>JAOWCC010001634.1:84389304-84989304 GCA_030867875.1 Actinernus sp. WN-2022 | reverse complement strand
CGAAGAATCAGCTACAGTACTTAAGAAACGACAATGTTTTGGTAGTTTAGAAACAAGCCGATGTTTTATTGAACTTAAAACAATCACAAAGTACAAATTACAACATTCATACAAAGTTGAGTTTCTCACAATTTGTGCGTTATTAAACAGTAATTTTCGCTAAAACAGTCTGTTTTGGCTGAGTAACCTCAAATAAAAACTAGTGTCTGGTATATTTAAGCCGAATAACTTTTCAAAAAATCCTGTCATAAACATTTCTGACATGATCTAGATGCACAAAATGGAAGCTGAAATAGAAATGGAAATCACAAGTACAGCAAAATATGGAGCACAAACCTGACTTAAAGTTGATCAACATACACTGACAGCTACAGATTCTAAAAGTCCACCCAACGCCGTTCGCACGCATATGGCATGACACACGATGAATGGATGAAAAACCACATCGTACTCCTAGTCCTAGGAAGGCAGAATGTACAAAAGGCAACTGGTGACCCATGCTTTGTAGCTCGATATTTCAAAGATAAATCCAACCTATCCCCCTTTCTTCCAACACGTCTTGAACTCCTGTCCCATAAACTTTGTTTGGTACGAGAAAACCGACGCCCACTTGATCGATATCCACGCCGTGCATGAAGTTCATGAAGCAAAATGAACTGTTGAACATTAAGTGTTGTCGATCCAGTTTTAGCATTAGCTCATAGAGGAAATAGCGTTTCTTTTCCTTCGTTCTGTGTCATTTTGGGCTACAATTCAAAGGATTTTCATACCTAGCAAACTGTTTTCAAAGTCGATGAATATCGAATTTGACAAAACTGAACGACTGCACGAGTTAGGAGAATTTGTTTTGATGATCACAAGAAACGCGCGATTTTCCTTTGTAGTACTTATTTTCTATGGGTTATTTGATAAGGGTTCGTGAGCGTTCGATTAACCATATCCCTTAATAGGAATAGATGGAATAGTATCTAGAAATCACTGGTTCGGGCATATTTTGCACTGTAAGCTACAAATGCTTTCTGAGATATGATATTCGGAATACAATTAGTATTCCAGTGGCTAAAATATCCCAGTATAAGTGATTTGTAGTGATCATTCTGTATATTCCTATTTCGGAATACGGTCAATCGAACGCACCCTAAAGGAAATATAAAACATATTTTCCGAGTTATAGAAACACTTGTGGAAGTTTGGAAGACTTGTGGTAGTTTGAAAAAAACTCGAAATAGCTGTGAAACATGAGCCCGAACCACAGCCATTTCTCGTTTTTACAAACTCCTACTCGTGTTTCTATAACTCTTTAGTATATACCAACTAGTGGACTGTTACAAATGCTGCATTCTGATTGACTACCCTACTATAGGACTATTTGTGTAATACCATGATCGGATTCATTTGCTTGTTCACGCACATTTAATCTTTAAATTCCCCGGCTCATTACAAATGCAAGGGGAATTTAGAAATATGCATTGTCTTTAACAGGGAAATTTCTAAATTATTCTGCAAGAAGAATCGGCATATTTCTAATTTTCCCTTGCATCGTAATGAGGGAAAATTAGAAGACAATGCAGGCTGGACATGAGAGGGTGAAAGGCATCAACTCTTGCTGCCCTCTGGCACGATTTACCCTCTTGTCATGGTATTACTTATAAATAGCCCATGGTAGAGAAAAACTGCACACATTTTCACGAAATAATCTAGTAACATTTTTCAACTTCAATTTGTTTCTTTCTATTATTTTCAACTGTCCGACTAGATAGTTTATCTGAAGACAATTAGACCTCTCGTCCTCATGGGCTTTGAGTTAAATAGTCCATTCGGCTGCATCTCATGGGCTATTGACTCGTAGGAGAGCTGCGGGTCTAATTGTTAAATACTAAAAACAGAAACACGGAAAATATTTTATATTTCTTAAATATTACACAAATACAGAAACTACGCTTGGGCTCCATGTGAAAGGGTAAATGTATTCATTTATATAGGGCAAAATATAAATGGATATATTCAAATGCGCTTCACAAGGTTATTTTTGTGATTCAGACGGCTATTGTGGCGCAATGCGCTGCCATGATACATGTGGTGAAATGTAAATACCGAACTGAATCGGCGAAAAAGAAGGCGCCTAATTATATTTTGTTTCAATTGCGTTCGGCTCACAAGTTACTAGGCTATATAATGGCTGGTTGCAGCCGTCTTCGCGCCCTTTTACGATTGGTTAAGTTCTCTTAGTCATGTCAAGCTGTCGAACACTGCAGCTAATAATGCAAAGCGGAGGAGGCTGACTGTCGTCACCTTAGACTTTTCAGAACTAGAGCCAAGAGTTCTTTTCTTCAGCTGCTTTTTCTATCATTAGTTTGTTCGACTGATATTTTATCAACAATGCAGTTACTGCTCATATCGACAATTAGGTTGAAGGGCTGAGAAGTTTAGAACTAGTTAGACAAGAGTAAGAAAACAGAGAAAAAGCACTGAGACGTCATCAAGAAGACAAACAAACGCTAACAGGAAGAAGCAAAAGCAAGGTAGGTTTGAACTGGAAGTCCTCAGTTTTATTCACCTTCCTACTAGCCTGCATTACAGGCTACCTTCCTGTAGACTGAAAGACATGTTCAATCTTTGCAAAGTAGGTGTGTTGTGGTACCTCAAGGCATTTTGCTTTAAAAGCAGAGTTATACTTCGTTAACCAGCTATTGTTGTGGACTTCACCCTAACCCTAACCCAGGACTATATATACAGGTGTTGTTTTCCTTCGCTGCTCAGAGGATGTGTTCAGAGCGATTCAATTCTGTAACGCGGTAGAGCATGTAAGTTCAGTTTGTTGCTTATCTCGCACTTGCGTCGATGGTATTATCCGGTTTCTCCGGTTTTTCCATTCTGTTCACGAAACCAGACTAGAATTCCAATTCGACTCACGAATCTTAAACAGCTCCCTGTATTTTGGGAATATAATTTGGATTGTTTTCAACTTCCTTAACTCCTTCTAACGAGTGGTTACATTTTTTTAATTAAAATTTACTATAAGGCCGGAGTACATCTGTGCTTTCAGCAAAGACAATATATTTCAAATTCCTCTCTCTGATCGTTTCCTCGGTCTTTAATATGGAGTCATTATTAGTGTAAGCTGATTTCTCTTTAATTCATCAGCTGTTACGAACGCGTTGCGCGGTCAAATCAAACAACAAGAATCTTGAATGTGCCGATGCCTAGTTTCTTGAAAATGGTGAACAGTTGTTTTCGACTTCAAGTTCCGGCTATAATATTATAATATTATCACTTTTAGTTATCCATTCGAATTCTTTCTCATATTCTGCTTATGTATACCAGTCATAAGTTACTATTAGGCTGTCGACGGCTAGCTGCAGCCGTTCTCGCGCCCTTTTGCGATTGGTTATGCTCTCTTTGTCATGTCAACCTGTCGAACACTGCAGCTAATTGCAAAGCGGAGGAGTCTGTCGTAAACTTAAACTTTTCAGAACTAGAGCAAAGAGTTATTTTCTTCGGCTGCTTATTCCGTCATTACGGCTTTGTTCGACTGATATGTTATCAACAATGCAGTTACTGCTCATATCGACAATTAGGTTGAATGGCTGAGAAGTTTAGAACTAGTTAGACAAGAAAAGCAGAAAGGGTAAGAAAAAGCATACATAATCAAGAAGACAAAATAACGTTAACAGGAAGAAGCTGAAGAAAGGTTGGTCTGAACCGCAAGTCCTCAGTTTTATTCACCTTTTTACTAGCCTGAAATACAGGGCTGGTGTTCCATTTGTAAAACAACGTTAAGTTTGAGCGAGGAAAGAACGGCATTCAAATACAGCGCTACTTCCCAAATAGAACACCTGCATTACAGGCTACCTTCCTGTTTTTTTTCCAAACCCAGAAACTCTAACCATGAAATAAGCATTCTAATACGGAAATACGGTAGCTATTACATGGATTTTTCCTTCGCTGGTCACAGCTGGTTGTGTTGGCCGATTCAAATCTGTAACACGGTACAGCATGCAAGTTCAGTTTGTTGCTTATCCCGCACTTGCTTCGATGGAATGTTCTGCTGGACAACCTTTTTGGCATTGACTGTATATATATATATATAGACAAACTTAGTTAGATAATATAGGAGCCACAAGTTATATGATAGAGATAAATAATGTGCTCCCAGCCTAATTTAATTTACAAAAACTGTGAAAAGCATGCATTATTAAATATACCTACAGCAGGTATGCGAGTCGCTGTTTGTTTTTGTACTGAAACTATTGGTGTTTTCAAGAAAACATTACGATATGTAATGGAAACAGTTCAAGGAAAACAAGAGAACTTAAATACATCAACTGGTGCGAGCCGAGAGATGTTCATATTTAAGATCGTGTTTGCGGTGTGTGACTGACCTTGAGAGTGTAAGCTAATGATTCGTTTAAGTTTACGGCATTCAGGCCAGAAGAGGTTGTACATGAAAGTAAGTCGGAGGCATCCACGGCGCATAGAAAGCAGGAGCAGGTCTCGTTAGAAATTCAGAGCTTCGGCATTGCAAATTATTTTTCGCGACTCGACTTGGTTCTACAAAAAAAGTAAATTAATTGTTTCCGATGTTATGACAAGATCATCACTTTTAAATATTAAGTCACTGAAAGACTGGAGTGCTGAATAATAATAAATCCGAAAAACGTTTTTAGATAACATGTTTGTGATATTTATTAAAGGGGCTATGTTATGGTACTGCACATGTATCGAGTAATCGCTCGGCTGGTGGCTGTTAATTGGATACAAACAATTAAACGTTCCCTCACTCAATGCTTGATTGAAAGGATTTTGAATAGTTTCCCTGGAGACCGTTTATATACACTGTGTGTGAGTTATTATTTGCATATTTGCTTTGATTTTGAGCATTCCACATGGCCGAGAGGTTCATTAGTTCATATCTAAATCAGTGAAAATATCTGTTTCCAGCCCGGAACGGGAATGTAAAGTATATTACCTCGATACTATGGCGTACCATCCCCGCCAAAATTCATGGTTTGAATTCGAAGTTCTTCACATGAATTTTACACTCAAGTAGAATATTTCATATCGTTATTTTGTATTTTATATGCTTTATCAAGGTTTCAACATACGTGTTTTATATTTGTCGTTCAAGTTTTACATTCGAGATTGTCACTGTTCATTCTAAACTCCACGTCATGCATTCGTCGTTCGAGTTTCACATTACAAAGTCGACGACTTGTATTTTCAACTCGACGTTTTGAATTGAACTTCACGCTTCAGTAACTTCCCGGTTGACCTTGGGAACCGCTGACATAAACAACGCAGGCGCAACAGTCAGTCGATCACAAAATGGCGGCAGAGTTTGTACTCTCCGTAGTGCAATCAACAATTCAACGACTCGATAACTGCCAACAGGAGGATGATTACAGTAGCATATTGCTTCGTTTGGAGTACCTAAACCGTACAATTATTAATAATGGGGAACTACCTGACTCAATTGTGGCTGGCATTGGATTAGCCATAAACATTTTGAAAGATGAGCAAGAAAAGTTAACTTCTCATGGATACAGGGCAGTAAAAATGTTTAGTGGCCGCCCAGGTCGCCCTTCTTTTCAAGTATCAGAGGATCAACTCTCTTACCTTGTAGAAAGTGGGTTTACTGTACCACAGATAAGTCAGTTATTGGGAGTGTCCACAAGAACAGTCGAAAGGAGAATGTCTCATCTTGGCATTAGGATATCAGGTCAGACAAAATTGAAGCTTACATTGTATAATTTTTTTTTCGGCTTGGAAAGATCTATTTGTAATTATTATCTATCTATTATTTCTTGCAAAAGCTGATACAGTCACAAGTTTTGTCATTGAACTATCTATTTAACACTAGGACCCAGTATGTTTACTAGTTCTACATAGAGTATGTCATTTTTATTTCATTATTAAAATATTTTTGCAAGCCAAGGAAGGCAAGATCTTATCCAGCTGTATGTTATTGTGTCTAAAAAATGAAAGTTTTAACAAAGCACAGTTTCAGTTTATTAGAGAATTAAGTATACATTAATTAAATACACACTTGCACTCATGATCATTAACACATATGACAAAAAAAATAACACATATAATGACAATAAGTACGGTAAACCTGGAAATGATGTTTCTGTGTGTGATTACTTACCTCTTGTAAAAATTGCTTCACAATAAAAATTATTTAATAGTTGACAACATAATGTCTCCTATGTGCAAACACCTCATTGATCAAAAAATATTTTGTTGTTTTAATACTTGAACAGAAACATACAGTGATATCAGTGATGAAGATCTTGATAACTTGGTGAGAGCTGTGCAACAGCAACATCCAGGTGTGGGAATGAGGTTACTGACAGGTCACCTTAAAAGTATTGGCCAACGAGTTCAAAGGGAGAGAATCCGACTTTCTCTTTTGAGGACCGATCCAACAGGGGTTCTTTGCAGATGGAAAAGTCAATAAAACGTAGAGTGTACAAAGTGTATGCACCACAGTCCTTGTGGCACATAGATGGAAATCACAAATTGATCAGGTAATTTAGTACTAAATAGTTCTATTTCTATCGTTTTCCATTGTTTAGTTAGTGCTATTTAGTGTAAAACCTTGCACAGTTTTAGTGCTTGTACTCTAGTACAATATTTTCATGTCATTTAAGAGATTCATCTACATGTCCTGGTTCTTGACCAGTATCCACATGTAAATTTATGAGATTTTTTCCTGTGCATTTTTAGATGGCGAATTGTTGTACATGGAGGTATTGACGGTTATTCCAGACTGCCAGTCTACTTACATGCTTCAAATAATAATAAAGCTGCAACAGTATTATCACTTTTCCAAGAGGCTGTGTCCAATTGTGGCTTACCCTCTAGAGTACGATGTGACAAAGGAGGAGAGAATTATGATGTTGGGCGGTTTATGCTGCACCATCCCGACAGAGGACCTGGACGTGGGAGCATAATAGCAGGTGATGCATATATTTTTCATTTCATTTCCCTTGTTGGATTGAAAATTTATGAGTCCACTGTACTTATTATTGTTTTTTTATTATTATTATTTGTAAGTGTTATTACACTTATTTGCCTCTATTACAATATTGATCTTGACTAACAATGCGCCTTTCCTGACCCATAACCGCGTAAGTAAAAGCCTGGGTCGATACCTCGGTAGACGTCATTTAATTAATTCAACTTTGCAACAATTTGAATAAAAACTTACAATTTTCACTAATATGACTTTTTCCTTTACTAACAGCTCATAAACTGTGTATATTATCTAAATTTTACTGAACCCCTCCCCCCCCCCCCTTAAATCTGGAAATTTTGACCGGTTTCCATAAACCGGTCTGGATCCGCGCCTGGACATACATGTACATTGTAAGCATAAGCACCATACACAGGCTCAGTAATGTACTGCTCATTGGCTGTGCTTGTCTTTTTTCACACCTGTGATAAATGTTTTATTATGTAGAATGTAGAGGATCATGGAATTGACTGGCAAGGTACTTCAGTAGCTGAGGAAGGAGCTGCTGTGGAAGTTCCTGATACACCTTGCTGTTTGGATGATGCACAGTTGGCATCAATACAGGCTATCAGTTTGGACATTGATAATGGTGATCCATATGCCATAGGTTTATACAGTAGAATTGTGAGTGAAGTAGAAAGATTAATATAGTGAATTCAATTGAGTAAATTATGTATGGTATAGTAGTTAATTATGTATAGTACATGTAATTGCAAAATATGCACCAAGTGAAGCTAGTCATACTTTCATATCGACTATTAAGGGAGGATTGCAGGCAACTGACATGCCTTTGATCTGACATCCTTCAAAAACATTACTTTTTCACATTACATTGTAAGTAACAACAGATCAAGATTCATCAGAATGAAAGTGTTTACCACTTGTTGTAGAATTTAAGTTTATTGTAAATGAACTCATTGAACTCAATCAAACCAATGCCATAAATGACTAATGGCAATATAGTAAATCTTTCTTAAGTTTGAAATACAATTGAAGGGGTTAAAATGAAAATGACTCGTTCAGGTTTTGACCATTTTCATTTTTCTTCTTCTAGTTTTCTCAAACTGGTTCAGAATTAATATCAAAATCCAGGTGTTTTTTAGTGATAACTTCAAGAATTAAATTTTCAGTTTCTAGCAATGGTCTCACCTTGATTGACAACAGACCACTGGCCTGTAAAAGTTTTTATTATTATACAATATCTCTATTTATAAAGTGGCCCTTTGCCTACTAAGGAAATTAAATGTATGCCTTTCAGGTTTTTTTCTAGGCAAAACAGAGAAAATATTAAGTAAAATTCACCACTCGATCTTTGTATTTCTTCAAGTAAATAACTTGACATTGATTTATTCCTTGATTAATCCTCAAGAGGATCACCCAAGCCATATTCATTTTAAACAGTTCATCAAACATACATTTAAAATTGTACAAGTAATTACACGTAATACAACATTCTTAACTGTAACATTAATTATCTTCTTTCCAAACTGTAACAAATGTGAAATAAAATTGAGGCTGATCTGTCACAGGAATGCTGATTACAGTTGAGCCTTGAATGATTATCTGAACATCTAAGTCATACAGACCATAATTTACCTTGTCTTATCAACAAGTTACATGTTTTATAATGCACTGGTCTTATAATGCATGGCCAGATTATTTTAGATGGTGTGAGTTATATCAGCATACAATTTCCTTGTAAATAACTGCTACTTTCTGAAAATCTTGACTAGTCCTAGTTAGTGCCCAGCAGCCATTGTTTTAATGATAATATTAATCTCTCCTAAGTTTGTATACATGCATATAGTACATGTACATCCAACATTAAAAGGACCCCCCAGCAGGTTGATTATGGGACTTACCAAAAATAGGTGTGATTGTTAACATCTACGACCACTTTTATCTGAGATAAGTCCCACAATCAATCTGTTGGAGATTCCCTTTAATTGTTTTTCTGACACTCTTTCCAAACTGTAACAATAAATATATTATGGAAGTGTATGTGATCTAGTTTTGATTGTCCTACTTTTCAGTCATATACTTCATTGTTTACTTGTTTTCCTGGTCACTTCAATTTTGCCAAAAACAAATATGACACATTTCATGAGACTTAAGTTTTGTGATGTAAAAATTTCATAATCATGTGAACGAACATGAAATTAATAAAAAGGTTTTATATCGGGCTATTAAATTTCCCATACAGAAACTATGCAAACTAGGGCCAACATCTAAACCTAAATAGAACATTTTAATTTGAAGATATCAAAGTTCAAATTCCATTGAAACAATTATTAGAAGCTCAAAACAGTTGCTCTCTGACCTGATTTCCTGTTGGTTCTCATTGTCTAGGTGGTCCCATTTTCAGAAGTTGCACAGTAAATAATGTTTACATGAAATGGAATCGAATTGCATTCCTTGCAAGAGAGAACTTAAAAAAATAATGGCCAAAAGTTCGTACACACTAGTAAATGCCTTTCCAGCATTATTGCAAACTGCCTGAACTGCAGCTATGAAGGTGTACTTGTCTGGAAATTTTTTGGGGAATGTTATCTTCTTGAAGCAAGTTGAGGAGAAAATTGATGAAACATCACTAAACTCGATCTTAATGGTCCCCAACCCAAACTCTGGTAGGCATGGGGCCCCAGTAGCAAAGGTGAGGAATTCTTTCAGAGCCTCCGGTGTGGTCGAAGCAATAAATTCATTCAGGTATAGCATTGTGTTTCTTTCAGCATCACTCATTTCAGTTGGAAATAGTAATATCTTCTTAACTTCATCTCCCTGAATTTCTTTGCTGCCAGCAACAAACAGCTCCTGGAAAATTTCGGGATGTTGCTCCATTCTGGACCCAAATCCAAGAGTGTGCAGCCCTTCTCTTAGCTGGTCCAGCACTATCTTTGGCTTGCCAATTGTGTCATGAACAATTAAACTTTGTATAACTCTCACCTTGTTATCATTCTGAAAAGACATTATTTTAGAAAACAATAGTAATTACTTAACCCTTTGACTCCTGGAGATTTTTGACCAATTTTGAAGCAAACAAGTAAACATTCCTTTGGAATTGCAAGGGCGGATCCAGGGGAGGGGTCCAGACCCCTCCTTTTCATTCCATATTTTCATTATTTCTTTTACTTTGCGGGTGAAATTATGACGTCATCATACAGTGCTTACCCGTATGATCCCCTCCCCCATTAGCCAGCCAGCCAGCCCCCCCCCCCCCGTGCAAAAATTCCTGGATCCACCCTTTAATTTTTTTTGCTATTTTTGACGTTTTCAAAGAAATTGTCATTGTTTTGTTTTGTTTCCTTATTAGTAATGTGCTTCAACGAGTCATTGGATCTTTGATTTTAGAACTAAAGATATCAGAATTTTTAAAAGGAGTAGATCATTTTTAAGAGCGGTTTTGGGCCCTGCAGAAGTCAAATTCTGAAATTTAAAATACACAAATGCATGGGAACAATAAAACCGGCTTGCAACCATGTGTAAATCAAGCATTAAATATAAACAAATGGTAACCACTAATACAATGTACTTCAATCTATGCATTCGCATTTTTGTTTGACTGCCTTAAAAGTCTTCAATTCACTTGAAAATCCTGATTTAATAAGAAATTTATCTACGGTCATACCAATGATCTTTAATAAAAGAAAAGTGTGAGCACTTAAGATGTGTGCAGGAGATGCGCAACAGCAATATGGCTAGCTATCCTCTTTCCCCCATATTCAATATTATGAATAATTTGCACCCAATTTCTTTTTACAGCTTCAGAATATTAAAAATAGAAAAATATTTCATTGTTAATTTATCAAAAATTCAATTTTTAAATTTTAAATCAGTTTTTCATTTTTCTTTGAAGTAGAACAATTCTGCTAATTGAACTTACAGTTAATGCTGTTGTCAGTCCACAGTCAGAGAGTGCACTTATTATTTCCTCTTGGTCTAGATCTGCAACATCAACAGCTTGTGCAATCTAAAAAAAGATTGACTTGAATCTTACTTTTGAATGTACAACTACAGTAAGTATGGGTCGGAAGATATACATGTACATGTAAAAACATTTAATATCCTTTGACTTTTATTCAGTCTTCTGAATAACAGTTGAAACCTTAAAAAATGTTTCCTGAAAATATTCAAGAAAAAGAAAATTTAATGGCCATTGTCTTCATCTGGTATTTGAGAGTCACTTGAGCTTGGGGTGTTCACGCTTTTTTTAATCAGAATCAATATTATTTTTTTTGTTGGAGTATATCCTTGATGCAAATGTCAAACATGCAACTCATCTTGCCCCTTGTAATATTGGCAGTGTTTATACTTGTTTTGTGTAAAATAGACCATGTGGATCAACATTTGGATATTTTTTTGGCAAATTTGATTTTTCCCCTATCAAGTCAAGAAAGTTGCCTTTTCCATTTTCATTTAATAGTGCCTACAAAAATAAGTAACAAATGAATATACATGTAAGGTACATAAAACGTAAGTCCTGTTTTCTCTTACCTTTGATATTAAATCTCGCATTTGCATAGAGCAATCATAGACTGTCATGCTTTTTACAGCTTCTTGTAAATCTCCTTTAGCAAGGTAATTGTATACTGCCAAGCTAAAGACAGGAAACCCCGGCCCTCCTTGTAAGATACTGTGCACTGTAATGGTTCCAACCAACTTCATTATACCAGTTGCCACCATTTCACTATTGTAGATGGGGCTACGATGAGTGAGACCCTGGAAGAACATGTTTAAAATAGCATTCAGCAGTTGGGTGTAAAACTGACGAATGACACCTCCAGTGTCTGCTGCGGCCTGCCCTCTGTATACTATCCTCAGTCTCTTTTTTGGATCAAATTCATTATCTTTGTAATAAGACATGGCATCCTGAAGTAGATCTTCTTCGTCAACCTTAAGTTTTTCCTTTGCCACCTGGGAAAAGTTCTTCTGGAGATTTGTCAGCTCCCACTTAAGGTCCCTTTGTTCAAAGGCTGGCGTCATTAACTCACTGTCATCATTATCAAAATTGCTGGTAGCCACCAGAGAGTTTTTCCCTAGTAAAGCAATAACAGCTTTGCTATAGGATCCTTCTGACTGAAGGCAAGCTTGTAATTCACTTCCGCTTTTCTCTGGAAACATTTCTGCAAGATGCTGTATTTCATCTGCTTTTGATGGATGTGTTGATGTGGAGGGAGAATCTTGTTCATCAGTCGACTGATTCTCAATGTCATCATTATCACTGTTAGGAGTTCAAAATACTTGAGATGAATACAAGTACAGTAGTGTTGAACAAAAATCAAAAGACAAAACATGATCTCTGTGCTGTTCTTTGTAGGGCTTTATATCTCTATTTTCCTGTTCACAATGTATCCTTAACTCACACTTATTTTGGTGACTAGTAGGGTGGGGAGATTTGAGTACCTTACATTTCTAAACCTGATTTTAGGTACACACCTTAACAAATCCACATTGAAAGTTACTTGACGCTTTAAAGAAAAACAAGAAAGAAAACAGGAATCAGCTGATTGACTAAAACACAACATTATTTATTATTAAGATCATTAAGGACATTTGCGGCCAAATAAACTAACCATGTTTTTTTTGCTCAAACTTTTTATGATGAAGGAAGATTATTATTATAGAAGTTAAATAAGCAAATAAAAAATGGGGGTCACCAACTTCCCTGAGGAGGCATATTGCGTCAAAGTGAACCCTATTTATCGTTAAAAACTGCTCGTGCGTAATTCGAAGTCACGAGAGAATAGGTGGCAACTTTTTTGCAGAATAATATAACCATACCAGGTGATGAAGATTTTCAGTCATTCAATATCTGCTGTTACCACTGATTTCATTACTACACACCAGTTGAGCCGAAAGTTATGCCTAGTAATTGGCAATAGTCTTCCATCAATCAAAAAGATTAAATATGCCGAACGCAGCTTCTTTGATGTCTGGAGCTCTAGTGCAAACTACAAGTCACGACTTTCGTCTCGATTGGTTGCATAACAATGAAAACAGTGGTAATAATACATCTTCCAGGTGCATGGTTCTGCCGTTTTTAAAGAACTTTTGCAATCCTCCATTGGCAGTGTGAAGGTGGATGACAAGTGTCTATAATTCATCATTGCTAAGCAGTTACGATAACACACTTTGACAGCAAATTTTAAATTTAAAGCAGTTTATTATACTACGAGTGATAATTTATTTCAAAATTATTACTCAAAAGTATGATAAATTGTCTTTTACAAATTACAGTGTTATATTTCAAGAGCTAACCTTTCTTTTCCTCCATGTAGAATGCTCTTCTTCTTGGTGACTTCTTAGCTTGTCCATTTCTATTTCTTTGTGGCACTTCAAACACTCCACTTTAGGTGCTGGCTGTTGGAATAAAAAACATGTATTGAGTTATACAATATTAATTTGTTGAAAATGCTGTAATAGAACTGGAGTGTAATTTGTATACAGTGTACATTGTAATAACCCCAGGAAAAGGTACTCAGTCATAGCATGTGGGTGATTGGGAGGCATGAATGAAGCTAAAATGATGTACCTCCAAAAAGGCCAATACAGCTACATTGTAGCTTTGACGCAAAAAAGGCTAACTGTCCATAAGGCAATCCAAAAATCTTCCTCATACTTCCTCTTTTCTTCAGAATAATGTTAATATGGGAAGCTGATAAACAGGCAGCTTTTACTACCCAAAAATTGCCTACCCCAGAAGAGGCCAATTTCAAAAATATACAATCCCAAGAAGGGCTTTGCATCTCCTGTCATTGCCCTATAACACACTATATTTGTGGACTGAAGTTCAGGGTACAATTTTGTGCTTCACTGCAAGTCTATAACATCTTTAGTGTTAGATAATGAAAGTATGAGGGCTTTCCAATATTGATACAAAACATGTAGGGAGACTTATATGGGAGGGGACTTCCATCATTTTTTTTGCAGTAGCATGGTTTGCTTAGCATAGTGTATTCCAAACAATTCATGCAAGTACAGGTTTGTCAGTAATGCGATAAAGTAAATTTACATAGTTTACCTCATATTCCTGTGCTGTGTCAATATCAGTCATTTCCCCTTCTGAGATGTCCACTTGCAATGGTCTTATGTACACGGTAGCCTGGCAGGCAAGCTCCTTGAGTCGACTCGGTGTGTGGGGTTTTGGGATGTTGTGGAAGCCTTGGTCAATACCCCCAAGTTGATATAAGACCAGTTCGTACCCACCAGCTGATGAAAGTAGAGGAAATCTTTCCAACAGTTTCTGGTGCACCGCAAAACCATTCATCTCGAAAGTAATGTTTGCTGGACCTAATCCAGCATTGCAGAGTGCAGTTCTGGCACCAATAGAACATGGGGGTCTGTCATCATTGGGACTCCCCAAGCAAAACAACTTTAATGAACATGTTGGTGTCTTCTTCTTCACTGGGCCTTTTCCCTTACCAGCAAAAGGACTGCGCCCCTTGGCATAATTGAACACTCTCATGTGTTCGTGTAATCTAGTATTGCTGCTTTGACTACTACTGCTTCTACTAGTGACACTAGTAGAACTGTTTCCCGGAGTAAGAGCAGTACTGGTGACTGGTGACTGGTTGACTGGAACACGAGTTGGACCTAAAATACATTTCAGAAGACTCTGGTTCATCAATTTGTCTTTAATAGACTTTATCAGATTATGTCATGGTCTTGTCACGTGATTTCTTATTTCCGCTCAATGTAGCTCATAAGTCTGATCTTTTTTTATTCCAGGCATTTTTAAGCTATCCAATTTAATATGTATTCTTAACCGACAAGTTGTCGAACTACAGTATAAATGAGTGAATAACTGAAGTCTTATAATTAAAACAAACATGTCGCGCTTCAACCACGTTTTCGTGATGGATGACAACGCTCAAACAAAACGCTAAATGAAAGTTCAGACGTGTTTAAAACATATCTTTCTTACTTACCTTGGTCTGCCAAAGATAAAAGTTCTTCTGCAACACGGCGAAGGGCAGCTTTCGTATTATTAACAGCTTCCATAGTCGGCACGAACACAGACTGTCAGAGATCAAGCACGTGTGTTGTTCCTGTCACATCTGCGCCTGCGTAGCGCCTGCGTTTATAACCAGACCTAACATGACAACCTCCAAGGTCTGGGTACGAGGTTCCCAAGGTCAACCGGGAAGTTACTGAAGCGTGAAGTTCAATTCAAAACGTCGAGTTGAAAATACAAGTCGTCGACTTTGTAATGTGAAACTCGAACGACGAATGCATGACGTGGAGTTTAGAATGAACAGTAACAATCTCGAATGTAAAACTTGAACGACAAATATAAAACACGTATGTTGAAACCTTGATAAAGCATATAAAATACAAAATAACGATATGAAATATTCTACTTGAGTGTAAAATTCATGTGAAGAACTTCGAATTCAAACCATGAATTTTGGCGGGGATGGTACGCCATACGATACAGCCACTTTAAGCCCGCAGTTGTTGAATGTAAGCCTCAGCCTGCTCAAACAGAAGCGACTAAATACTGGATTGCTATGACGTCTGATTGGCCAACAATACAATAGATTAGCAGTGGCCGCTGCACGACTGGGAACTAATTTACATGGTTATAAAATTTAAAATTTGAGTGACGATGGTTGTTTAGCGGAGTCGTTGCGACGTCTGCTTTATGGGCAGGAGAGCGGGATTTCGACGGTTCCACAAAACTCAAAAGCTCTGATTTTTTTTTTCCCCATTTTCTTGAGAACTTGTTTGAACCCTAGCCACAAATTAGCCCTAACACCTCGTCGTTTATGGTTGAGGGTATGGTTTTAGTTAGTTTATATTGTCCGAGGTCGTAGCATTCCTGTATTTAGGCGCAAGTTGCTCAAGCGGCTGTAGTTTTCACACCTTCGCTGCTGCTATTAGGGACCCAACAGTGACGGCATAAACCCGACAGGGACAAATATCCCAATGTATCATTAAAATATCAATAAAATATACATAAAAAAAAAAAAACCAACAGTCGCATATATTTTGACCGTTGTCTGGAACAACACACCGTTAAAAACTCCAAATGTTATGTTTAAAATATAACGCGAATGTAAGAAAGTTAAATACCCGGCCACTCCGGAATTCATTCGGCGAGAACGGCTCTATGTTTCTTACATATTTCGACAATCTGGATGTGAAAAGCGATAACAGCCGACCTAATGGTAAATGAACGGCGCACAATGTTTTGAATTCAAAGCAAAGCCGTTTGATAAAAATGAACATGAAAACTAACAGAACAACGTAGAAGCGTTATCGCATCATCAAAACGGATTATTTAATTATAATGAGATCCGTTTGCTGTAGAAGTCAAACTATACTCTAGTAAAGAATGAAATGAGTTGACTTGTTGTCTTGACTCAGTCAAAACTAAGTGGGAAGAAACGGCGCCCAGTTTTGAATTCACAGCAAAGCCGTTTAGTAAAGTAAACATCAAAACCAACAGAAGGTAGAAACCCCTAGCGAATCATAAACATACGTCAAAAAGAAGTTTTGAATTCTTCTCATTTTGGAAATATCATTTGGATTGTTTATTATTTTCTTAAATCCTACTAATAGTCGTTACATTTTTAGAAAAAAAGGTACTAGGTTATTTAGGCAGTTGGAGGCTGAAAAAAAGATAAAAGAAAATATATTTCGAACTCCTCTCGCTGGCCGTGTTTTCGGTCTTTAAAGATCCTGTGTCCGAGCCCATGGTGCTTTGCGCGCGCAAATCATTTCCGTGGGCTACGACAATCCGAAAAAACGTTGTTGGTTATGTGACTCTCGAATCTTTCGAAATCCATCCCTAGTTTGGACCATCGTGTAATTATTCATAGGTATATATGCTTAACTGACTTTCTTTTATCTTAACTTTTGTATATATACTTTTTTAAATGAAACTTTAGTTCGAATATTTCTTCGAATCCCTGTCTAGAGTGGCGAGTAGAGGAATGCCGGAGAAAGGGCCGAGACAGCGAGGCGAAGCGACTTGACAGATAGTCCTTCAGCAGTCCACATTTTACTTTCTCTAGGTCTACAATAGAACACTTGTGGTTCAAAAGGACTACTACGTGAGTTTTCCGGGGATTTGCTGCACTAAGGGACCGGCGGGCTTCGTTGGAAATACAAAGCACAAAGCAACCACTTCTGGCATCAAGAACATTCGTAATTATAATTTCGCACGGCTAAGCCCCACTGAGGTGTTACTACTTATCTGTATCTGTATATGTTTTGCATTTTTATTATCAGAGAAAGCAATGTCCTTAACCATTTTTTTCATCCTCCAGTACGTCCAGAAAGTTACGATCGCGGGTCAAACTCCAATCTGCCGAGTTCAGCTGTTACTTCGCTGTGAGTTTGACTCGAATGCGAGTACGACATTTCATTTTGCACTCAAAATATATCATTCGCAAGGAAAGTAGAGATCTTCAAATGGCTTAATACAGCCTACAGTTTCCCAGTCAAATCCAAACGGCAATATTTTTAACGGGTTTCAAATTACACTCCGTAGCTTATATTAAATTCAAAGTTCATTTTCTCGAGTCTTCAAGTCAGATCAGGTCAGATCCGTCCCATACCAATCCGGGTAGTATGTTTATGGAGCAACACATAATCCAGAGCCATAATTCAGAGTTTTGAAGCTTCGCATCCTGGAGCGATGGAAATCCGTGAGGAGCTGGAACCGAATCTTAAAATAGCATCGTGACGTCCACTGAGCCAAAAATAGATTGGCGCAGACTATCATAGGGTACGAGATCAGTTCTCTTAGTGATGGTCTCTTATATGGAGTCAATATTAGATGATATCTCTATGTTATCAGCTGTTACGAACACACGAATTTAAACACTGCGTGCGGTCAAATCAAACAACAAGAGTCTTGAATGTCCCGAGGCTTTCTTGAAAATAGTGAACTGTTGTTTAATTTCGACTGTCAAGATTATTATAATATTCTCACTTTTAGTTATCCATTCGAATTGTTACTCATATTCTGCTTTAATATGTTTATTATCTATCAGATATATTTTAATTGTACACAGACCATTTCGGTATAACATTTATACCCATGAATCGAGATCAGACCCATTTTATCAGTCGACTAGTTTGCAAACGCCAAAGAAATTTATTGGAATCCGCCACCTTAAACGCTTCAAATTTGTAGAATCAGTTGATATTGATGTTCTATCAGAGTTGGTTATGCATGACATAGGAAAGAGCAGGCCTCCCTCTCTATATCTTGAGAAAGCACTATAATATAACTATCTGAAAAAGGTTGTCGGTGAATTTGGACTTAATCGTAGCCGACCAAACGGAGTGGGAGTATAACGGAAGATGGCTCACTTTTGCCATATGGTATAAGAGAAAGTGATAAAAACATAGCATTTATGCATTTTATATCAAGCAAGCAAGAACAGATGACAGGGCTTCACTTAGCGATTTCAGAATGTCAATCTGCTGTCTTATTCCCATACTGCCTTTCGGTCCGATTGCGTAGGTTTGAGATAAATTGACCGACAACGGTTTTGAAATAGCTGTACATACAACCATAGTTTTAAAATAGAGTGGAATGGTTATGAAACCCGGCAAACTTCAAAGGGGCTAACAAAGGCGCTGCGATTTATGTTGGAAGGGGGCAAGACAAAAGATTGTGCAGGGTCATAGTTCATTAGCGTCCCCTGAACGACTGAACTCACACGTTTCTATTGGCTGATTGATTAACACATTGGAATTTCTATTGTGTTTTGTGCAGGGTAGTGGTTGAAAAAAGCTAACAAAGACATATAACAAAGAAGGTCGCTGGGTTTCATAATCATTCCACTCTATTAACTATGGTACAACTACTTACTTTTTATCAACTGCATGATCAACAGGTCAGTAACTACTGAAATAAAAGAAAACTGAGGAAAATCGAGAACAAAGATAAAGACAAATAGGAAAAGAAGTAAAGAAGAAGAACAAAAAGATAAAGAAAAAGAACGGAAAAGAAATACAAAACAAGAGAAAGAAGTACTACATGAGACGTAGAGGTTTTACTGTGTTTAGCAGCAACCAAGCCTGAAAACACGCACATTATTGTGTCTGTAACATGAAATTATTGTAACATAAATTGTTATAAATTTGAACCGGAAATTATCATAACATTTCAAGTTATCGAAGTTGCCTTTACCCTTTTCTTTTGAATGAACATGACGACAACAAACACAACGACAGCAAACATGACAACAACAACAAACATGACGACAACAAACATGACGACAACAAACATGACGACAACAAACATGACGTTTGCGTTATTATCATTCTCTATAGCAGATTGTGAAGGTGCTACATTGTTTTTATCTTATTGTGGTGTTGTTGGACTCATGATTTTCGTCGGAAATGCTATAGCTTTGATAATATTTTTAAAAACCAAAGCGTTAAGAAAAAGACCTTACTATCTTGTGATCAGTCTCTGTATTGCTGATCTCTTGGTGGGAATAAGTGCTATTGCTGTGATGTTCTTTGTGGCACTTCGGTGTTTCTTGAGTATTGATGCTAGCGCTGCTGTATTGGATTATTTTCCGTCGTTGTCAGTGTTCTCCTTAGTTGCCTCGATTTACACCCTCACTGCTATCTCAATCGAGCGTTTCATTGCCATTATATTCCCTCTTTATCACCGTAGTGTCGGTATTATTTTGTATGTGGCGCTCATAGGAGTTCCGTGGCTTTTTGCTAGTATTGGGTTGGCTACAGTTGTATTGATCATCGGCAACTATTGGGTACCAGCTGTTTTTATAACTTTATCAATTGTGTTGATATTGGCAATTCTCTGTCCTGTCATAATCATTGTTGCCTACAGTGCAATTGTGATTAAAGTAAAATGTAGTCACGTCCAATCCCCTAATCACATCCAAACAATGCGTGAAAGAAAACTAGCTGTCACGCTTTTTCTCGTCACCGCAGTGTCTGTCATAACATTATCCCCATGTTTATTTATAGTTGTTACCTTAATTATGTGTATAGAATGCCTGTTCACCTGGCTTTCTTCTATAGTCGTGAACATTTTTCTGTTGATATCATATCTTAATTCAGTTGTAAACATTGTAATATATTTTGGTAGGATACCTGAACTCCGACGAGCTGCCCTAAGATTAATTTGTAGAAGTAACCAAGGAGATGGCAATGCAGTTAGAGATTTTGCACGTCCTCAGAGACAAAACCTGCAACACGAGACTCCACAGTGAACAATACATTAATAATACTTGAATTAAGAAATACCAGTCCGAGGGGCTATAACTATCAGCCGTTAGCACGGCTGGTCTATAGGCCTTATGTAATATTCATAAATATTGCTGCTTTTTAGTTACACTGGTCAGAAATGAGCACTGGTCAGGACATGAAAATCAACTTTGTCAGATCAAACAGCATATAAAAATATGTAATTTACTCTGTCAAGTGTGAATGCTATAGTTGTTATTGTTACGCAGAGTAATTAGGATTTAATTTACTAACTGAAATAAGAGAACTGTGCATGAAATCAGTAAGCATTACCATACCAGCCTCGCTTTCATCGGTTATTTCAAAGGTTTTTAAAAACCTTAAAAATATATAACAAATAAAATACTAATAACTACTATTCCCAACATTTTCCAGTTGAGGAACATTTCTTAAAATATAATGGTAATGGGGTATTTATGTAAAAGCCAAATGTTTTAAATGGGCTAGACCCATGCCGGGGTATTACATACTTATCATATAGGGGGCATGATTACTGGATTCTGATTGGCTTACGAGCAGGGCATTTTTTTCTTCATCAGGGGCCTTATTACTGGCGTCTGTTTGGAAGTTAGTTGCTTAGAAACAGGTTTTTCGCTGGACAAAGTTTGCAGATAATTTTCAGCTCGTGAGTTCTGTATATTTCTGCTCCAAAAGGCAAACAACTAAGGATTTTACAACCATTTCATGACAACAGAAAGTTCATAGGTAGGTCAACTAATCTGTTCAGTGTTATTTTACATATTTCTAAAGGATATTTTGTAATGAGCGATACTGTGGTATTTGTCGTGTATTTTGTCACTGCAAAGTTTCATTTTTTATTTATTTTTATTTTATTACTTCCATCACACATTTCTTGCATAATAATACAATACAATATTAAAGTGATGAGGAGTCTATGGAAAGCACAACTGCTTGACAAAAAAAAAACCTTTAAAAAGTCTTCAAGTGATATAAGATTATAAATACAATTTTAACATATGTCAATCTATCTTGTTGACTAAAAAATATATTTGATAGAAGTAATTTTTTTTTTATCACTGCTGTCACACAAGTCTAGATTTGTTAGTAATGTCTGTTTCATGTATTTTTTAAAAGAGTATACACACGGAAAAAAATCAAAAAAACATTAATGGTAATTTGCCAAAACCCTGATCAGACATTAATGGGAAGAGTTCAACTTTTCCTTGTGATATTGACCATATTTTAGGACCTTGAAATGACACAGAAAATTTCCGTGGTACGTTGACTCAGTGTATCCTAGATTTTAACATTCATTTGTTTGACAAAATAAGTCCAAAAGCTTCTCATTCCCGCTTTAAACCTCTCTGTAATTGCAAATTATAGTTATCAAGTTAAACGACCAGAAGTTTTAAAGAATTTCATTCAAAACCCTGCGTTTTTCTGTCGAGTTTGAGTCTTGAGCTTTTCACGCTACTCGGAGAATTCTCGCCGATTTGTTAAAACTATAACATTTGCGAATAAACTATTAACTGAAAGACAAATCGAAAATACATGTTGTCTACATTTTGTACTTTGCAATTGTCTACTCATTTACCGTTATAGTCAGAATGTGAAGATATTGTAACTGAATACAGAGCAAGGCGAATTGGACTATTATCATAAAGTTTGAAAGTGTCGTGTTGAGTCGGGTTTTCCATTGGCATTGAGCACATATCCATAGATATAGATGTCTTTTGCTCGGAAAAAAATCTCTATATAATAAACGAGTAATGGTTGGTTGGTTGGTTCATCTTTATTTAACCACGCTAGCCACAACAACGATAAAAGCTGATTTCCATGAGCGGCGTGTGATGAAATTACAAATTGCTAAATATATACTAATATAAGAAAACCGACTACTACTATTAATACAATAGATAATATACTTTAGAATAATAATAATAATAATAATAATAAAGGTTATTCACAGCCTATCCATTCTAATGAATGGCTCTTCATCTGTGACGATAAAAATAAATACAATATAACAAAATAAGTACACTGTAGATATAGATAATAATAAAAAGTTATACTATTATACAAATATAAGTATATATATTTATATATATAGACTTGAATAGTAGTTTTAAGGTGAATACAGATAAATTCTTACTAATCCTTTAATTAAAAAACGTTTCGGCCGTTAAAAAGTTAAAATTTACAAAAGTGTAGCTAGTTTTATATACTAACTGAATTATAAGAATCTACATAATATAAATAAAGTTCGACACGTAGAGAACTCTTGGGATTAAACATAACAATTTAAGATATTTCTAATCTCTAAGGAGAAGTAAACTATTCTGAGAACGTGATTGTGCATAGTAAAAGTTAGACATGTAAACAGCTCTTGGGATTAAGAATAATAGACTAATAAAATACTAGTAGTACTCCAAGTTATCGCTAATGAAAGAAGGACTAATTAACGATATATGTATATATATACATACAGCGAAGTGTGGTTAAATATACAGCGAAGTGCAAAAACTTTGACCCCCCGCTCCTCAACTATATCAATATATCGGGTGCATTATGGGTAGGAGTAAGTTCATTAAAATGCAACTACATCCAAATATCCGCGCGCTTTTGCAAATCATCACAGCGAAGACTTGTGTAGTTGATTTAAATTTCAGAAATGTATCTAGAATACAACACTTTTACTCGGAACAGGCAGGAAAGTTTAAAGTAAAGTAAATGCACTCTCTATTTTCTGTTTGGACAAATATTTTTCCTGATTTTATATTATAAATTAATGTTTACGTTAGCGTAACGCGGACGGAACTATCATGCCGAATTTCATCTGCGAAGCACGAATTAAACGCTATTTTTGAAACTGTTTGAAACAATTTCATAAATTTATTGACAACAAATTCATAAAACATTTAATTATTTTGATTAAGAAACGGATAGAAATTAACGTATCCCACATCATTGCCATATTTTATGGTATTAAACGATTCTAAAAAAAATTATAAATCTCTTAGTTATTCCTCTTGAAATTCTCTTATCCAGTTTTATTCAAGGTTCGGAGGGATCCTGTTTTTATGGTATAATTTTTTTAGTAAAAGGTTTTATGAAAGGTACGTTCGATAATTCTTGAATTCGCATCGCTGAATGTTCTTATTATTGTTGCACAGTTTTCTTTCATTCTTAAAATGTATTTTGTATGCTATTTAAATCTCATAATTGTGACGAAACTGTTTATTATAGCTTCGTCATTAAACCAAAAACGTTAGCAGCTATGGTCCCATTTAACAACATCACTTTATTGTGAATCCTAGTTTCCTAATTTTGTAGATAACGAGCCGCGACAAACTTTTGAATATTTAATTTTCGAAGTTTCATTTTGTAATTATATTGCAGCTCCAAACAAAAGCAGTTTTTTTTATCAGATTGTGAATTTCGTCTCATTGGGATCAGCTAAAAATAAATATTACACAACAGTCAATAGTTATAGAAAAATATTATATGTTCAAACTGTAAGAGGTTTCCTTACGTTACACTATAAAGTGTTTATTTTGCTTTGTCAATACGTTTTCCAACTATAAGCCAGGCTCTTGTACAGTCTGTGCATCCGGTCAGCTCCGGTCAGTACATATGAATCCTTTCATTCTGCTCTTTGACACGTTATATCAGTCTAATAACACTGATCAGTTCAGTCTTCACAGAAGTAGAAGACAGAGAACGGAATAACTGCGCTGATATCAAGCTGAATTTTTTCATCGCTCTCAGTTTGGTTTACAATTAATGGCAACAAATGTAGAATGTCAAAGTTTCAAACGAATTGATATTGGCCCTAAACCCACAGATCAGGTGTAATTATGTCTCCACTTCATGGGTTATCTCGACATTTTAGGTCATCAGAAGATATCCTAACAGCTTCACAAATAGCTCTGAATTCACTCTTCGAACCTGAAACTTCGGCATGATCATTTCCCGTTCTCTTTCCGCCGACAACAACAACAACAACAACAACAACAAGTTTATTTCGTACCAGTTTCGAAAATACAAGGAATAAAGAACAAGAAGCTTGTATTATAGGTACTGGTTACCTGTAATAGCCGAGTGGGCTAATCGAGACAGGTCACCATGATTGAAATAGTTAATAACAGTATTATAATAGACTGTTAAGCAGTCTAAAACACACACACATTCTGAAACATACATAAAATAAATGAAAGAGACAAGAAAGACGTCACATATATATACATATATACACACACGCATACTGCACATATATACATACAGTAGTATAGTCGGCGTCAGATAAATACCACTTTTTCTTGCACAACAAAACTCAAACTAGCGACCACTAAAATCGAAAATATTCTTGCACAAGGGGCGTCATAAAGTGAATTCAGAAATCCACTTCATGACGCCCCTTGTGCAAGAATATTTTCGATTTTAGTGGTCACTAGTTTGAGTTTTGTTGCACAAGAAAAAGTTGTATTTATCTGACGCCGACTATACTACTAGGGGTAACTAAGGGTCATTCAAAGTGTCCCTAGACATTCTTGTACATAAAATCCAACTTGATAATCCTATTAGAGATATGATTACATATAGTTATATCGACATCGATTGCTTGTACATAAAATCCAACTTGATAATCCTATTAGAGATATAATTACATATAGTTATATCGCTGCAACGTCCTTACACATAAAATCCAAATTCGAGTGCCTGTTAAAGCTATCCTAACACATAGTTATATCGAAGGGAGAATGGTGAGACCACGTAGTGAACCACTTCCACGGAGTCTAGCTCGAGAGGCAGGTGCCATTCTAGAGGAGAGAGATGGAATGCTCGAGGGAGTGGAGATAGGTCGCCGTACTATCCGATGGCGCTTCTTCCAAGGTGTGGCAGGAGATTTGACCCCTAGGATCATGGAAAAGTTAGTTGCAAATGTAACCACCAGCTTTTACCTGCGCTACAGCTACACCTATCGCATTCGGAATGTCAACGACGGACGCGTGATTCTATTCTCCAAGACTGTCCCAGGCTCTCCATGGGTGAACATCCTAGAAGATGCAGAAGAGTGGCTCAATAGCAAGGAGACAGCTCGTTTGAATCCCGACAACATCACTCGACCAAATACCCAATGGGCCTTCGTTCGTTGGATCTACGTAGATGTAAAAGTTGTGATCGATCGTCAGCTTTTGTTGGGAACAGGTCCACTACCCCAATGGCTTCGCTATAAGAGAGGAATACTTGCCCTTGATCGATATGGCGACAACCTATGTCTTTGGCGCTGCCTTGCCATGCATGAAGGAGCAAGAGTAGATAGGTGTTGCGTCAAAGCTCGAAAACTTGCCCAGAACTTCTATCGCCTGACAGCACCCACGCAAGATGTTCCCAGAACTTCCTTAGACCAGCTGGAGAAAGTCGAGTTACACTTTGGAATCGGTATTCGGGTGTATGAACCCACTGAGGATGGCGCTTGGCATCTGACGCGACATGCAGCTCACTACAAGCATACGATGACGATTGGGATATACGAAGGACATGCTTTCTACATCAAGAACATCGACAAGATAGGGAGTGTCTACGTATGTAACGATTGTAAGCAACGGTTCACGAAAGCCTCAGACCTTCACCGCCATGCAGATCGTTGCAGGCGTGGCGAAACGAAGATTGTTTGCCCTGGAAAGGTAATCACAGTACCCCAGTCGGCATACGAAAAAGCCTTCTGGCCAGAGAGCACAGCCAGCAAAGTCGCTCTATGCTGGTTAGAACGCGAAACCGAAAGGATTGGACAACACATTCATCATGCAGCTTGTGGGCATGGTGGAGAGCATTGGATAGAAGGAGCGCCGGTCGACGGCTACGAACCTTTTTCGAAAACCATCTTCCAATTTCATGGATGCTATTTCCATGGCTGCCCGAAATGCTTCCCTAGGGAAAGGAGGCTCTATCTCAAGACCTGTGAAAGAACGGCAAAGCTACAAGGAGCTGGTTATACAGTAGTGGAAGCTTGGGGCTGCTCCACAAAGAAGAAAAACAAACCGGTCCCCACACCAACACAAACTGTCTACCCACACTTCATAGTTTACGATTTCGAAGCCTATCTCGATACAACGAAAGGAAGACAACCAACAGAACACTTGACCATCGAAAACGTCCATGTCCCAATATCAGTATCAATTGCCGACACGTACGATCGAAAGCCAACCCACATCTGTCGACGCAATCCAAAAGAACTCATCAAAGCCTTTGTCAAAGAACTCCAGCAAAGAGCAGAGACAATCCAAGGAGCTATGGAAAGATGGTTTTGGCTTGATTCACCCAAATTCTCCTTTTACACCCTACCAAAGAGTCAACAAGCGAAGATCAACGAATGGATCTATCAAGTTCCAGTGTTGGGATTCAACTCTGGCAGGTACGATCTCAATCTGATCAGGGAGCACTTCGTAGGAACCATTGCCGACACCTGTTCAAAGATCCTGGTAGCAAAGAAAGCCAATTCCACTATGTTCCTATTGACCCCAGATTTCCGTTTCCTTGATGTGATCAACTACCTTGGACCTGGAACTTCTTATGAACGTTGGGTCGCTGCCTATGGCTGTGAGTTGCAAAAGAGTTTCTTCCCATATGAGTGGTTCGACTCTCCCGACAAGTTGGATCACGTTGGATTACCAGATTATCAAGAGTGGGGTTCGAAGTTGAAAAGAGAACACCTACTATCTAGGGAAGAGTTCGAAGACTGCAAGCACACCTTTCTCGACAAAGGAATGGAAATCTTTGCAGACTGGCTAAGATACTACAACAACCTAGATGTAGTTCCATTCCTAGAGGCACTCGAAAAGATGCAAGATTTCTATCACGAGAAAGGAGTAGACATGCTGAAAGACGCAGTGTCCATCCCAGGAGTCTCACTACAGTTCCTGCTTCGAGGTAGTGTAGAAAGGGGAGCTGAGATGTACGCTCCAAGTAAGGAAGCCTACCACATGCTGAAAGACGCTGTCGTGGGAGGTCCAAGCATAGTATTCACCAGACTCCATGAAGCGGGAAAAACTAAGATTCGTAGTCATCAGGGAGGAACTAAGATTTGTCGTAAGATTCTTGGATACGATGCCAACGCCCTATATCTTTCTACCATGGAATTCGAAATGCCTTGTGGAAAAGAAAAGGTTGTGCACTATGACGATCCAGGTCCAGCCACCAAAGGATTCGTTGAATGTCTACTTGGTGGAACGTGGTTTGGATATGCAGAAGTAGACATCGAGATACCAAAGAAATTGTGGAAGGAATTTGAGGAGATGCCACCCTTCTTCTACAACAAGAAAATCCCCAAAGAAGCAATCCCTCCAGAAATGTTGGCCTACCTTAAGAAGACTGGTAGAAAGCTCAGCGAGGAAAAGAAGTTAGTTGGAAGTCTCTCTGGAAAGAAGTTGCTACTCTATGCTCCTCTTCTACTTTGGTATGTAGATCACGGCGCAGTGATCACTGCTGTCTACCGCACGATAGATTACGAACCCAAAGCAATCTTCGGTTGGTTCGTAGACCAAGTCACCGAGGCACGTCGTATGGGAGATGAAGACAAAGGTGAGGCTTTGCTGGCAGATGTGTTCAAGCTACTAGGAAACAGCGCCTATGGAAAGTTGCTCGAAGACTTGGGACGCCAAACGAAGGTCACCTATACAAAAGATGAGAAGGTTGTGGACAAGGCATTGCGAAGTGTTTGGTTCGAAGACCTGGAAGAGATTGGTGATGCATACGAACTCGAGAGTAGGAAAGACCAGATCCGAATCAAACGGCCTTTCCAAGTAGGTATCGCTGTGTACCAGCTCGCAAAGCTGCGTATGCTTGAGTTCTACTATGACTTCATCGACAAGTACATTGATCGCAATGATTTCGAATATATACAGATGGACACAGACAGTGCCTACATTGCCATCTCGGGAAATAGCCTCGATGAGGTTGTAAGACCGGAACTGCGAGAAGATTTCGAAGCCGAAAGGAATGAATGGCTAGCTTGGGACGAATGGAGCAGTCGTACACCAGGACTCTTCAAACTCGAATTCGAAGGACATCGCGCCATTGCCCTATGCTCGAAAGCCTACTACGTCGATACAGGTGGCAGCAAGAAGTATTCCGCTAAAGGTATGTCTAGGCGTCACAACGATATTACGTGGGATCGATTCAAAGCAGCCCTCCAGGGTGATATCGACGTGGCGGAAAACCGAGGCTTCCGACTATTGCCAGAAGGTGTGGTAACCTACGACCAATGGAAGCTGGGGCTATCGACTTACTACGACAAAAGACGTGTTCTTCCCGATGGAATCCACACAGAGCCAATAGAGTACGCTGTCTAGTGCTTGGGTACAAACAGAATTCCTTTTGGTGGTAGTTCTGTATCCCTAGGAACAACTTGTAGCTCTTCACGAACGAATCCACGTTTGGGTGCATCCTTCTCCTTCGCAAGGTAGTACAGCACAGGCTGTCCCGAAGATACTACACTTCGCGAAATGGTGTATATCTGCAAACTCCACACAGGATCAGTAGCTCTACGTTTTTCACCTCCTTCCAATTCTCCTGGTGCATAAAGATATCGAACTAGAACGTCGAATGGTAGACGCTCTTCTCTCAATCCAACGGTGCGCGAATACGTAGGAGTCTTCAGATCTTCTTGTTGCGCCACTACAGAATTCGAAGGCTCTTTACCAGTCAACCGAGTCACCTCACTGTTCATGGCTTTGATAACCATTGGTAAACGAATTACCCATTCTCTACTACGCTCATCTGATCCTTCCGAAGTAAGCACCATCTCTTGTGCATATTGATATCCAAACAATCTCTCAGCTAGAGTCCTATTTGCTCTTTCAACAAAACTTTGCGCTCTATGATTACCAGCCTCACCTCGTTGAACTTTCGTACCATGTAGTTCTAGCGTTTCAGACATACGTCCCATGAATTCTCTACCAGGATCTACTTGCAAAGTCTTTGGCCATTCTAGTGGACTACGTTTATAGATTCGTTCGAATGCCACAGCAACTTCACCACTATCTTTAGATGCCAAAGGTTCGGCTTCTTTGTATCGAGAAGCTACGTCGATTACTACCAATGCGTACTTGTATAGCTTCCGTCCACGCCCAGGTCGATCGTGTGGTAGAAATATCAAATCAGCTTGGTGGACTTCATTTGGTTTCGATACAGTCCAATGTGGTCGTGGAATGTGTTTTGGTGGTGGTAGATATATTTGCCACATAGATTGCTTTTCCAACCAACTCCTAGCTACGTCTTCTGATGCTTTCGCTGCTACCGATAGCTTGCCAATTGCAGAGTGACCTTTCCAATAGCCCATAGGACCATAGAAGATATTCGCAAGTTTAGAATCCATCATACATCTATACATTTGGACCTTCAACAGATGAAAAAAAAGGAAGAATAAAGAAAGTCGTTGCGTGACCCTCTTCATTCTTCCTTTTTTTTTTTCAGTAACCTAGTAGTAGCTAGTAGTAGCTTAGGGTAACTTACTAGTAGCTTAGGTAACTTACTAGTAGCTTACTAGTAGCTTAGGGCAACTCACCAGTAGCTTAGGGTAACTTACTAGTAGCTTAGGGTAACTTACTAGTAGCTAGTAGTAGTATCTATATCCATTTACTAATAGCGTATCCAACACCTAGCATTCCACCACCAACGTAGAGCAACTCACTAGTCTTCTGATTGTTTGAGTGTCGGTAGTAGTCAGATAAGCGGGGTTTTTTCAGATCTTTGAGCCGTCTTAGCGCCTTACGTAACCTATCGGATTGCACTAAGGCTTCGTTGGTATCTCTTTGATCGTTGTGTGCTTTGCGTTCAAGAACTTCCTGCTCTTGTGCATAGTCATATAAGCTTTGACGTTTGATTCTATACGCTTTCATTTCACTTGCTAGTTTTTCAGTGGCCCTATCGTGTCTCTCTCGTTCTGCATCTACATCACTACCCCTTCCAAGCATTCTAGCTAGTATGCCACCACCAGTAAATGCCGTTGCATTCAATATAGCCCCGAAAATGGCCATTCCAATTGCTGCCGCCATTACGGTTTGGGTTTGGGCTTTTCTTTCTCAAGTTGTTTCTCAAGATATTCCTTTGCGTATAAGCTACCAAGTATCACGGCAGTCCACTTTGCGTAATTCACTAGGGAAGACGAAGGATCACTAAGCATAGATTCTTTGGTAGTCTTTTTTACGATCCACCCAATACCAGAAGCGAGTCCAACGATTTTGACTGCATCGGTTGCTGTCTTCATCAATTCCTTCTCATCCATCTAGATATATATAAGTATAGTCTCGAGTCTTTAAGTGTTACTCCATGTCTAGTGCCGTTGGTTTTGCTGGAGCTGCAGGTTGTGTCGTGCTAACGGTGGCAGCTCGCGTGTTTCCAGCTACATACTTCTTGTACGCAAAGTACGTGCCAAACAATGTGGCGCCAGTACCGATGACTGCGAGGATAGTCAGGTTTTCGAACCGACCTTTTTCTACGTCAGTTTCTTTGCATGATTCGCTTTCACGCGTCGACTCTCTCTTCTGAGCTTCTCTAGCGAGCTTGTTGCTTAATGCTAGTGCCTTTCCAGCTGCAACGCGCTTTGGGTTTTTTATCTTAGTTGGTGCAGTCGTCGGAGGATTCGCAGTTATCTGATCCGTCTGTCCTTCCATCTTGATTCGATATAGTAGGTATATGTGGAGGTTCAATAGGTGTACCAGGAATGACTACGTGGCCAGATATGTGGAATAGGACGCTAGCTAGAGCTACAAGGCGACCTGCTTTGAGTGATAGTAGGCCAGTTGCAGCACTGATTTCGTTGCGGACTAGAGGGTCTTCTTGTAGGTCCTTGATCAGTGCTTCTTGAGAATCTATTGGTATTAGGTAGGCAACTAGGCGGGTAGCTAGACGTGTCACACCGTCGACTAAGCCTTTCGTTACTTGCTGAGCTAGGACAGCCTGATACCTCCTATACAACTTGTCTATTTCTTTCTCAGGAAGTCTAGAGATGTCTCCTAGAGAAAAGTTCTTACCTAAGTATTCTTTCGTTACGCCTGTTGCGGCTAAGATCGAAAGTGATTCACGATTGTCCGATGCAACGTCTAGGTTGGTTGGTGGTGGGCCTGTTACATCCTCACCGAATATCTCGAGTAGTTCTTTATCCATGATAATATGTTGTAGGTGCTGGGAGCTCTAACACTACCTCGAAAGGATGGCGGAGACAGAAGCACATGCGAGCGAACTTATGGGATCCAAGTATCATTCGTAACTCTTTACATTCTTGCGAGCCTCCATAATCCTCAAATATCCTTTTACCATCTACGGCCGATGCTGTATGGAATGCTACTACTATAGCTACGTTCTCACGGAAGGGTTTACATATGCTCGTTAGTTGTTGGGACAGCACCCAAACGGAAATCCCTATATGTCGTGCAGAAAAGGCTAAGTCCACTAGCTTGTCAGTTCGTTTCTTGACGTCCTTCGATGCAGCGCAATCATCGAGAATCAATAGAGTATTGGTACCTGACCAAAATGTTGTGCAAATACTCAAAGTAGCATCAATGGCATCCTGCGGTGGTGACATGACGAAGAAACGAGGATCTCGATTTGCAAATCCACGATAAGTTTTGTTGTGGGCATACGTAGGACAAATCAGTACTATGTAATCGAACTTACCACGAAATGGTCCACGAAGTTGTTCTATGAGAAACGCAGTCTTCCCACAATTCGTCGGACCGACTATGAGTGCGTTGAACGGTACGTGCTCTACGAGAGAATCCATCAGTATAATATACTCTGCAGAGATCTGTTCAATATCGTGACCTGAGCATCCGCAAGGACATAGATGTGCATTTTCACATTTCCACTTCCCTTAGCAGTTCTATGTATGCGAATGTCGATGTCCTTTCCACTGCCGGTTTGTGCCAAGCCATCACCATGAACGGTGGAATCTTTTGCTGTGCGACAATCGATTAGAATAGAGAATCTATTTTCAAAGAACTTCTTTGGAGTCATAGAAGTATTGGGTGTACCAAACCAGCTTCTTGCAGCCTCCCAGAAATCTAGGGGAAGCATGCCGCTTGGAAAGAGTCTGTTGGGAATCCCATTGACATCTACTTCTACCTTCAAGATATCTGGATTCGAGAATGCTTCACTATCTCGCGTGCCAATGGTAGGTGGATCTATGAATAGTAGAAGCAGTCCAGCAAAGGATCGGCGTGGAACATTGATGTTTTGAGATATCAAAGTATCGGACGTTTTAGCGATATCTACTGTTTTGAAGTGAACAGCGTAGTTGTATAGGAATGCAGTACCTATTTCATATTTGTGAAGTGCACTACTAGCCAGCGTTTCGTTCCTGATTGCTTCGTATTCTAGTTGGATGTTGGTAAGTTGGTACGTACCTATCTTCGTCGTATCCGATCCAATTACAACCTCGTTGGCAGACGCTAGAGTCAACTCGAACGTAATGGTACTTTCTAAGGCGTGTGGATATAGAACTCCATGTTGTGTCAGAATGTCAACATCTAAGGGAATCCTATACTTAGAACCACATGCAGTTAGGAGCGCGTTATCTGCAGCAGATGAAGTACTTGCGTCACCAGCTTTCGATCGTAGCTTATTCAAGTTCTCTGATTGAATGCCTTGTTGTATTCTAGACTCTCTCTCCTGCGTAGATAGGTATACATCGGAGTATGTTTGTAGAAGGTCTGGCCTGACAATGTCTTCTACTGTTTCAGCTCCCATCCTACAGATTCTACGTATGACCAAGCAGCGTCCAATGTTCGAAACGACTCTGTTATTCGCATGTCCACCAGATAGTACGATGTCGCCCAATAGCGCTAAGCTACCAGGTACTAGTACTACATCTTCTGCTAGCTTTGGGACTTCTACGTATAGAGTCTCACCTGGATTGGCAGATGATCGAGTGAAAGTTTTCCTATACAAGTCTCGCGGAGCCTTGAGTGCATGAGGCTCTCTTCGTACTTGTGTGGGATCCAACGTTAACGAGATCATGTTGAATATAACTATATATGTAGATATGTTTAACATGGACGTTGAGGGGAGGCACGAGGAAAGAACTGACGAAGGTGGAGACTACGATAAAGATGATACTATCAATGTGGATGAGGAGTGGGATGCAATATTTCCAGAAGAGTCAGGAGAAATGGTCCCAATGAAAACCAGACGCAACTACGGCAAAGAAGGTGCTAGACCAAAGAATCAGGAAACCTCGTTTTCTAGAGAAGATGACGAGTACTTCGACGAACTCATTGACTCGGAAGGCTCGAACGTTTCTAGAAATGAAAAAATCCTGGAGAGGCTGGAGAAAGAGAAAATCCCAAAGTATACCGATCGAAGTGTAATCTTCAAACAGGGTTTATCGGAAAATGCAAGACAGGATATGTTCGAGACTGTCTGGGAAAAATACCACGATGTGGGAATTCGAGGCACGCTTGAGATTGCAACCATGTCTGATGGTAGAGTCTTTATCAAAGAGTATGGAAGTAAAGAAAAAGCTATTCCTTTGACCACCACGAAAGGTGAGTTATATAAGAAGATGGGAAAAGGTCTCAAAAGAGTCTTAGGACCTTCGAGGGAAGGAATGGTAGAAGAAGTCAGGGTAGCTGAAGATCAATTGAATGAGAGGGTCAAACAAAATAAAGAAATACTCCAAGACCCTACGTCTACCGAAACTCAGAAAGAAAACGCTACTAATGAAATAAAGACCGATCAGGAGGAGCAAGCAACCCTAGAACAAATAGAAGCAGCCCTAGTAAAACGGATGTCACTTAGGGATCGTATAAGAATCATCTTCAAGAAATATGGAGTCAGTATAATTAGCGTGGTAGCTGCGGTAAGTACTGTGATTGGCGTAATAGTTTCCAATCTGACGAAGACAGTTTCCGCGATAGTACCGGGATTTGGAGAGACTGCCAAAGCAGCTGCTAAAACAACTGCCAAAACCTTAAAAGCAATAGGTAAAAAGTTAGAAGAGATTCTACCTAAGATGATTGGGCCAATTGCGAGTTTCATATTCAGTATGGCTGCTGACGTTGTTGGAGTCTTAGCAAACAACGTTTGGTTGTTAATCGTAGCAGCAGTGGTCTTCGTAGTGGAGCAATATAAACGACGTTAACGAAACAACATCCATGCAATTCCAGCTGCGGCAATGGATGTCACTGCGAGATTAATCTCATGTTGTGGGGCAGCCTTTTGTACGGGATCTTGTTTCTTGTGCGTGACAGCCTTTTGTACGGGATCTTGTTTCTTGTGCGTGACAGCCTTTAGTACAGGATCTTGTTTCTTGTGCGTCTCGAGATGCGGCAAAGATTTCTTATCTGAGGATCCTTCCATAAGAAGAGGTGAATGTCCTTTGCCTTCTGCATTGATGTCGTTAGTACCTAGCACCATATCTTTCGTAGCTTTCGGGATTGGATTCGTATAACCATCTTTCTCATCAAGATAGTACACTAGATTGCTTGGCAATAATCGCACACCTGGAGCTATTGCTAGATTGAGCCTCTTATGTGTCCTCGTTATAGCAGTAAGATAGTTTTTGTAGCTCACTACTAAATCGTTTTCGAGAATAGCGCCTTCGACTAAGCTCTTGAACTTTTCCTTGACGTTATGGCTATCTATATCTATGATGGATTCGTTCAAGTCGGCTTGAGCACCAAGCATGCAATATCCAAAAGCCTCGACAGATCTATCCAATCTACCTAATCCAACATCTGTCAAACCCTTTCCGATTGGTGGTGTAAACCAATTGTATTGCTTTCCTTCATGTTCATCGTTCCTAATAAAAGATATCAGAGTGTCATCCTTACCTCCTTCATCTTTAAACAAAGTAGAGTCCGCGGGCCATGTGGTTGCTTTGTCATAACTTCGACCATGGGCAGTTACATATCCGTTTAAGTAGCCAGTTTTTCCAGGGTATAACATGAATACATCTCCTAATCCATTTTTCCTACCTCCGTGCCATCGGAAGTCTGGTGTTCGAGATATACCAAATTCGATGCACAATTTCTCAAGAGCTGATTTGTTATAGGGGTTAGCCATTTGCTTGAAATTAGAGTTACCAGGTAAAGGAACTCCATGAGTACCACCAAGTTCACGTAGAATTCTTCGTATCGTGAAATAAACATGGAATCGTAGGAACCCCTGAACGACTGGTGGATACGTTTTGAAAATAGGATCAAACAATGACACTCCACATCCAGAAGTCGCACACCACGTTGCGAAATTCAATTGTTGAGGCCAATATTTGAAATCCGGACCATGTAACCAATGGTAGGACTCATTTGCTGTCATATGCTTTACGACGGTCTCCTTGAATATGTTTCGAACGCCCACATTGAACTTATTCTTTGGGGTGCCATATATCAATAGATTAGTGAGATCGATATCTTGTGCTGGTCCAGTAGAAGGAACTGCTGTAATAGGATATTTCGCACTATTATATAGGGTCAACGTAGATGGGAAACCTTTATGTACATCCCACAACGCATCATCGATTCGTTTTTGAATCGTAGTAGGTAGCTTAGAGACATCATCGCCGTAAACGACATAGCTAGAATCTCCATCTCGAAACCAAATACTCGTCGAATATTTGCCTGGACCGTTCACTTCCGTAGAGGGATAGAACTTGTGAAGATCTGCATGTGGGTATCGTTTCTTGAACTTCGCTAATAGATCTGCATTCAATGTTGCGACCTCTCTACTTTCCACATCTTCTCTATCTAGCCGAGCTTTATTCTCTCTCCTAGCTTGATTCTCAGCCTTTGACCGTACATTAGCATTCGGTGTTGGGACCTCTTCCTCTTCGTCCTTCCCTTCGTAATGGTAACTGAAAAGACCTCCGGACCTCCTCATGTTGAAGCTATACGTATATATAGTTATACCTTCAACATATAATGACGATCCTTACTGTCACCACAACCTTGGCCGACCATACTGTCTACTTCGATCAACCCCTTCTTATCAATAATATTTCGCTAGTTGAGGTCACTTTTGAGAACAGTTGGTGGAACCTAGAAACGGAGGCTACGTTCGAGTGGGATACTGGAGGTGTAGGGTTCCCATACAAAATCTATCCAGGGTCTCATAATATACGTACACTCAAGCCCTTCTTCAATACAGCTATGTCGAATAAAGTCGTAAGCTTTATAAATAGAGGTAGTAAGAGGGATTGGATCCTAAAGGTTCAGAAAACAATCAAGCTCAGTAAGAATCTCTACGAACTATTGGGTATCGAAGGAAATGAAGCTGTGGGGGGGAACGTATCGCTAAAAATTGGACACTACGCTCTGGTGATCAAAGATATCAACACAATGTATGTATACTGCGATGTGGTAGATTCCAATTTCTCGCTACTAGAGGGAAAGCGATCGAATGTACTGGCTAGCTTTAAAGTACGAGGCAGCTGGTTTGACGTAAATACGTATTCTACAACACCCCCACTACCTGTCCGAGCTCCAGGTACAATGCAAAACAGCCTTCGCCTTACGATTCGTGATGAGAAAGGCAACGTGGTAGACTTCCGTGGTCGCCCGATACGATACGTGTTGAAGCTTGAGTAAGTCATATGTATAACGTACAATGGAAGGCGATTCGATTCAACCGTTTCCCTCAGCACCAAGTATCTATCCACAGATTGCTAGTGACACTGGAAAGAACTTTAGACTGCAAACGATCCGAGACACGCTTTCGGACATAGAAGTTCAAGAAAGGCACTACGAAGGTGTGCGCAAGAAGTATGCACGTTCTCAAGGAATAGTTCATGGCATCGCAGTGGTAACTGGAGGTCTATCTGTGATCTTATCTGGATCTGGATTGGGCGCAGCGTTGACTGGGGTTGGAATAGTGATTGGTCTACCACTTGGAGTTATTGGTGGGCTATGTGGATTAATTTCAGCATCTACGACCCTTGGAGCTAAGAAGTTAGGAATGAAGGTTTCTAAGCATGAAAGGACAACTATGTTGGCAAAGGCGAAAATCAATACTATTCGAGATCTAGTATCAAAGGCCTTATGCGATGAAAACATATCCGACTCTGAATACAGTCTCATCCTGAACGAAGCGAATAAGTATGAGATCATGAGGTCTGAAATTCGTCGCAAGGCTTCCATAGGTGAAAAAAGTCCGGATCGGGTTCGAGCCGAACTCAAGCAAGAAGTGCAAAAGGAAATGCGAGAAAAACTTGGAATGTAAGAATCAACGTTTCCTATGAAAGGAACGAACATGGCTCTCACTTTCACTTTGCCAAGTCCTACTGCTAGTTAGCCCATGCTTAGTGTAGATTGGTTCGAAGTGGGAATGGTAAGAAGACAACTCCTTGACAAAACGCTTGACCGCATTTCCAAATATGTCACATCGCTTAACGACATCCTTAAAAGACATAGACGATCCGGAGCGACGTAGCACCTCGTAACTTGCTCCAATGACTTTCGTCTTAAGCATTGATTTTGGGCCTATATTGTTTTCCATTGCTGTAGTAACGACCTCGTGGACTATTTGTTGAACGTCCCTAGGTACTCCTACAAGATCTAGTTGTAGGAAAGTCGTTGCAATGTGAGGAACTAGGCGCTCCGCATCCAAGTCTACATCAATCTTATCGTCGTCACACAGAGAACGTATGAAGACCTCTCCACTATGGATGCCTTCGTTTCTTAGTTGCATGAAGCGAGCGACCTCACCTTTAGATCGGACGAATCCACATTGTATGCATGCATGGTAGAGTAGAGCAGCTAAAATATTTTTCTTAGCATCACTACGCTTGAGACAAACTTTCATTACTTGGGTGAATGCGTCGGCTACGATTTCTAACGCGTTCATAGGGAACGATAGATCATAACTTTGTTTGTAAATAGTGTTGTATGCTCGTAGTTCTTGTAGTAGCGTTCGTCGTTTCAGTTCTATGTCATCATCGCTTTGCTTTGGTTTTGCGCGGTCTAGATCACTTTGATACTTAAACCCGTCCGGACCTACTATACGCAGTCGAGTAGTAATAATATCGATCTTAGTTTCTTCACATGGTTCGGTCTCGGAAACAAGACCACATGTGGGACACACGAATTCCGTTCCTTGTATTTCAAAGGGGCAGAGACAATCAGGACATGTTTCACTGGTGTTAATATGTTCCACTTGTGGTTTGATATTCAGGCTTCTACAAATTCCAGGACCAAACAATCTGATTAGCTCGTCCATGATACAACTATAGATGTCGTACGTTCAATAGAAAAAAAAAAAAGGAAGAATGAAGAGGGCCACGCAACGACCTTCTTCATTCTTCCTTTTTTCTTTTTTCGTGACCATTCCTAAGCGTCCTTCTCATTCCTCAAGGCAGTCAACACCTCGTTGAGCGCATGGTTGAGAGACTCTCCAAGACCTTCCACTGGTTCCAACACTCTTGGTTCAGTGGGCAATGCTACCTCCGGTTCCACCATGTTTGGCTCCTCCTTTCTTGGATCCTCTAGCTTCTTGCTGGACTTCTTAGCGCGTCTTATATAGACACCGGAAGACTTCACCTTGATGGTAAGACGGTCGCATCCTGAGCAAAGCTCGTAATCAGTACGACATCCTTTACCGCACTTCGAGCATGGTACATATGGGGCACAGCCTTTTGAGATTTGGTAGTTGTGCTGGGAACAGAACTTCGTTGTCTTCGAAATCTTCTTTGTGCATTTCGTGTCCTTCCCTCTCATCAACCAATCACAAGTTATTGCGGTGTCTACGTTTGAGTCCTTCTTCGACATGTTCGATCTGTATGGTGTTAATGCGTACTAAGATTACAACGAATGCTAATATCGTGGAATAAAGAATATATACTAATACCATTCGGTGGCAATATACAATATACTAATCATTCCTTTAACATATACTTCAAGTTTGGATTTCTTAGGTGCGCGAATATCTAGTGACACTTTGGCTTCCTACGTGGTAGAATGAGCATCCATGTAGTTGCGTAGTACAACCCTTTCGTCCTCTGTGAGCTGGGAGTACTGCCACTTAACGAACCATTTAGCGGTATCAAGATGACCATTGTTACAGGCGTATTCTATAGCAAGATCAATGCATTCATACTCTAGGGTTATCTGAAAACGTCGCATGAGCCACTTAACGTTATTAAGATGACCATTCCTACTGGCATTTAATATAGCAAAACTGACGGCTTTATCCTCTTTGGTGAACTGGAAGTGCTTAATGAGCCACTTAGCGATACCAAGATGACCATGCTCAAGGGCAGCGCGTAGAACGTGATTGGTGTGTCTGTCCATCATATCGAAACGTAAGTGCTTGATGAGCCACTTAACAGCATTAAGATCACCATATTCGCTGGCGTAAAGAAGAGAAAAGCTATCGTCGATGGAGCTTGCGGAAATACCGAAAGTTCGAGCCAATTCGTCTCGATCGTCGTCACTATGAGTAGACCTCAAACCCAAGCATAGTGCTAGTTTACGGAACTTTTGGTCTACGTTTTTGTAGCGCGCGAGAGATGCAGCACCGTTTAGGTGTTTCGATGTCCTTGAGAGGCTTGCGAATGACCAAGGATCTGCATGCTCTACGATCCTAGTCAGAATTTCTAGAGGGAGGCACGATATATAATCCATAGTGGAAGAGATCGATATAACTATATGTAATCATATCTCTAATAGGATTATCAAGTTGGATTTTATGTACAAGAATGTCTAGGGACACTTTGAATGACCCTTAGTTACCCCTAGTAGTATAGTCGGCGTCAGATAAATACAACTTTTTCTTGTGCAACAAAACTCAAACTAGTGACCACTAAAATCGAAAATATTCTTGCACAAGGGGCGTCATGAAGTGGATTTCTGAATTCACTTTATGACGCCCCTTGTGCAAGAATATTTTCGATTTTAGTGGTCGCTAGTTTGAGTTTTGTTGTGCAAGAAAAAGTGGTATTTATCTGACGCCGACTATACTACTCATACATACACATATACATACATATACAATATATATCAGGCATACATGTATCAATGATTTGTACTAGAAAAACATTTAGGAGTAACCACTAATAATATCTGATTTAAGGTTCTGTTTAAAAGCATATTTTTCAGGTATTTGTAGTTTTCATTAATAGAATTCCAAATTTTCACTCCTTGAAACCGAATGCAGAATTTTCCATAGTTTGTTTTTACTGAAGGGAGATAAAATGATTCTTTTGAAGCTAGCCGAGTATTGTATTTGTGTACTTTATTGATTTTCTTAAAAAACTCATCAAATGCTGGTGGCAGTTTACTGGTATAATAGTCATACATAAAAAGTGCATTATGAAAAAAGACCAAATCAGTAAATCGGAGAATATTTAGCTTTTTAAATAAAGGTAGGGTGTGTCCTTTGAAATCTGAAAATGTAATAATTCTTAATGCCCTTTTTTGTAGTATTATAATTCGATTTAAGGTGGATTCATAGGTGTTACCCCAGATGGCGATCCCATATGTCAAAAATGGGTAAATCAAAGAATAATATAATTGAATAAGAATATTTATATTTACATAATAGCGAATTTTTGACAACACTCCTATACTTCTTTTAATTTTTTTGGATATGTAGTGAATTTGGCTTTTCCAATTGAGATTTGAATCTAGGTATATTCCTAAATATTTTAGACTTTGCTCTTGCTTGATTAATTTTCGATTGATATATAGTTTAATCCGAATTGGGTTTTTTTTTTGAGGAGGATGAAATATGACAAAATTCGTTTTGTCTGTATTAAGAGAAAGTTTGTTTGAGGAGAGCCAGTTGTTTATATGTTTTAGTTGATTATTAATTGTTAATTCTATGTCTAGTAACTTTTTATTAGAGTAAAATACGTTAGTATCATCTGCAAAGAGATGGAAATCGAGAATATTTGAAGAATTTTTAAAGTCATTTATATATAAGAGGAATAGAAGGGGCCCTAGTACTGATCCTTGTGGAACGCCACATGAAATAGTTTGCTTTTCTAAAGACGTGCTTCCTATAGTAACAAATTGTTTTCTATTGCATAAATATGATTGGAACCACTCTTTTACGATACCTCGGATGCCATATTTTTCAAGTTTTTTTATCAGAATTGCATGATTTACCGTATCGAAGCTTTACTAAAGTCTAGAAAAAGTCCACATGAATATTGACCATCTTCTATAGCTCTCTGTATTTTATCTGTTATGAGCATTACTGCTTGCACTGTGGAGTAACCTGAACGAAAACCAAATTGTTTGTCATAAAGGATATTTTCTTTTTTTACATAAGCTGCTAGCCGCTTATACATTAGTTTCTCTAGAAGTCTATTAAAAACTGAAAGTAGAGAGATTGGACGATAGTTATTCAAAGCAGTTTGAGGCCCCTTCTTATGTATAGGTATTACACGTGCTATTTTAAATTTACTGGGGACAATACCAGTAGAAAAGGAACAATTAAATAGTATCTCCAAAGGCTTTGACAAACATACTCTTAGTGTCTTCAATAGTTTAGTTGGAATACTGAAAGGTCCCGTGGCTTTTTTTTCGTTTAGGGATATGTTTTGTTTTGCAAATATTCGATCTAACAGTAAATATATAGAGTGCATTTAAATACTCAGGTTTATTTAAGCTGTCCTGCCTGTCCCGAGTAAAAATGTTGTATTCTAGATGAAATCTTGAACTTTAAATCAACTGCATAAATCTTCGCTATGACGATTTGCAAACGCGCGCGGATATCGGCTGTAGTTGCATTTTAATGACTTTACTCCTACCCATCATGCACCCGATATAGTTATATAGTTGAGTTGTGGGGGGTCAAATTTTTTGCACTTCGCTGTATATATATATATATATATATATAATATTTACATCATCATAAAATCTTCTAACGAGACATCTCTAATTAAGATAGCTAATAAAATTTCAGTTTAAAATTACCCACCAACCCACCTTACCCCAACCCATTTAAGACTTACGATAATAAAATTAATGTCTGTCCCAACCTACACTACCCCCCAACCCGCACCCATTCAAATCGTATATAATACTAAACTAATTGACTGACAGCCTATTGGCAAAGACTCGATGATCGGCTAATAAAGATAACTACGTAATTTATCAGAAAATGTGCTAAAAGAGTCACGGTCTCTTAAGTCACTCGGCAGGGCATTCCATGTTTTTGCTCCGTCATAGCTCCAACTTTTCTTCAAAAACTCAGTTCTTGGTTGAGACATAACTAATTTGGTAGAAGATCCTCGGAGGTTATAATTACAGTAGCTCGTTATATTGAGTTTCTGAAAGAGATTTGAAAGTCGTGTTGGAGCTAGACCATGGAATGTCTTGTACATGAGGTTTGATTTCATTTGCGTCCTCTGTTCATTTAGATTATGCCACTCAAGGGCGTCAAGGTCTATTTGGGACTGCCCGGATTCATTAGGGCGCTTCATTATAACTCTAGCAGTCCTATTTTGTAGCTTTCGCAGCCGTTCTGATAGAACACTGCCTATTGGATCCCAGACGACGCAGCAATAGTCAAAGTGCGGTCTAACTAGTGCGTTATAGGCTGACAGGAGCGTTTGGTGACCAACAAATGCCCTAAGCCTCCGTAGCGCGCCAATTCCTGACGAGATCTTTTTGGCTATATGGTCGATGTGATCTTCCTATGTAAGGAACTGGTCAATCTGAACACCAAGTGCTTTTTAATTATTAACCCTTTTAACTGGTTGACCGCCGATGTTTACCTCGGGTTGCCTTGGAAGATTACTCAGATTATACCTAGATCCTATTAGCATATACTCGGTTTTGGCGACATTGAGGCTTAGTTTATTTGATGAAAGCCATTTGTTCAGGTTGCTTAGATCACGATTTCCTGCCGCCTCTATCTCCTCGAATGACTTGCCAACAGCTGTTATGCTTGTATCATCGGCAAAGAGCCGAGCAGTTGTAGCGTTTAAGCAGTTTGGCAAGTCATTTACATATAGAAGAAATAGAAGCGGCCCAATAATCGATCAGTGGGGAACTCCACAGGTTATTTTCTCTTGACCTGATGATGCGTTATTTAACTGGCACTTCTGGACACGGTTTGAGAGAAAGGAGCACATTAGATTTCTAGCGTTCCCCTTAATGCCATGCATACATCTCGAGTTTGCGTATTAGAATTTTTGATTTACCGTATCGAACGCCTTTTTCAGGTCAATGAAAATAGCCAAGTTGAAGAGCCCGCGGTCCATGTTTATATACCATTCATTTGTACTATCTAAAAGTGCAGTGGCAGTAGAATGGGACCGCATGAGACCTCGAAAATTAATGATTAATCGCTTGTGTTTTCAAACTTTCACCAAATTGCCTTCGTCGCTTCGAAACATCGGGCAATTTGGTGGAAAGTTTGAAAACAAGCGTGATTAATCCTTAATTTTCTCGGCCCCATGCAATTACATATACTTATCGCACACTGCAGTTGTGCTAACTGCTAGTTCGCCTTACATTCATCTACTGTAAACACACATAAGTTTTCATTTTTCGTAATATCTATACCTGTTTGGAATTCACCTCCTGAAACTGCTGTTAAAGTTTATTGTTGCCGTACCTAGTAAGCTAATCCGTCAATAAAGATTGCAGCCATGTTACTGATTTTTATTATGATTGATGTATTCTTGTTTTGCTTATTATTAACGGGACCGCTCGTTCATCACCCATTGCCAGATTAGCTTGTTAGTGGCAATTATATGAATTAGAGATTAAAGAATAGAGTTCAGGCTGAACGAGTCTTTTGCAGGATGATACAATCACGTGGTTGTACTGGGTGGCGAACATATCTGACTTCATTTTAAGAAGAACGGTAGTGTTATCAGCAAAACCTGTTTGTAAATTCTAATTTTCACCTCCAACCTTTGCCGGTTGACCTTTCTAAACTAGCGGGTTGAAGTTTGTTTTCCATCCAGTAAAACATTTCACATGGGATCACGAGCTCAACTCATTCGTTATTGAAGTGATATAACATCAGCAAGTAACTGTTTCCTATAAAATGCCTATTTAGAATAGTTTGGTGAACAATAGAGTGCATTAATAGACCAGTTCGCGGTAAATTCCGACATTTTGAATGGGGTGCAAACATGGCGCGATATACAGTGTTTGTATGGGAATCCGATGCCAAATAAAATCCGTAAAATCGTATTTCTGAAATATTCTTCAGATACAACCTTAAGATACAAGGTAAAAGATTAACATATCGAAACTTGATAAATGACTGTAAAAACGAGTCAAATTCCGCGTGAAAATTTACAGACAATGTGTGGAAAACTGAACACACGATTGCACGCTTCCCAGCACAGCTACATCCCTCAAATTTCGATATGTTAAGCTTCTACCTGGTATCTTAAGTTTGTATCTGAAGAATATTTCATCAATTCGATTTTACGGATTTAATTTGGCATCGAATTCCCATCGATTTCGCAACAGTACAAACACTGTATTTCGCGCCATGTTTGCACCCTTTCAAAATGTCGGAATTTACCGCGAACTGGTCTATTGGTACAGAAAAAAACACTAAAAGTATTTAACAAAGATGTACAACAACAAATCATTATTAAAATATATATCACAACTTGAACGTCTGTGGTCTGCTTCGGTTTTGTTAAATTATTTTAATTTACTTAAAAGTATATTTTTATACATCATCAAAATCTTCACAGTCCGACCATAAAAAATATCTACTTTTCTTACTATGAAAGCCAACTTCGAGGAAGAGAAGATTAGGGAAGCGTCACATATTGATTTTTCCACGAGAAACGTCCAGTGAAGTTTCTTTTTCAACAACCCCCCCCAAGAAACGTCAGAGCGATGTATCGATTTTTAGGCGACCATTGCGCATGCGCAATGTAGCCTTATGTAGTACTGACGTTGGGACTATATATCTATGTCCCGGCATCAACCGATAAGTGACAATATAACTCAGGGGGTAGTGTTGAGTCAGGTGAGGAAAGCTGAAGAATAAAGATCTTTGTCTATTCAATTATTATTTTGTTAATATATTCGACAACAGAACATTAGTTTTATTGCAAGTAAAAGGTTTCGATGTGTTGGCTCTTCGTTGTTTCTCGAATAAAAATATTATTTTAACGAAAAGCCCGAGGGACCCCGGCCGTGTGCTAAAAACGTAATAACTAAATCATGGGACATGACTTGACAACGCGGCCTTCGGCACCTTCCTTCGGTGAGACTTCGCGGAAGAATAATCGGTGAGAATTTTGTCCTGCTTTGCTTTCATGTTTGTGCTCTTGTCAAACTTACATTTGCATACAGAGCCTTAGAATATCCACGGTCAAGAGACGCAAAGCTCGGCACACTAAAATCTTTTAGAGCTGTTTTGAACCTGTTTTGAGTCTTGTGTCTCTCCAGTCACTGTCGTATTGCCAGGCGTAATAGCAAACTTGAAAAGCTTATAAAGAAATACAAAGAAACATAAAGGAATATAAGGTAATATATAAAAAACTGTTTTCAAACTCTGTGAACGAGACAAGCTATTGCTAAACCAGAAGCTGACATTCAAGTGAAGTGAAATGACGAAGGTACGTGTCCCGTTGCCAGCAATATGGGACAAAATGGCGTCGCGCATGCTCAATGAACGTCAAAAATATTTCAAAATGGCGGCTATAATATTACAATAAATGTATGACGGTAAAATATAAATCTGCGATTTTATTTTGAAAGAGTGATTCAATGCAGTTTGGTTCGCTCGATTCTAAAATACATGAATAAGACCGTTCTTTCTGTTGTATACTTTGACGAATCTTCTTGCGATAAAGTGGTTCCCCAATAAGTTGAAAACTCCAGTGAGGAGTCCATTTCATTACATACAAATACACTAAAATTGTCAAAAATGCAATAATATAGGCCAGCCTACCGTACACACAGTTCATAATCACAACTTGGGCCTCCTCGATTGCTGTAGTATACTTTGTTTTGAACACGTTTAACTGAAAACATCCTTTAAATAGTCGTTCCAAAGTGGTTCCTTTTGCAGTTAACTGGACAGCATACTTCAAGTACAGTTCACAAGCCTCCTTTTGCCATTTTTAAAGGGCCTTGTTGAGGCCATGCTCAACAATTGTCTTCTTCAGTGTCCCGTTACGTCCCGCGCGTGTCCCGTAACTTGTTGTTGTCCCGTGATGCCTTGCGCCTTAACATGTGCTTTTGCTGAGCTGTGAGTTTTGTGTTTCGTGTGTCGCCAGCCGTGTGTTCGTCCATTTATCCGCTCATTTTGGTACGTTTCTGTGGCTTTATGTTTGTGATATCGCCTGCTAGAAGTTAAGCATTGTGTGTAAGTTCTGTTTATGTGTTTTTCGAGGTTTTTACCGTCGAATCCGAAAAATCTACTCAAATAGTGAGGATCACAAGTGCATGTATTAAAACCGTGAGTCAGATCCTTGAAGTCAAACCATTAAACGCGTTAAACCATTTTGATCCGCTGGCGATACATATTGTAAAAACCAAATTTGCCAAATATTGTGCAAGTATGAATGACACTGGAGCGCCTTTAGAGCGAATTGAGGCGCTTGACCGTTCTAGAAGAGGTTATAGTCCAGTCATTTTACGGAAGAAATATGGTCAACCTGGAACAAATTCCCACAGAAGAAATCTCAACGGTTTTAGACTCCGACATTATTCCTTTATAACATATCAAAAGTCCCCAAGAATCTCATTACGGCAACATGTCGAAAAACGGGATTTATTTGGAGCAGGTGAGTATCGGCTTTTCGACTGCATGGAAACGAGGCTTACCAAACGTCTTTGGAATACCGACTTTAGAATGCCGCTTTAAAATACATAAAATTCATAATAATGGCACCAAATGGCTTCTCTTTATCATTTTTTTCTGTAAAATGCAATATTACCTAGAACTTTCAAGGCTTTTTGCCCGGAATATACTGTCAGGGTTCCCACTGTCTTTGAAAAGTCGGGGAAATCTAAAAAAAATTCAAGGTCAGGGAAAAGCCAGGGAATTTTATTTCACCAGGAGAGTGGGAACACTGGAACCGGACCTCACGCATAATCGTAATTGTCGCCTTTACTCGCAGAACATAACGAGGGTAAGTTCTTAGCCTAAAAAGTTCAAATTGATACTTCTAGAAAAAAAATCAAATAAGTAATAGAGTAAAGAAAAATATTGTCGTGCCTAAAGAAAAATATTGTCGTGCCTAAAGAAAAAACACAGACACCGAGAAACGTTTGATGACTAGCTGTCAAGTGAAAAGATCGAAGCTGCAACGCCCTGGCGCCATCGGATGTTTCACAGGAAGTTCTTATTTCAGTCGTGCTACAGGTTGGTGTTTATTCTCGAAGAACAGTTCCTTGAAATATTTAATCCTTGCTGCTTTTCTATTTCGGTAAGTAACCCCTGAATAACTAAAATACTTTTGGATATTATTTCTGAAGTCTAAATCCTATTCTACTCTGGACGTTTACTGGAATTTTCGTATCTGATCGTGTATGTAGCGACGAAATTATTCGCGCGCCGAATAATTTAAATAAGCTCAACATTTTAGACATTCTAATCCCACTATACTCCTTGAGAATCTTCTACTTAAGGCTAGTTTAGCTTTCCCCAAAATAAGAAACACTAAAACTAGGAGAAATGTTATCTTTCATAACCATATACACTGTAGCTGCCAAATTGTGTTTCAAAGTGAATATAGACACAATATCCTGACTGAGTATTGGTGTTATTTATAGACAAATAAAGATCTAGAAAATGGACGAGCAGTGTAACCCTTGCGCAATTTGCAAACAAAGTGTTCATAACGACGGAATTGCCCTCACCCATAAAGGCAGTGAAGGTGTAAACCGAGATAGTCAAGAGAGAGGAGACACAATCCTTACTGCACCGGGCGACATGGTACACACGGATTGCCGGCGTAATTATTGCCGGCCGAGTAGTATTAAAAAAGCCAAGAGGGTGGAGGAAGAAGCCGGCCACACCTCACGATTGCTCCGTTCACGGGAGCGCAGTTCGCAACGGCCGTTTGACTTCAAGACGGACTGCTTTTTCTGTGGAACCGAAATCGACGCGGTGGAGGAAATGAAAAGATCGAGAGAGGTGTATAGGGCGAGTACGCTGGACATCCAGGAGAGCGTGTTGAGGGCATGGGAGGCGAGAGGAGATGACTGGGCTGAGGTGGTGCGTGCTATAGTCTTACATGTTAATGATCTGCCAGTGGCCGATGCTGTTTACCATCACGCATGCAGCAGTCACTTCAAGACGAAAATGCAAATGCCGAGGCATTTTTTCTCCGATCAGCCAGACAGTAAGAAAAGAAAAATCGGACGCCCACAAGACCAAGAAACAAACGACGCTTTTCTGAAAGTAGTGCGGTATTTACAGGAAAACGACGATGAACAAATGATAGTTTCCGATTTAGTGGAAAAAATGCGGGAGTATCTAGGCGAATCAGCCAGAAGTGCGTATAGCAACCGCTATATGAAAGCCAAAATTGAAGAGTATTTCTCTGAGAACATCATAATCACAAACATAAACGGAAAGCCAAATGTAGTAACATTTAGAAGAACTGCAGCGTCCATTCTAGAGGAGTTTCACAAGCAGCAAAATGACCATGCTGATCCAGAGCAAGAGAAGTTGGACATCATAAAAACTGCAGCTAAGCTGATAAGGAGTGACATTAAACTTGTTGAAACATCCAACGAGAACTATCCTTTAGTCGAAACTGAAGTCGAGAAGCATGTTGATTTTCTGCCCCTAACGCTTAAGTTATTTCTGGAGGACATTTTAGTTGGTAAAAATACCGACATCAAATTAGCATCCATAGGGCAGGCAATAGTCCAGTCAGCGCGGCCACGTGTGATCCTTACGCCGTTACAGGTTGGTTTAGCTGTGCAGCTTCACCACAGCTTTGCGTCCCGTTTTCTGATAGATACGCTTCATCGGCTTGGCTTCTGTTCCTCTTACCAAGAAGTGCTATTGTATAAGCAGAACGCAGCGGTGGACCAGGGGACGGACATTCCTGGCTATGGGGGAGAGTTCGTACAATATGTAGCAGACAATGTAGACCACAACCTGCGCACTCTCGATGGAAACGACACTTTCCACGGGATGGGAATGATCGCCACCGTAACGCCGGGCACGAGACGAGTCCGCAGTGTGCCGAGACGGAAGATCACTCCTCAAGACATCACAACGGCAGGAAAGGTCGAAATTCATCCGCCGTCTCAGCCAAGACTGCCTAGCCTAGAACTCCAGTTTAACAATATTGCTGTTACAAGGGTAGAGGACCCGACAGCAAATGTCGATTTTCTGTGGAAAACGTCACTGCTGTTTGGAGTGACTCGCCCAGGTTGGGGCGGATTGATGCAAGCCGTGCACAAGGGAGATCACAAGGGCCAGTCGTCCATCTCGTTTCTACCGGTGATCGACATGAGCCCCACCGACACCACCTGTATAAATTCCACCTTGCAATTTGTGTCAAAGCACGCGCGGGAGCACGGCATCGCCTACCCTGTCATCACGTTTGATCAGCCCCTGTGGTGGAAGGCTTTCTGTCTGATCAACACTGAAGCCGCTAACAGCGTGTTACGCAAGATTATCGTGCGCCTTGGAGGATTCCACACTGAAATGAGCTTGCTTGGAAGCATCGGCCACCTCATGGCCGGCTCGGGGCTGAAAGAGCTGTTGGAGTTGATCTACGCGCCAAATGCCGTCGAGCATATGCTGACCGGGAAGGCGGTAGCGCGTGCGGTCCGCGGTCATCTAATCGTCGATGCCGCTTTGAATGCAATACTGTACTCGGCCGTACTAGGAGCATCGATACCTCATATACAAACTACAGGTATGGCCTCTGTCCTGATAGTTTACTACTTGAGTGACTGCTATTATTCAGCAATATCCTGAATAATCGACTCGTCATTCTTGTACTCTACAGGCGAATCATCGTTAGACGAGATGGAGACTTCCACTCAGCGCGACCATGATGATCCTCTGCCAGACACTGGACCAAGCCAGCTCGGTCACGCGGTATGCCACAACATGTTGTTTCTTCATGCTGTTTTGGGCTGCGACACAACCTCTCGCCCTTACGGGATTGGAAAGGCCGCGTCCCTTAAGAAGTACTCTGACTATGTTTACTTCCGAGACCAAGCGAGGGTGTTCGACGCGGACTCAACTCCAGATGACGTAGCGACAGCGGGGGAGAATTCACTAGTAGCGCTGTATGGGGGGAAGCAAGGAGAGAGCCTCGACAGTCTCCTTTACCGCCGATACTATGAGAAAGTGGCTACTAGAGGTCGTCAGGTGCAACCACAGAACCTGCCCCCAACGTCGTCAGCAGCTAGATACCACAGCTTCAGAGTGTTCCTGCAGGTGAAGCAATGGGAGGGCCGGGATGATAGGATGTCACTTGAAGACTGGAGTTGGAAGCTGAGCAGCGGTCAAGTGCTTCCCGTGACGACTGACTTACCGGCTGCACCAGAGTCTTTGCTGAAGATGATCCGGTGTAACTGCGCGACTGATTGCTCCACTGCGAGGTGCACCTGCAGTAAGCATGGCCTCGACTGCTCCCCGGCTTGCGGCCAGTGCCGAGGCACCGGATGCACGAATAACAGCATTCTCGATGACAGCGACGAAGATGATGACTAACTATAGCAGCCGCCCCAGCACTTACCTATTAATTAGAGTTCGAGTTAATTCTCAAGTTTTCGCTATGACAAGAAATTGAGAACCCTCTATGTTAATAAAATACAATAGAGAACAAGAGAACACTTCACGAAAGCGTTTTTATGAGTAATTTGGCACTTCTTGATCTAGACCGATCTATTCTGGTATACTTTCTGTAGGCTCGAATGATCGGGAATAACGAGAAAAGCATAGGACTGCCATAGCGAAGGCATATCATGCATGCTAAGAATAGTGACGCATTTCCCCAGTTTCTTGTCGTCGTTGTGATAATTTCTAAATGAAAACTATTTACCATTATGTTCTCTATCACCTTTTATTGATTTTATGCGAAATTAATAAGATTTTGTTGAAATAAAGGAGAGTAAAAGGGCATTTTCGGTTTTAGCCTCGATTTCATGTTGCAGGAGAGAGCTCGTCAGCGTTTTCTTACATTTCGGGATGTTGCCGTGCTCGGATTTTTGGGGACTTTTAGTATGTTCGTTTAGACATTAATTCTGAAAGGTTTTCGAAGAGAAAGCTTCTGTGGGAATTTGTTCCAGGTCCATCCGCAAAATGACTGGACTATTATACGGCATCACTCACTCGAGTGATAAACGAAGTTGACATTGCTATAGAAGTCTTTGCAAATGTAGTTAAGGTGCAGGGACTTCAGTCTCGACTAGATCCAGTAGGCGAAAATGTATATTTAAGGTAGTTTGAAAGGTACCGAAAGGCGACTGAAATGTGAGATTTCGTGTCCTTTACTGTAACTTTAAGAATCCTTAAAGTTCATATTTAATGACCTTTACATGAGTTCTTAAATGCAACACAATGCTGTGTTTAAGGAACACTTAAGGTCTCGATAAAGGTTCAAAATGGAAAAGTTTCGAAAATGCGTTTTTTCGCAAATTCTAAATCTAAAAGCCCTAATCTAGCATCACAAAAAAACTCAAACTCAAAGAAATTATTTAAAGCCTTGAAAATGCGACTTTCTGATTTCCAGCTAAAAAAGGCGCGAAAAATGATTGACAGCTGCTGTCATTCACCGGGCATGTTATTTCATTCTCGCTATCCTGTGATTTTCTGTGCTACTTTTCGTTCGTAAAGATTTCCTACGTTTATAATGCAATGCCCAAAAGTCTAAAAGTAGATATTTCTTGGTGCCGTATTCAAAAAAGGAGAAGAAAAAAACACAACACAATTTAGTTTGTAATAATTTAGTTTGTGAGTAAATTTGGAAGCGGGTGTAAAGTTGAAATTAGGACAAAGAATGGCTGGAGGGATTATACTCAAGTTCCAAGAAATTAGAATCATCGAAGACTGAAAGTCCACAAAGAATGAAGCAATAAAGTTTTGTTATCTTCAATCGGCTAAAAATTTAAAGAGAATTCAATGCAGTAAGCTAAGGTCTGCCGGTTTGTTTCAGCGCGATGATTTTTTTTAGAATGACAAACAGTCTGCTGTGTACATGGTGTGGATCGAGCTGCGCTTCAGTGGTTTTCCCTGCCTAATATTAATTGTTTGCTTACTGTGGTGCCATTTTCTGTACTCCTAAAAGAGTGTTTCTTCTTGAAATTAAGCTGGAATCGACACTATATAGCTAACCAGTTTCTGTAGAAGTATCGAGCATCGGTGAACTTTATAGCTTTCTCTGTACTGCGGCTCGTCTGACTGAACTTTGTAATCGGCCGAGACTGAACACAATATGAATCGCTCTGATTGGCTAATGTTAATGAGATTACCCTTGGAGAGAAAACCTTTATCAGGCTGTTTCTCGGCTCTTTTTTTCGGCCAAAAACAGAACTTTGTTGAAGTCCAGCCTTTTAGCGTTTTGTCCAAGTTTCCTAAATTTTTCACGAGTCGTAGAAAACAGCTGTTTCTCAAATAGTGTGTCGGGGAATTTTGAAAGATTTTTTCTTTCAGGTTTTATGACCTAGTTTGTATCAAAATGGGATGAAAAACTACTTTTTCAACTTTGAAAAGGGATAAAATCTGTAATACGCAATATATCAAAAATGCCCGACACAGTATTTGAGTCAATTTAGTTGGGATTCGAAAGGGCTTATAATTAAGAAAAAAAAATGTCAAAGCCTGAAGGGCTGAACTCCTTCTGGCGGACGGAGTCATTTCGCGTAGAAATATATACAACATTTACGCTTTTAACTTGTGCTCGTAATGGTTTAAATATATACTTTCTTCAATTCAAGACCTTTAAAACGGTATATAGTACGACTATGTCGCTTTAATTACGACGTTGCCAGAGCGTTTTTCCGAAATGACACGTCCAACCTTTATCGAGACCTTAAAGGTTCATAAAGGTTAACTTTCTGTGACTTTAAGGAGGTATGTAAAGTAGTTAAATATTAACTTTCAGTGACTTTAAGGAGGTATGTAAAGTAACTAAATGTCGACGTTCAGTAACTTGAAGGAGGTATGTAAAGTAATTAAATGTTGACTCTCAGTAACTTTAGGGAGGTATGTAAAGTAATTAAATGTAGACTTTCAGTAACTTTAAGGAGGTATGTAAAGTAACTAAATGTCAACTTTCAGGAACTTTAGGTATGTATGTAAAGAAATTAAATGTTGACTTTCAGCGACTTTAAGGAGGTATGTAAAGTAATTAAATGTTGACTTTCAGTGAATTTAAGAGCATAGGTAAAGGCTTGCAAATTATTACAATCAGTGACTTTCAGGGATGATATATAGGAACTTTTGCTTCCTTTAGGGGTACATGTAAATGCAAATATTTAGTGACTTTCAAGAAATTTAGGGGTCACTATATATACTGTTATGTCAACTATATAAACATTTAGGTGACATCATTAAATGCGTTTGCATTTCCTTTTTACAAAACTTTAAACACCAACCAAAACATTAAAGTTTCACCAATAAGATTTTTTTCAGACTGCAGTAAATACTACTAACTTAGATGTATAAGAGCATTTAAAAGTATTTTAGAGGCAGGGCAAACTGTGTTTATATGCCGAAACATACAAGACTATTAGAGTGACTTCTCTTTGCAATCTGTCTCAATTTCAACCCAGTGCTATAAAATAACCCATTGGATAGATAACAAACCACAATATTTTTTTCTCCAATATAAATGTATTTGTTCCTTTTCTCAAATAACAACAATAAAAATTCGGACATATCACCTACACTGTATATATGTCCTGTTATGATAATTGGCACTTATATGATAAGCAGCATATAGACTTGTTGCAAGTTGACATCTAAAATATTTTGGAAACCAAGCACAAGCAATAAGTGCAAAAAACAGTTTAAAGGACTTTGCATAAGGATTGTGACCCACCCCTTTAAACAGTTTTCTAAGCTGTGACCCCCCCCCCCCCCAACTCCCATGCAAATTTTAAATTAGAACCCCCATACCTTAGTCTGAAGTATAATCTATTCCATGAGTAACTGTCTCTCAACAAGAAAGGTGTACTAATCATACTGGACATTCTTATGAAGCAAGGCTGCTTTGTACTCGATTCATATGAACTGGTTGCAAACATTATGGACATACTTGAAAGCAGTGGTTTGTTACTTGTGATTTTGTAGTTGATCTTTTTTTGGTATGGCCTCCAATCTCATGTAAAAATGCAGATACTGTAGGGGCTGGTGGCAATAATCACATTTGTGGCATGAGGCTTTTTAAATTAGCAAAAGATTGAGTTTTTTTCTTGAAATCATTCTAATAGCTAAGTTCTTTTTTTAAACATGTATGTAGGTGGTACAGTCATCCAGTATATTGATATAGAACAAAATCATGTTGTTAAAATATAAGTTCCTATCAACAGCTGTATTATTGGGACATCTATACCGGCCCATCTGATAGTTAATTATATCATGACCCACCCTTGTGTTCTAAAAAAATGATTGTGACCACCCTATTATCCCCCCTCCCCCCCCCCCCCCACCCTCCGCCATAATTAATGACTGGTCCCTAATATTCATAAAAATAAATGTCTGAAATAAAGACATGCGAATGCCTTTATATGTGCAATTTAGTTTAATAGAGTAAATAATTTATAGCAAGGATTCACTGTTAAAAGTCCATTCGAGTGTTTGTAGCCTATTCAGACTTTTCCTCTGCCAGGAGTACTCCCTGAAGAGCTGTTTTCCTTTGGCATTACCCATTTAACGTAGCTCTCAGGGAAGGATCTACATGTATGTGGCTGTTGATCACTCCTATGCATCTGATATGCTCTTGAATTGTTCGCCTTGTCGAGCTTGACAAGTAGTGCTGATCAAGTGCTCATTTTCCCTCCTTCAGCTCCTTTCTCTCCTAGGGGAGGCTCTTCACAATGTCCACAAGTCTCCTCTCTCCATCTTCTACTTCTTCCTCACTATCCTCTGATGACACATAGTTTGTGGTTGCTAAAACCAGTTCATGGTTTCTAAAACCTTCTGCCACTTTTCTCTCATTTGGTCAATCAATCTTTTCCAGTGCATCTGACCAGTTTAACTGTTTCTGAAAAAAAGAAAGAAACGAAACATGAAATCAAAATGCAGTTTAGGTAGCCAATGACAATTAAATATATTGCTTCTTTAACTTCCAAGGAGAAAATTTGAAAAGCAAAGAAATGGCTGAGTCATAGCCTGAATTTCAGCCGTCTCCTCTGGGTTCGTTCCTCCCGAGAGAGACGTCTGAATCCAATAGCCGATAATGCCGTCCAGTGACGTCAAGGCGGATTAACAATTTTATTTATGCAAATAAACTGTCACGGCGGTAGTAAGAGTTCGTGAGAAATATTTATTTGAGATTATGCCGACCAAAATATAAGCCTTACCTATATTATATATCTCCATCCCATTTGCTTCTCAAGTGCCTCTTATGTTGTGAAAGCCTTTCCGAAGCAACAAATCGTTATATTATATTTGGAGGCAAAGTACAGTTGATCTTTGTCTTGCCGTTGATCTTTGTACATGTCTCGCGATCTGCCGTTCGAATCGACACAGCTACGAGATATTACCTATGTAAATGATGCAACAGAAAAGTAGAAAAACATGAAAGGATAATGGAGAATTTTCGAAGAAATACGAAGACTCTTTTACGGGAAAGAACAGTTCCTTGAAGAGAGTAGCGACATTCTTTACCACTGCGAGTGTGAAGTCAACAACCCCGCGGACGCGACGCAATAAAATGTACATGTTTACAGGTTAGTCGGCCGGTTATTGTGCAGGACACTTTCAATCCATTTCCATATGTTTTCCTTACGAATTCAAGGTCTTTGCCAAAGACAATCACTCCACTGAAACTCAACGATCAACAATCGCGAGTCCAAAGTGAATCCTGCCGTCTTCTCGGCTGATAATTATGATAATTATGCGAAATTATAGAATATGAACCAATCAAAAATCACTACCAGGTTTTCTGGTAGTGACGTCACTGGACGGCATTAACGGCTATTGGATTCAGACGTCTATCTCGGGAGGAACGAACCCAGAGGAGACGGCTGAAATTCAGGCTAGCTGAGTCACTGAAAAGTCTCAATAGCTCTAGATACCACTCGCATGGTTGTGGGTAGCCAGTGAGTATGTCGAATCCGAACTGAACCCCGGTTAAGTCCATCTGCAAATTAACGAACAAAAGCTTGTTTTGGACCCCCAGCAGAGTAGCACAATTACATGTACCCTCCTGATTGATTTTTACAAATGCTCATTCTTACACATCTTCTGAATGGCCATTCAACTGTCAGCAGTGCGACTTACAGCTAATTTACATTTCAAAATATGGTGGCTTTTATGCACGTCATTTATGAGAAAGCAATGGCATCTGTACTGTATATCAGTTTGAAATCAAGATTTGTTTGCTAAAACAAGAGCAATTGACCGGAGTTGAGTTCAGATGTGGCACATACTAGATCTTTCCAAGCTGCACTGGAGATTTGTTTGTGTGTTCCTCTAACAAGCATTTTGTCGTGACAGATTCTATTTAATGTGTTCAGCAAGTCATTCCTTTCATGTGGCACTATAAACCACGGGCAGCCTATTGTGTTACATTACTTCAAAACCTGACCTAAAATTGAAATAAACCTAACCTTCTCTGGTAGTAAAACACAGGGAAATGACGACTGAGCTTGTCAAGGGCGAGAAATTCCAAAGTAAACAGCTGACTCGCATGCAAACAAACAGTTTCAACCGAGCGGCCTCTGACATGAACTGCCCATCATAACAATCTCCAAAGCTGGTGATAGTTGAATGACAAGTCAGAAGACGTGTAAGAATCAGCATTCGTAAAAACCAATCAGGAGGGTACATATAATCGTGCTACTCTGCTGGGGGTCCAAAACAAGCTTTCGTTCGTTAATTCGCAGACAGACTTAACCAGGGTTCAGTTCGGATGCAACGCAGGCTAGGTGGTGGGCTGATTCACTAATCAGACTAATTACGTTTGTGGAAGTTTGGTCTTTTTTCCTACAACTATTACCTCTTGAAAATTATAGTATCCCACCAAAGAGGAAGTATAACTTTCCAATATGAGCAAATTTTGGGTTTGTATTCCAAAATGTCTATTTTTAAAAACCCTAACCATCAACAATGGCTGCTCACTAATTTAGTGTTCTTTAGGGCTAATCACTAAACAACACTGAAATATAATACGGTACTTCTTAAATGTTTATGTGAATTAATCTAAACCCTTACCATACATTTTTAAAAACCCTAACCATCAACAATGGGTGCTCGCTAATTTAGGGTTCTTTAGGGCTAATTACTAAACACATAAATAAATTTACTCCTTAAATGTTCCTGTGCCACTGACCCAAACCCTAACATAAAAAAAAACCTAACATCAATGAACGTACAACGTAAGTTCCCTTTTTAGAATCTCGAACAAATTACCTAGATCGAATCAAATTTTACCTGGAATTCAACTTAACCTAGGTTGAATTGATTTTGACCTGGAATTCAATTTGACCTACAACATATACATAAATGTGTGCTCACCCTTCTCCTTGATGCTAACACTTGTCCTTCTACTTTAATTTGTTTGGTCACAGCCTCTTCTCTTTCAGTGAGACTGTTTAGTGTAGTTTCAAAGCACCTGTGAATGATCATGCAGTTTAATGAAACTATTAAATAGCAATTAAAGTAAAAGTAAAAGTAAAGCAACTTTAGTTAACGTCGGTAACTCGTGACAGTCTGATGAGACTGATAAACTTGAGGCCGACGGGAAACCTACGATTTTACGTCCTTATCCGAGAAGACCTAACCATTTGCAGTTGTTTCACAAAGGCAGCACCATCTACTCAGTTATTTTAAGACCCCGAGTGTTGGTCCGGCCGGGGTTTGAACCCGCGACCTCCCGCTCAACAGACCAGAGCTTATAACCACTGAGCTAACCGGTTAATTAAAAGCTACAAAAAATGTACAAATAACCAACAATAACCAGGGGCAAATAAAATTACTTGGCAAGTACAACAATCAAAAATGTAGATCAATTCTACATATATCTACATGAATTACTTTTTTAACCTGTACTTTTATTTAAAGTGCTTCTAACCCTTCTTGACATTTTTCTACCTATAGATGAACCTTTAAAAGGTTTTGAGTTCTTCTGTGAAGAAAGTTTTGGTTTACGAAGAATATTCTATGTTCTACACTTTGAAATGGTGAAAAATTGACCTTTCCTGGCACATAACCGTGTTAGAAAAAGCCTGGGTCGATTCCTGGGTCGACGTCATCTCATTAATGCATTATCCTCCATGGCGCCTGTCTATCACGACAACATCAATTTATAGAAAATATACACAGTTTGTGAGTTGTTACTAAAGAAAAAAGTCATTTTAGACAAAATGCTAAGTATTTATTCAAATTATTGCAAAGTCGAATTAATTATATGACATCTACCCGGTAATCGACCCAGGCTTTTTCTAATGCGGTCATGGGTCAGGAAAGGTCAATTTTTCACCATTTCAAGCAAGCGTAGAACATAGAGTATTCTTTGTAAACCAACAATGTCTTCGCAAAAGTACTCAAAACCTTTCAAAGGTTCATAGGTAGAAAAATGACAAGAAGGGTTAGAAGCACTTTTAAAAACATAATTACATGTACATTTAAACATTACAACAGTTCTTTGAAAAAATTCCATTAAAATATTTTGTCTGAATAATTTAACCAAAGAAATGCAGGAAAATGCTGCAAACTTTGCTTGTTATTGTGAAGTGCTTTGACTTGACTGTCCTTTCTTTCAATATCATTGTTCCAGTAAACATTGAGATGTTAGCAATGTTGTTTTTTCACCAAGTTATTTGGATCTGTTACCACTGAGCTGCAACATTCATCTCAAATCAGTTCTGCTTTCCAAAACATATACAACGTATATCTCAGTGCAAGCTCTTTCACTGGTTGGACTTAACTGATTTGGTATTGTGATCGATAAATATTTGATTTGGTAAAATTTTCTGGAATTTCTTAAGTGGTATTGCTTTAATTTTGGTTCTCAAATTTTGTATATATCTCGAATACTGCATATTAGTAATATGTACATTAGAATAAAATGATTGTTTGGGACTCAAGGGTACATGTACCATGTACGAAATTTCCTGCTTGCAGAACCTTCATTCCTCCCTTTCAGTAGTATATACAATGGCGGTCCTAATTCACATCCTTATATAAGCCCCCCTTTTCCCATTATATATCCCTACCCCCACGAAAAATCGTCTAAAAATTGTGCCTTATATAAGCCCCCCCGATTCCCCCAGTAAGAACTACCACCAACTACATTTAATGTAACCATTAATTAATCCTAATTAGAGATATGGTACCATCATATTATAAGCCATAAAATGCGAGGACATAATCAGTGCCGATGGTTAACAATTGGCAGGACAACTATTTGTGGTAAGAGTTGTTTATTTGAGTGCTGTAAGCAACATCGACACCAGATCAGAGAAGGATCGTTTGAGCCATACCCCTGTCGTGTGTGTGGAGTTAGGACTCAAGCAGAGACGCGACTTTGTCGCCCGTGTGGTAACGTAAACGCGCAGATAGCCCTGATGCGTAACGGTAGGAGGGCTAGAAAACGCTTCAACGATGTACTGACTGAACTTGTTACAACGAATCCACCTATTAGAGAATAGATGTATTAATAGTATAATATTAGTAGTAACTATGGCATATGGTAATTATCGGACAGACCAACTAGATGTATATGAACAGGATCGCAATCCAGCCCCACATCAGAATTCCCCACTAGCATTCAAACGCACTAAATGGTCATTGGTAAGTTCTTACGAGGTTGGCAGATGGATGTTCCAGAGGGCCACGAATTTGGTGCCGACCCAATGGCCTTCTTAGATGGTGTACGTCATATAATCCACGAAAAGCTAGAGGAAGAGATTGTCGATCTAAGAGGTGTGAAGTTCCAGCTCGCGTTGAGAGTACATCTACTAAAGTACAAACTCGATGGTAGTGTTAGAAAAGGTTTTCCTAATCTGTGGGGTTCTTCGCAGAGCTTGTGGACGACAACAACCAAGGTTGGATCTTACGTACTTTATTACTGGTCTCAATGACTGGCCATGACTAAGCCATTGAGGCTGATCATGAAGAATCATGAACGCAACATGACTTCTGTTTCTTCTCTATATTCTCTCTCTTCTCTATTCTCTATGTTACAAGATATTCGTTCTGTATTTATGTAATTTACAAACAATAGTTATTGGGAACCAAACAGGTGTTTACATGGACCCTTATTGTAAGTAGGGTCGTTGTCCAAACAAAGGAAAACTGACCTTGAAAGAAAAGTACTTCAACCGATCGACAATATAAATAAGATATGTCAAAGGTGAAACTAGAGATCAAATATCATAGTTTGAGCGTAAAACATTATACGAGTCTTTAGATATGTTCCATAGAAATCCAACTAGAAGTTGGTAACTAATCTGCATTGACGGAAAGTTCAATGGATTTGGTACCTGTCAAGGTACGGAACTGTAATTAGGAATACTCAATTCTTATTGGCTTGTTGTCGGGATCGCTTGGCACCGATAGCTTAAGATATAATCAATACTTAATTAGTTTCCTGTAACAACACAGGTTGTTGGTAAATGAGTTCTATTCAATGTTGTCAAATGAATCGAAAACTACCTTAGTAAATACAGGCTCGTGACCAAGCCGAGATTAACAAAAGAACGTTTTAATTAAAGTAACTCAACTTTGGATACGTCGAGCACGGTCTAAACTAGAACTTGTTAATTTATTATATGTTTCTCCTAGAGTAGGATTTTGTCTAAAATCGTAAGATCCTTTATCTTAACATACGTCCCTTCTCAAATTCGAGCTCCTGAGAGAAAGAAAGTAGTAACGATTTTTTTTAGATATATATAACATGTAAACCATAATAGGATAAATCTATTTAGCTTTTGCGAAATAGTAAAATGTTGTACAATTACGTTTTTTTTTTTTGTTGATTAGAGATTAAATACTTATCATGAATGTGAATAATGTAATAGCTAAAATTGAAATTTTGGATAACACAAGCAAGTGTAAGGTTAGAGAAGTACAAGTAAAAAATAATTACCTTTTTACGTTCTTGCGTGATCCTAAATTCCATGGTTGAATAATAGTATATAATTGAATAACTGGTTAATAGTAAATACTGTTAAATATTGTTTGTTTCAAATATCAGTTCATGGAGGATTGAAAACCTCAGTCCTTGTAACTCGTAATCTTCGTTTCAGTTAGGTTTAGTGAGATGATTAAAACTGAATGTTCAGTGTTCACTCAAACGTTTGTAGGTGAATCATCGTCCAAAGTCGTGTTGCAATCAATACAGAGTTCGTGCAATGGTTGGATATTTTCTGGTTCAATTGTAGGAAGTTTCTCCTTCTAACACCAGTCGTCAGGCAGCTTTGTGTCAGTAGAATAGCATGCGGACGAAATCAATATAATGGTGTTGATCATCATGTAGTTATTACTGTGGTTTGGTTTCAAAGTCACATCATCTGTGGTTGATAGCCATGGTACATCACGCTTGGCTGAGTGGCGTGTAAATATTGGCATGGTGACGGTAAGGGAAGTGGGACATTGTACAAGTCCTTTTTCCATTATTGTCGTAGTTGTATTGCATGGTACATGTATATTATACCGACTACACTTAGTTGTGTCAGAGACAATGTTCCATTGCGCAGTTTGAGCGTTTGGCGTTTGGTTGACAAATAATAGCGGTTACCATGATGAAGTACTGGTTCTAGCTGTGCACATGTAGTTGTAGTTGGCTTGTGGTTGCGTGAGGAATCAATCTTGGATCCAGGGGACCAAGGTAAACCAAGCCACTCAATATGTTTGACTAGTTGTAGTACATTAGTTGTACAGACAAGTGTGCCATGTTGAGAATAACACTTAGTTAGAGCGTCAGCTTTAACAATAGTTTAAGTACTCTATTGTGTAAATTGAATTCCTATTCAAACGTTTAGGTAGCGTAACTAAAATATTCAAATTTATTTGTTTACCAGTTCGATGTTCATACTCTGTCACTAGATTTATAAGTAACGGGTACACGTTTGTATTGTTTTTATTTGGCGGATAATGCGGAGAGTAAAAATCTAGGTAAATCATTCTAACCTATTAATTCCTTATCTTGAAAACGAGAAACTTGATTAACGGTATTTTGAATCTCAAAAAGACGTAAGGTTGACGAAAACATTTTGTTTGTTTCAAAAGAGATTTTAGCAAACATTTCTAAAACTGAATTGTAATGACATTGTTCATCTTTTGGCAAAACGATTATTTATTCATGCCTAATGTGGTACTTAAAATTCTCGTGTTATCAGAAAGCTGATTAACATTAGTGGTTATTTAACACTATATTGATGAGTTTGGTATCTTCAAAAATATTAGCGGTCTAGCACTAATATGGATCGATAATAAACAATCGGGTTGCCTGTGCTAATCTAAATTATCATTAGTATAAGACGCAAGTGAGGCGTGAAAGGATTAATTAATATAAGTGGCAAGAGCATTGTTATTACAGGATTACCTGTAAAGAAAAGAAATGGCTAAGTTGTTTAATTAAGTAATCTCGGTGTCAGCAGAATTAAATTGGTGCTCTATGTAGAAAATCGACTCTGGGCGAGGTGGCAAAATTAAAGTTTCCGACGCGTGGTCAGTACATTGTTTAACCTGGCTAGGATTAATTGCATTGTACACCTTAGCGGGTGGCATATGAAGAGTACGGTTCTTTAAATCAATTATCGCCTGATAATGTTCTAAAAAATCTCTTCCGAGAATGACATCGTATAAAACTTTGTCAGCTACATAGACTAAGAAAGGATATACTCTGTTATCAATTGTGAATGGAACTAAAATTTGTCCTAAAACAGGAATATCTTGTTCACTGACCGACCGGAGCATATTTAAAGTTGAAAGTTCCGGTGGGTGTTTACTTAGTTCGGGAATTCGCTTCCATGTGTCTTTACCAATAACTGTAACAGCTGCGCCTGTATCTACCAAGAAAGTTAATTGAAAATTACCTATCGAACCTGATATTGTAAGATTGCTTGTTGTATTCTGAAAACCTATTGTACTGATATGTCCCTTCGTATCTATAATCTGGGGCTCTTGATCACCCGTATTATTTGTAAATTCATGTCCCTGAATAATATCATCATCATGCGTAATGTTACTTAACTCTGAAGTTTCACTAATGTAATTGGCCTTAAAATCTATCACTTCTTGTGGACTATCTATAGTCGTAAAATTCGTATCTTCATATATAATGTAATCGGCCTGAATATCTTTGTCTTCTGGTAACTTATTCGTATTTTGTTGGTTCGGGACTTCTACGGTTTCTGATTCCGTAACTATTGCTGGATCGTTTTCATCTACGACAGCTAAACATGGTTTCTTGGTATTTGCTTTCTGAGCGCAATTTGTCATTGTATTACTATTGGGACTATCTATGACTATATCACTGCTACTTGTGGCAGATTGACTTGAATTTTCAACAATATTCGTGCGGTGTGAATAAAGAGCGTTGGCGTATTTGTTATTAGTTGATAATGTAGTGATTAAGCTAACGAGGAATAATAGGCCATGAAAGAAGCCTGGCAATGTTATACAAACTACCAGTAAAAATGAACATTGTAATAGGGTAGCTGTACATTGTTTTATGGTCTTTCGCCATGGTAACCTTTCTACCTTTGTTGATGCTATATTGTTATTGTCCTTTTTCTTTTCAGTGTGCAAATTCGGGTTTGTAAGGTTCAATGTCTTCGAATGTGTGGCACGAATGACAGGTGCTTCTGGTTCTGTACTTAAAATATTGATTGTGGGAATAGGTTGGGCGTCTATGTTTACCTTTACGTGGCTAAAATTATCTGGTATCGACAAAACTTTATGTTCTATGGTTGTCGTATTGTGACAGATGAATGGTTCCATTGTCGAATGAATTTGAATTTCATTTGTGGCTGCAATTTCCTTAGAAATGCTATGAGTGAGTGTAGGAACATTCTGGGCTTGTGAAATTGTTTCATTTGACTCGTGTTGGTTACTGCTTTGTGGTAAAATTACTTGTTCTAGTTGAACTACAGAGTGGTCATTAGTGGAAATTGGTTGTTCGTCTTGTGAATGGTTCTCTTGGTGATAATTTAATGATATTTCATTCAAACTATGAATTGGTTCTTCTTCATGTTGGGTTGAATTTATGGGTTGAAAATGTTCTAGATCGTAATGATCCGGATCACTGTTCGGGAAAACAGTGTCACTGAGCGAAAAATGTATTTGGTCTGAAGTAAAATCTTTGTTTAAGAAACGAGCCGGAATACTTAATTCAGTACTTTCGCGGCAAACCGGAGCACTCCTTTGTAAAGTGTTAATCCCATTTGAGTGATTGTTATCGATAATCTCTTCATCAGTATTCACAGCTGGTTCCCTATTCATTTGAATTTCGTGTGCTTTGGTAAAGCGTTTCGTTGTTTGATTTTGGTTATCTCTCTCTTCTGAGTTTGTTGGTCCGAATAAAGTGTTTATATTAAACGCAATTGGGGTTTTCGTAGCCTCCCGAAACTCGAAAACCCGTTCTAGTTTAAAGGGTGATTTTGCCGTTGTGAGGAACGGACTGGAAAACCACGGTTTTGATTACCGTTTGGTTGGTTTTGAGGAATGCGTGGATCATTAAAACGGCGAGGGGACCTACAATTGCGATAGTGGTGTCCAACTTTCTTACAATTGAAACAAATATTCTGCCCATCGGTTGAACGTGTAGTTCGACCGAAGTCTCCCCTATCGTTAAAATAAGGCCTGTCCCTAGGACGAAGGTTGTAATCGTGTTCGCGATTACTGGAAATTTGCCTAAGTTCCTCGCGGATGATTTGGCGTAAGTTAGAAGTGTCGCGAGAGTTCTCTTGTTGAGAATTACGAAAGTTAGGGGTAAAGGTTGAAGTAGGGGCTTCATAAGCTGCTATTGAACCTACCGAATGGGGAAGTAATTGTTCGGTCTTTAGCCTTTGGATAAAACCCTCTTGTAAAGCCAGAATATCAGCCTTAGTTACTGCTGGCGTGGTTTGGGCAACTATGGTGGCTTTAAGTTTAGCGGCGTTCTCTGCTTCTTCTAAAGTATTAGGTTGTTGGAGAATTACATAATGCTTTATCTCAGGCTGTAGCCCTTGAATGAAATAATGAATTCGTTCGCCCACGGGAATGTCTAAGCGTTGGCATCGCTTCTTAATATCTGATGTGTAATCATTTAGAGATTCGAGTTTGCTTTGTTTGCGATCGCCAAGTTCCTGTCTTAGAACCCAATTTGTTGCGGGCGAGGTGAATTGCTTGAGAAAGATTGCTCGAAGTTCTTCAAAGGAAGCAATTTTGTCTTTTTCTAAAGAACTGAACCAGATTTGCGCGTTTCCTACTAAGGACAAAGGAAATCCCTTAAATACTTTATCTGGCTTCCAGCGACAGAAATCGGCATACAGACTGAACTGTTCTAAGAAAGTTAGGGGGTCTTGTCTATCTCCTTTAAAAATCGGAGCCCTAGTGACTCCTGCATTCCCATTTGAAAATGTGTGGTTTTCTAACAAAGAATCCTGCATTGCAGCAATTTGGGCGTTTTGGCTTAGTGTTTCTTTAGATAAGCTATCCGCCATACCAGCAAGAGATTTATCAATCAGTTCGCTCAATTGATTACTAAAGGTTTTGAAATCTTCTGTTGAAGCCATGGTATTAATATGTTCGCTAGATTGTTTATAGTGTTGTGGGGAGGTTATGGTTATTAAAGGTGAAGGTGGAAGTGCAGTTAAATTTGGGCTTAAATCTACCGCTTGGTGTAATGGTTTTGATTTTGGTGTGGTCTTTGCTGAACAATGAGTACACGTTTTGTGAGATTTGCTGCTAGGAATACTAGCGGTTTTCGTTTTACCACTACGTAAAAACAGTTTGAAATTCAAGATAACCGTTTAGAGAAAATGTAAAATACGCTTATGAGAATGACAGACTATAAGAACAACAAAAATAGCATTTAACAGCAAAAAGTACGAGCACGAAATCTAGGCTAAATAACCAACTATGGTAGCGACGTTAAGTTATTGGGAAATAATAAATCTTAGCTAAGCTGACGGCCAGTAGTCAGAAATCTAAGGCACACATAAAAAGAAAATAGAGAGTGGTGGCTATACCTGGTTGTTGAAGAGTAGAGTTGATGAATTCGTCTTTTCGTCCGGTTCGATACCACGGATTCTGTCACCAGTTGTTAGAAAAGGTTTTCCTATTCATTTGGGGTTCTTCGCAGAGCTTGTGGACGACAACAACCAAGGTTGGATCTTACGTACTTTATTACTGGTCTCAATGACTGGCCATGACTAAGCCATTGAGGCTGATCATGAAGAATCATGAACGCAACATGACTTCTGTTTCTTCTCTATATTCTCTCTCTTCTCTATTCTCTATGTTACAAGATATTCGTTCTGTATTTATGTAATTTACAAACAATAGTTATTGGGAACCAAACAGGTGTTTACATGGACCCTTATTGTAAGTAGGGTCGTTGTCCAAACAAAGGAAAACTGACCTTGAAAGAAAAGTACTTCAACCGATCGACAATATAAATAAGATATGTCAAAGGTGAAACTAGAGATCAAATATCATAGTTTGAGCGTAAAACATTATACGAGTCTTTAGATATGTTCCATAGAAATCCAACTAGAAGTTGGTAACTAATCTGCATTGACGGAAAGTTCAATGGATTTGGTACCTGTCAAGGTACGGAACTGTAATTAGGAATACTCAATTCTTATTGGCTTGTTGTCGGGATCGCTTGGCACCGATAGCTTAAGATATAATCAATACTTAATTAGTTTCCTGTAACAACACAGGTTGTTGGTAAATGAGTTCTATTCAATGTTGTCAAATGAATCGAAAACTACCTTAGTAAATACAGGCTCGTGACCAAGCCGAGATTAACAAAAGAACGTTTTAATTAAAGTAACTCAACTTTGGATACGTCGAGCACGGTCTAAACTAGAACTTGTTAATTTATTATATGTTTCTCCTAGAGTAGGATTTTGTCTAAAATCGTAAGATCCTTTATCTTAACAGTAGTGAAGAATTCATCGATGCAATACTTCGCCACAAGCAGGAGGCCGTATTGCAAGCCCACGAAATTAATTCCGCGCTAGACAAGTCTTTTCCTGTGATCCAAGAGACCCTGGAGAAATGGACACATATAGGCTCGGGTTGGGTGGTAGACCGAGTAGTTCTGCTTTGGCTAGACATCGCACGATATCAACCATTACGAGGAGGCTCATACATTCCACTACCCAAAGAAGTCCAAAACAAGAGGGCTGTGATTAATGTTCAAAATAAGGATGATAACTGTTTTCGTTGGACACTCCGATCAGCACTCTTTCCCGCTGAGATTAATACGCAAAGACCATCTAAGTATCCTATAGAGGATGATCTAGACTTTACAGGAATTGATGTGCCAACCCCCATATCACAGATTTGCAGGGTTGAGAAGCAAAACAATCTTGCAATCAATGTCTTCGGCTGGGAGAAAGGGGTGATAGTCTACAGGATTAGCGAGCGATGTGTAGACACCCGCCACATTATAGATGAATCCGGAAAAATTAGCATTATAGATAAATCCGGAAAAAATTAGCAAGAAATGTGTGGACACCCGCCGTATCAACATGCTGATCATAGAGAAGTCCGGAAAGTATCACTACACTTGGATCAAGGATTTGCATCGCCTCCTATTCGATCAGAGCAAGCACGAGCACCGAAAACACTTCTACGAGAGGTGTCTCCACGGATACTGCCGAGAAGATCTCCTTGAAAAACACATTCCAGAATGTAAAGGTATAGGACAGACAGCAGTTAGAGTTGAGATGCCTGAAGAGGGTAAGAACAAGCTATCCTTTCAGAACTGGCACAAGCGGATGAAGGTTCCCTACGTCATTTACGCCGATTTCGAGGCGCTGACAACCAAGATCGAAGGACCAGAGCTCGATCCAAATAAGGGCAACACCCAGAAAACTCAACTACACGAGGCCTGCGGATTCGGCTACATTGTGGTGAGATGCGATGGCCATACGGAGACTCCAGTCGTCTATAGAGGGCCCAATGCTACGGAAATGTTCCTGGAGGCAATACAACAAGAAGAACAGAAAGTTAAGGGAGCCCTATCTAAATGTAAAGTCCTATGCATGACTCGAGAGGACAGTATAGCCCACCGCGGTGCAACCATTTGTCACATTTGTGAGAAATCTCTTAATGGGGATTCGTTCGAGATCACTGTCATATTACTGGAAAGTATAGGGGGCAGCACACAATGCCTGCAATCTACTCCTGCGGATAGACCCAAAGAAGACCATAATACCAGTTGTCTTTCATAATTTGCGGGGATACGATTCTCATCTCTTGATGCAGACTATTTCCAAAGTAGAGGGGCAGATAAATTGCATACCCAATAACATGGAAAAGTACATTTCATTCTCACTTGGCAACGTCCGGTTCATTGATAGCGCGCAATTTCTCTTTGGGTCGCTAGACAAATTGGTTTGTAGTACTATAGAGGCAGCAGGCAAATATAAACGATGCAATAAGGATGAGCTGGTTGTCATTAACGAGGCCTGGGAGCTAGTGGGGACTTGCCCACAGTGTGGAGAAGGTAGCATAAAGCAACTCAACCCGTCTCGCCTTCCGATAACCGTTTCGCATACGCCTCTGAATGCACACCTTCTTGGGCGCAAGGGCGTATACCCATACGAATACATGGACGGTTGGGAGAGGTTTCAGGATGAGCTACCACCACGCGATGCTTTTTATAGCAAGCTTTCTGACGAAGGAATCTCAGACGAGGACTATACCCATGCACAGAAGGTTTGGAAAGCATTTGGTTGTCAAACTATGGGAGACTATCACGACCTATATCTTAGAACTGATGTACATTTACTCGCAGATGTGTTTGAAGGCTTTCGAGCGACATGTATGCAAAATTATGGCTTGGACCCACTCACTATTATACGAGTCCTGGTCTATCGTGGGATGCATTGCTAAAGAAGACTGGTGTAGAGCTTGAGCTGCTAACCGACTACGATATGCATCTTTTCATCGAGAAAGGGATGCGAGGCGGCATTTCGATGGTCAGTCGACGTCATGCAAAGGCCAACAATCCATATGCTTGCGCAGTCGGGACAACGGAGTACGACCAAACCAAACCCACTACATACATACAGTATCTGGACGCAAACAACTTGTATGGATGGGCTATGAGCCAAGCGCTACCAACTGGAGGATTCAAGTGGTGCAACGTAGCAAAGCTACAGCCTATCGAACGACTAACCTTGAGTATCCTTGATATCGCGAAAGATGCGGATAAAGGTTATATCCTTGAGGTAGACCTTGAGTATCCTCTAGAACTCCATGACACTCACAACTCGTATCCACTAGCCCCAGAGCGTATGAAAGTACAGAAAAAATGGATGTCAGAGTACCAATGTGGACTACTAGGTGAAAGAGCATTTCCAATCGAAGTTGAAAAGCTCGTGCCAAATCTATTCGACAAAGAACGCTACGTCCTACACTATAGAAATCTACAATTATATCTTTCTCTTGGTATGAAATTGAAAAAGGTGCACCGAGCACTCAGATTCGACCAAAGTCCTTGGATGGAGCCATATATACGTATGAATACGGACCTTCGTAAACTGGCTACAAGCAATTTCGAGAAAGACCTCTACAAACTGATGAACAACTCAGTATTTGGTAAGACAATGGAGAATCTGCGTAAGCGCGTGGATGTGAAGCTGGTGCGTGCAAGAGAGGAGGACAAGTTTCGGCGGCTGATATCGAGCCCAACATGTACATTTGCTAGATCGAATATCTTTGATGATGGCCTTGTAGCCCTACACATGCATAAAAGCAGGCTCGTGCTGAACCGCCCCGTTTATGTTGGGATGAGCATCCTAGACCTATCCAAACACCTTTTGTACGATTTCTGCTACAACCAACTTCAGCCCCAATATGGTAATCGATGTGAACTTCTCTACACAGACACAGATTCGCTATTGCTTGAGATCCAGACTGAAGACGTCTATGAAGACATGTACTCGAATGCAGACCTATACGATACAAGTGATTACCCAAAAAACCATCCACTATACGACACTACCAATAAAAAGGTTCTTGGAAAGATGAAGGATGAGTGTGCAGGCGTTGCCATCGTAGAGTACGTTGGACTTCGACCTAAGATGTATTCGATTGTATGCGCAGACACCAAGGAGATTCGCAAGGCTAAAGGAGTACGGAAGTATGTTGCGAAGAAGCACATGCGACACGAGCAGTATAAGGAGTCTCGTTTTGATAGAAAGACCTTCAGGCATGGGATGAATATGCTGCGAAGTATTGGACATAAGATGTATGGTCTGCGAGTTAATAAAATCTCCCTTTCGCCACTGGACACAAAACGTTGGATTTCCGAAAATGGAATCAATACCCTAGCCCATGGGCATAAAGATATCCGTTTGTCCCAAACGAATTTTGATGACCTTATTGAGGAGTTATTAGCTTAAGATCCCATTCGGAGGTAGTTCGGTATCCGGTGGTACGACTTGTAGCTCTTCACGCACAAATCTGCGCGTTGGTCGTTTCTTCGAAACCGGTGAATCATACTAATAATACAGAACTGGCTGCCCCGAAGAAATCGTACTACGTGAAATATTATATGTTTCCAAACTCCATATAGGATCAGTTGCACGGCGGCGCCCACATTCCAGCTCACCAGGAGCATATAGATATCGAACGCTGACATAGAATGGAAGCCGCCTCTCTTTGAGACCAACGAGGCGTACCCGTTCGTCCCGAACCCGTGCCGGTTCTGCCGGGTTTGATTCGATTCCTTTGGAACTCGCAATTGCTATGGACGGTTGTTTTCCTGTCAAACGCGTAGGTTCGTTGTTCAAGGCTTTTATGACTGCAGGTAGACGAGCTACCCATTCTACTGATCTATCGTCCTTTCCCTGTGAAGCAAGCACCATTTCTTGAGCATATTGGTATCCAAATAACCTTTCCGATAGGGTTCGGTTGAATCGTTCAACGATTGCTTGATCCCGGTGAATATCCACACGCCCACGAGGTACAGAAACTTCATGTTTATCTAGTAGCGAAGACATTGCACCCATAAATTCACGTCCTGGATCGACTTGTAAAAGTTTTGGCCATGTTAGTGGACTTCGCTTATATATTCGTTCGAATGCCGCAGCAACTTCTTTAGATTCTTTAGTGGCTAATGGTTCGGCTTCTTTGTATCTGGATGCTACATCCACAATCGTCAATGCATACTTATATAGCTTTCTTCCACGTCCAGGTCGATCGTGCGGAAGAAAGAGCAGATCGGCTTGATGCACCTCGTTTGGTGTAGATACATCGAATTTAGGTCGTGGAACGTATTTTGGTGGTGGTAAATAGATCTGCCATATGGCTTGTTTTTCCAACCACGTCCGAGTAACATCTTCGGATGCGTTGGCCGCAGTGGCAAGATGTTTAATCGCCGCGAATCCTTTCCAGTAGCCTTTTGGGCTATAGTAGATATTTGCGAATTCCATTTTGGTATAACTAATGAACCTTCAACAAGTCGATTTTTTTGTTCCTTTATTATAGCCATCGACTGGCAACGTATCCTATCGCGAGCGATCCACCACCTACGAATACCAATTCGGCAGTTCTATGTGAACTAGGTGGTCGATAGTAATCGGAGAAATTAGGCCTTTTCAGATCTTGCGGACGTATGTGGTCTAGCCCTACTTGGTTCGTATTGAATAAGGAGGAAGCTCGATCCAAATTGGCTAGTTCTTCGCGAGAGTAGCGCTTCAGACGTATCTGCGATTGTATTCAGTCAGACAATTTTTGTCGATTCTCCTGGTAAGTAGCCCAATCAGCTTGATATTTCTCGAGGGCTTTGTCGTGTCTTTCAGCCTCTACGGCCAACAAGTCTGGATCTTTACCATCAATCGCTTTTTGGGCGTAGTGCGCGGCTATACCTGCGACGGAAAAAGCCACCGCGATACCAATCGCCGCTCCCATTGGTGCGCTACGGAGTAGCCGGTGGTGTCCCTCGGTCCTCAAGGTATTTCTTTGCTGCAAGGCTTCCCGCTAATACGGCAGTCCACTTCGCGTAGTTTGTGACTGAAGATGAAGGGTCGTTAAGCATGGACTCTTTGGTTATTTTTTTCGCTAAAAACCCAATGCCTGCCGCTAGTCCAGATAATACGACGGCGTCCTGTAATGTTTTCATCAACGTATTCTCTACCATCATACACATCCATTCATTATGTTATGACTTCAAATGGACTTACTCCATTGTAGACCTTACGCGTGTTCGTTCCGAATGGGTAGGCCGTGCGTCTTCAGTGTTTTTCGGTGATGCCACTCGAGACCCAGCATTGTATTGGTAGTATAGACCTACTAGCGTAGCGCCTACGCCAATAGCTGTGAGTGTAGTATTGGCAGATAAGTTATCAAACCAGCCTTCGTTCTTCTCGCATTCGTGGATGTCGCATCCAGGTACCCCCCTTCGTTGAGCCTCCTCTTTCTCACGAAGAGCCTCTCTACCAAGGCGATTGTTTTCTGCCATTTTTCTCCCAGCCCCAACGCGGTTTGGATTTTTTTCCTTAGGCGCGGGCTTCGGGTCCGTATTAGTAATTTGATCCACTTCAGCCATAGCTTATTATAACTTCGTTGTGGTTAGCTTCAATACGTTAACATTACGCTAATTACGTTAACATTACCGCTAATTACGCTAAAGATTACGCTAATTACGCTAAAGATTCTTAAAATTTGAATATGCCTCGAATACTTCATCGATTTGTGGGGTAGCCACTTCATATTCGCTGACTTCGGCATCCTGTTCCGCCGACATATAATGGCTAACGATATGACAAAAGGCTCTAGTTAGTGCTACAAATGGGCCTGCTGTGTAGGACAATGATCCAGCCAGGGCAGATATCTCGTTTCGGACTAAGCGGTCTTCTTGTAGATCTTTCAACAGTTCTTGTTGAGAATCTATAGGCACCGCACATGCGACTACACGAGTTGCTAGACTTAGTGCTCTATCCACTAAGCAGTTATTTATTCGCTTTGCTAAGACGGCTTGGTATCTACGATATAGGCGTTCTATGTCTTTATCAGGTAACTTAGAAATGTCCCCAATAGAAAAATCCTTCCCTAGATATTCTTTTGTCGTACCAGTAACAGCTAGAATAGAAAGAGCTTCCCGATAGTCACCTATTTTTATGCTGCGATCTTCATCGGTGGTATGGCGACAAGCTTCACATGTAGCTCCGCTACGTGCTCTACTGTGGGTTGTGGGTGGAGGACCTGTCACATCCTCACCTAATACGTCTTCGAGGGCTTTATCCATATCCGACATGTTATAGTATGTCGTGATATAACACAGGCGCAGGTAACTCTAACACAACGGTAAAAGGACTTCGTAAACAAAAGCATAGCCGAGAGAACTTGTGGGACTTGAGTTCAGATTGCAACTTTTTTTTCTCATCTACCTCTATACCTTCGCCGTAGTCCTCGAAAAGTTTCTTACCATCTATAGCCGACACCAAATGAAAGGCCACTACTATGGCTATATTTTCACGAAAGGGTTTGGAGATACTTGTGAGTTGCTGGGTGAGCACCCAAACCGAAATACCAATATGGCGAGCAGAAAAGCCAAGTTTCGAAAGATTGCTAGTTCTTCCTTTTACATCCTTTGAAGCGTCACAATCATCTAGGATGAAGAGAGTATTGGTTCCTTCGTAGTAGGTGGTACACACCCCCAATACCGCATTGATGGCATCCTGTGAGGGTGATATAACGCGAAAGTTTTTGTCGCCTATAGCGAAGCCGCTATAGGTTTCGTTGTGGTCATATGTGGGGCATATCAATACGATGTAGTCAAATTTTTCACGAAAGGCTCCGCGAAGCTGTTCCACAAGAAAAGCCGTTTTTCCACAATTTGTTGGCCCCACAATCAGGGCATTAAATGGGATTTGTTCTACTAGTGCGTCCATCTAATATTTAATATTTAACAGCCCCCCACGTTCAATAGTTGCCTGCGCATCAGCAAGCACAAATAAATGCATATTAACGATTCCTGAGTCACCCTTACGATGGATCCTTAGCTGTAGATTTTGACCACTGCCTATTTGGGCCAGACCATCTCCATGAGTATTACTATCTTTAGAGGTACGACAGTCAATGAGTACAGCGAACTTGTTCTCGTAAAACGTTTGCGGTGTCATGGATGTAATGGCTGTCATTCCGACACCTGTACAAAACCAATTCTTCGCTGACTCCCAAAAGTCTTCTGGTAGCATCCCAGCAGGAAAGAGATCGTTAGGGCGTCCATTTACGTCCATCTTGACCTTGGTGATACCCGGATTTACGAACTTCTCGCTGTCTCGGGTGCCTGCGGTATGTTGCTCCACAAAGAAAAGAAGAAGTCCAGTTAATGAGCGACGAAGGATGTTTACGTTTGCAGATACGAGTGTGTCGGTTGCTTGGTTGACTGGAATGGTACTGAAGTATGCGATGTGGTTGTACATGAAGTCTTTACCAAAATCGTAGACTTGCTTGGTCTGCACTGCAAGAACGGAACTATCGATGGTTTGGTATTCGAGCTCGATGTTTGTGAGCTGATATGTACCTATTTTCGTGCTGTCAGATCCAACTATTACGTCTGCGGCTGGCGCTAGAGTCAATGCGAAGGATAAGACTTCGTGTAGTGCGTGTGGATAAAAGACGCCGTATAGTAGGTCGTGATAATATCGTGATCAATAGGTATTCTGTACTTACTACCATATACAGCCAGCATCGCATTGTCAGTCGCATTCGAAGCGACTGCATCTGCGGTCTTGGAGCGAAGTTTGTTCACGTTGCTGGATTGAATACCCTGTGCTATACTTGCCTCTCGTTTTGGCTTAGATAGATAGAGATCTCTATATACCTGTGGTAGATCGATCCTAGGACAATTTTCTAAGATATCGAGATTCATTTTTGTGACCCGCTGCGATACCAAACAGCGTCCGACGTTGGCCACCAGATAGTTGTCGGCATGACCTCCAGATAGAGTGATATTGGCTATGAGTGCCAGACTATCAGGTACTAGAAGTCTGTTTTCGCCGAGTGTGGGAACATCAACTCTCAAAGTCACACCTGGATTGGCCGTTGCGGGGTTGAAATTCATACGATAGATAGCACGTATGGCTCAAACGGGCTCTAGGGCCTACGCGAGAAGAGGCAGACAAGGAAGTCGAACAGGCTGAACGACAGCTAAAAGAGCATATCGAGAACGAGGAAGAGATATTTCAAGACCCTAAGTCAACTCCAGCTCAGAAAGAAGCAGCTAAGAATGAGATAATCGATGATCAAAATAAAATAGATGACCTCGAACGTCGAAAAGAAGCCCTCCAAAAAAGTATGTCACTGCGATACCGTATCGAAGCTATTTTCAAGAAGTACGGGGTTGGTGTAACTGGCGTGGTGGTCGCAGCAAGCACTGTGATTGGCGTCATAGTTTCCAAGTTGTTGAATAGTCCAAATAATACCCCAGATGATGATGGGATGTTCGATAAAATAAAAGAAGCAATGAAAAAGGGGTTAAAGGCAGTGGGAAAATGGCTAGAGGAAGTAGGAAAGAAGCTGGGAGAAATCCTACCTAAAATGCTTGGACCAATTGTGAGCTTTCTATTTAGTATGGCTGGCAAGGCCGTGGGGTTATTAGCACAGAATGTTTGGCTGTTAATCGTGGCCGTAGTCGTAATCGTAATAGAGCAGTATAAATCATTGGGACGACGATAATCAGCGAAACATCATCCATGTGGTTGCGGCCGCCACAATAGCCACTACTACTAAGTTAGTTTCGTGGGTGGTAATCACGTTTGCAACCGGCGTTGGTGGCTTTGTGGATTGCAAGTGTGTCTCTTCCGAAACGTGTGTGATGGCCGCAGCCACATGTTTTGATGTTTTTTTATGCACTCCATTGATGCCATTGATTCCGGGCTGCATATCTTTGCTGACTATCTTAAGGTTATTGTTATACCCCATCACAGGTTTGAAACGTAGGTACATGTTGCCTGGAAGAAACCATACTCCGGGAGTAACTGCATAGTTGAGGCGCATATTGTCGTCTCCAACGATCTTTTGAAAACGCTTTATGCTAGCGGCGATTCCTCCTGGTGCTACGATTTCGTCTTCGAGCAGAGAAAGAAACTTATCACGAACCTCCTTTGCATGTCCAGACGTACCAAGTATTGAACCTATTGCTAGGTTCTGTGCTCCAAGTACGCAAATCACGTATGCCTCAATGCTTTGGTTTAACCGGCCGCGACCAATGCCTGTCAACCCCGGATGGGTGTTAGCTGTGGCTGGGACAAATTGCTTCCACTGCTCAGCTGCCTCTTCGTTTACGATGCGCGTCCTTCCAGCGTCGAGCTCTTTATCAGGATCTCCACGAAGGTATGCCTTCATTTCGTACTCATCGCCAAAAGTAGGGTTTACATTCTACCGCTTATCTGCCAGTATCCATGTGGATGTGGTGCCAAGGCCTGTCATACGCCCTTCTCGGAACCGAAAATCAGTTTTTAGAGAAATACCAAAATCTTTACAAATTCGGCGGTAAACCGCTCTGCTGTGGGGGTTGTTCCAAGCAGTCCATAGTGAGGTTCCAGGAAGCGGAGCACCTATTTCCTGTAGGATTTTACGAGCTGTAAAATATATGTGAAACCTTAGCAGTGATACGACGCGCCTTGGTAGATCTTCCAGCATCTCAATGTAGATCCCACAGCCTTCTGTGGCTAGAAACATAGCGAAGTTGACCTGTTGTGGCCAGAAATCGCTGTTAGGGCCTCGTAGCCACTTATAAATGTCAACCATCTTACCCCCTGTGGGGCCTCCACCAGCTCCGCCACCATATAACACAACGAGGTCTGAAAAGATGTCTGGGACACCTACGGTGAAGTAACTATCCTCATTAACATAAATGTCTAGATCTTGGAGTTGAAAGGATTTTTTACCCCATAAATCGGATGTCCAATCCAGCGGAAGGCGCATTTTCCTGGACTTGTCTGCTAATAGTAGAGACTGTGGGAACCCACTAGTCAAGCCTAATGCTGCGTCGACGCGTTTTTGTACGTCAGCCTTATTATGGTAGCCATCTAACCCATAGGCTATACCTATACGTTCTTGACCGTTGCCTACGAATATGACATATGAATAGCTCTCCCCATCGAACTCGGAGGCTTGAGTGCGAAATTTAGAGTAGTCGGCGTTCGGATATTTCTTCTTAAACTCTTGCCATACAGACATATTGAAGCTATCACTAGTAAACTTCAGGCTTTAATATCGAACTCGAAGTTTAATATGGTAATCTTAAATGTCACATGTCCTACGGCTGACCATACGGTCTACTTCGACCGACCTATTCTTATCAATAATATTTCGCTAGTTGAGGTCACTATTAGTCATAATTGGTGGAACCTAGCTGAGGAAGGGAGCTTTAAGTGGGCTGGCAATAGTGTGGCGTTTCCATACGAAATTACGGCGGGGCATTATAGTATAGAAAACTTGATAGCCTACTTCGATCCCGCAGTTGAGGCCGGTTTCTTGAAATTCATAGGCCACCCATTTAGGAAATATTGGATTATCGAGGTCAAGAAACCAATCCAGTTCACTAAGAATATCTGCGATTTGTTTGGTATCGAAGTAAATAAAGATGTGGCAGACTATGTGACTATCAATGTGGGAAAATACACCCTGGTGCCACAATATATTCATTATGCATATATCTACTGCGATGTGGTAGATTCCGACTTCTCACTTCTTGAGGGGAAGCCATCTAAAATCCTACATATTTTTTATATGGCAGACCACAGTTTTAAAGCAAAAACTTACTTTCCACCAACCATCATACCCATTCGAGCCCAAGGAACAATGCGGAGCTACATTCGCCTCACAGTTCGCGATGAGAAAGGCAATATCATAGACTTCAATAAGCAGCCTATACATTTCGTATTGAAGATAGAGTAAATCATATAATATATAGTAAAGTTATAACATAATGGCAAGCGATTCGATTCAACTACTTCCAACGGCACCACAGCTCTATCCACAGCTCGGCCCAGGGGAACGTAGTGACACTGGAAAGAATTTTCGGTTGCAAACAGTCCAAGATACGCTTTCAGATATCGAAACTCAAGAAAAACACTATGAAGGTGTGCGTAAGAAATACGCCCGCGCACAAGGAATTGTCCATGGCGTCGCCGTGGTAACAGGAGGTATATCCGTACTCTTATCAAGTTCTGGATTGTCAGTTGCTCTAACTGGGATTGGAATAGTGATTGGTCTACCGCTTGGTGTTATCGGTGGACTCTGTGGATTAATTTCAGCATCTGCAACTGTGGGAACTAAAGAGATCGGAAAAAAAGTTTCTAAACATGAGAAAACCGCTATGTTGGCTAAAGCGAAAATCAATACGATTCGTGATCTAGTATCAAAGGCCCTTCGCGATGAAAATATATCTGACTCTGAATACGGTCTCATCCTCGCTGAAGCAGATAAATACGAGATTATGAGGTCTGAAATTCGCCAAGAGACTTCAGCTAATTTAGGACAAATGCGTGAAAAAAATATGGAACAAATTCGAACCGAACTCAAGCAAGAAATGCGAGAAAAACTTGGCAGTCTAGTGGGATAAAAATAGATATCTCCTATGAAAGAAACCGGCGTGGATTTTACTTTAACTTCACTAAGAGCAAAATAGTATACATTACCGTGTTGTTTTGGTTCGTATGTAAATTTCGAGCCAACGCGTGGGTGCCGCTAATTAACATACGGCAGGTGCTTAAAACATAAGTAGGATATTTTGATATCAAATATTTCGTCTAGCACATATGGCCTAACGGTTCTGCGCTGGGTATGCGACCGACAAGGTGGAGCCGATCATATACCTGGGGTTCGAATCCTGCGGGCCATATGTGGTAGATCGGCTTGTGTGATGGAAAAGGCTCCACCACATCACACAAGTCGTAGCGCGTCTGTCATGTGGTAGAAGTAGTAGTAAATGTGGTATAATGTCAATACTGGGTCGGGGGCTTGGGTGAAGCTTACGGGATCTCGAATAGAGTTCTTACGGGTGCCGGTTGTGCCTCAACTAGTTAGTACAGGATCCAAATACCAGTAGAATAAATACAGTAGAACAAATACAGTAGAATGAATACAGTCAAAGCCGGGCCCGGCAATAAAGCAAAAACCTCTCTAGGAACGAAAATATGGCGAAGGAAGGAAAAGGTGAAAGGTTCCTGGAGAGGTTCTGGCGAAGTCCAGTTTTGCTTTCTTTTTTCCGTCTTTTTTCTTTATTGGGTTCTTTCTTCTTATGGTTTTAAACTAAATTCTTGAATGGGTACGTATTGGCGACTGTCGTTCTCACGAATTAGCCCTTTCGGTTAAATGGGAAACGTTTTTTTTATTTTCGTTCAAGTACTAGTATATAATAATTATGATGGACTGCCCATCGATGGGATCTAGTATAACATAACTATCGTGGTCCTCCTCTATGGTGAGCTGGAAGTACTTAACTAACCACTTAACGACATCAAGATGCCCATGTCCGTAGGCATCTAATATCGTCTCACTAGAGATTTCATCGTATATGGTGAGCTGTGAGTGCTTAACTAACCACTTAACGACATCAAAATGGTCATTTTCTCTGGCAGTCAATATCGCTATTTCACAAATATAGTATTCACCCTCTATGGTGATCTTGAAGTGCTTAAAGAGCCACTTAACGACCTCAAGATTACCATGTTTGCTGGCACAGTACATCGCACGTAGTATATTATAATCATCGTGGTCATCCTCTATGGTGAGCTTGAAGCGCTTAACGAGCCACTTAATGACATCAAGATTACCCTTTTCGCAGACAGTGAGTAGATATAAATTATCGTATGCGTCCTTTGCGGAAATACTGAAAATCCTAGCCAAATCGTCTCGCTCGGTATCGTTACAAATAGATCTAAAACCATAAAGGATTACTCGCCTACGGAACTCTTAATCTACGTTTTTGTAGCGTGCTAGAGATGCTGCATCGCCTAGGTATTTCGAAGTCGAAGCGATGCTTGCAAATGATGTAGGGCCTGCATACTCTACGATCTTAGTCAAGATTTCTATGGGGAGGCATAATTAATATATTAGTCGTATGTATAGTACCTGTAAACATGTTTTTCATAATTCGATAAATGTTAGCCATATGTATAGAAACTGTAAATATACTTTCGTAATTCGGTATCTCAGATATACATTAAGTTACATATCTCTAATTAGGATTTATTAATGGTTACATTAAATGTAGTTGGTGGTAGTTCTTACTGGGGGAATCGGGATGGGGCTTATATAAGGCACAATTTTTCGACGATTTTTCGTGGGGGTAGGGATATATAATGAGACAAGAGGCCCTGATTGGCCTTAACTCGGGCCACCTATAAATAGGTTAATACATGGAGTTCTAGTATATTTTTGTGTCATACATGGTTTGTGCTAGGGGACCGGATAATTGATTCACTTCTGATGCTTGTGATAATTTATATATAATGGAATGGACCTTTTGCAGGAATGCAATAATGTGGCTGTACTAGATGGCAAACAAATATTTAAAGGCACTTGTACGAGATTGGTAGTGTTATTAGCAAAACCTGTTTGTAAATGCTATTTTCCACCTTCTTACAATTCTCAACCTCCAAAGGTGGTCACGGTCACTTACAGGAGCTTCTAATTACAAAGTTTTACTAAAAATTAAAACCAGGTTGCGTAAGGGTGGTCGCTGAAGGGACTGGTCAGAAATTATCAGGGGAAGGAGTTGTGAAAGGGGAGGATCGTATTTTTTTGAATCCCCAAAACTGGAGGGTCATAAATAATGGCCAACTAAAAAGGATTGGTTATAAGGGAGAAAGAGTCAAAATATTTCATACTAATTGTCCAGGGCGGGTTATACAATTTTAGACTTTTTTTATCTCCACCACACCCCCTCCCCCTTTGCACCTCCCCTGCTAATTTTTGACCAGTCCCTAATGTTTAATAAAATATTGTGTGCATTGATTTCATGCATGTAGACCACTTGTAAAATAAAATTAACATTATTTAAAGAGGGTAACACCAACTAGTACACACATAGAAATGCGTAGCCTCCCCTACAGTCGTTTTTAGGGGCTAGGTATGAGCCCCTAAAAACGATTTGAAACAAATGTAGAATATGATTTAGATTAATATCAACTACCATAAAATATGTCACTAATTAAGCTAAATATTGTCTGTTCGTGACTGTAATAATAATATCAGTATACAAGTGAATGCATATAAATTATATATCACTTCAATTCGTTATCTGAAAACATAAATACTTCTGAAATACTATAAAAGTAGATTGGAAGGATTGGAGGATCAGTAATATGCCCCCAAGAGAGAAATGCACAGGAAATCCCATTGTCCCAATTTCAAAACCTAAATTATTCTATTTTTAGTATTATACAATTTTCTGATAATGGTCATTCCATTTTTCAAGTCAGCTCTAATTCAATTTTCTTTTTTCTTCTTTTGACAGTCCTACATTTGTCTTCTTTCTTCAGTATTTCAACATATTTTTTAGGGCAACAGTGTTTGCTTGGTAAATAAATCTCCAAACCCAATTCTATTTATGATTGTTCTAATCAGTTCCAGTATCTGTGTATAGCTCTACCAATTCCAAACCTGCCCATCCCCTAAGGGTGGGGGGCATAAGTGAGGAATTTGACTGAGTTTTTGTCCCAGGGGTGAGACATTTTGGAGCAAACAAAAGTTGGCAGGGTGGGGAATTCATTAATTGTAGAAAGAGAGTCAAAATAGCGAATTTGATAAGAGATTTGCACCCGTACCAAAGCCCCACCATGGAGCAATTGACCCCACAGTGGGGCATTTGCAACGTTCTGATACCCCACAAATATCCAGGGGGGAGGGGGAGGGGCAGGTTTGGAATTGATAGAGCCATAACTTATATAAGTGTACTCTCCAGTATGGCTTTACACAACAAATCCTGCTCTTCTTTTGACATTTTCACATCCAATTCAATTTTAATTCGGTATTCTCGGTTTGGGAACGATTGCAGAATACCCCACCACTTGGTTCATTAATAATGCATTTTCTCAAATTCTCATACAAAGCCTCTAAAAACCTAACCCTGAAATAAATCTTACCCATTTTCAACTCCAAATCATTCATAGAACGAGTCTAAATACACCTGAGCTATATAAATGGATAATTTTGCACAATTTGTAAGGGCTTTTCAAGTGATCTTTCGCAGTGGTAGGGTATTCTGCAATCTAGCCATGTAAGGGATGTAAGTCATATCCAGTTCTGTTTATGGGTATAATTCGTAGTAAATTCGAATCCTCTCTGTATCTTCCGAGTTCTGTTTTGACGATCGATTTTAACTTTTTCTTCTTGGTCTCTATAAAGTCACATACAATTCAACTTACGGACGATTTCATTTCCAGTTCGAATTAGTCACCATTACACTTAATAAAATTTTAAAAGTAGGGAACAAGCAAGATTTGTGTGCGCATACATGTATATAAACACATAATTTCAACCTCACCAGTTCTGATTTCCATTCGCGTTCAAAGCAGGGTCAATCACTGTCCACTTCCAGCTTTTGCGACTCTTGAATTGAAGTCTTAGTAGTTAGTAAAGTTCGACATTGGTTGACTGGTTTAGTCAAGATTCCCAGTTGTATAATCTCAAGCTTAAGAGTTCATTTTCAGGAGAGGACTTCGCAGTAAACAATTACATCCAACATTGCAAACAATCAATCCCTAATTTGACCTCCTCACAGTGTGTGATGGTAATGAAGAGCATTTCAACTATATCAACAACGCAACACTGGAATCGTATGGCACTTAGATGCAGCAGTACAGGCATTTTCTTTCAGTTTCCGTGGATTATTGGACCAAAACTATCACTCCTCCGGCCGGCTAGATCATAGACTAGCTAGTCTAGTAGCTTACTGTGCGATATTTGGATCGCCACATCCCTTTCGTAAATGTGAGAATTTTCCATCGAAAGCCCCTAAAAGTCCTGTCAGCCCTAGAATAACTGAATATCTTGATATTTCATTCGAAGAAACCTTTGGTTTCAGCAAAATAATAGTTCAGAATGACCTTCGCTACGTTGCTGGCTTTGCCGAGATCTGGCGGGTGTCGGATCTGATTGGTTGATCCTGTTGGGAATCGAACAATGGCTCCTGTGTAATCTGATTGGTTACTGGCGCCAAACAGCGACACAAGAAATAATAATAATAATAATAATAATAATAATAATAAACGGCTTGCATTTTCTGACTCGTGCCTCGGCCGAAGGCCTGGCCCGAGTAAAAAGGGGGGCTTATATAAGGATGTGAATTAGGACCGCCATTGTATATACTACTCTTTCTGTAATTGAACTGGTGGGGGAATGCGGCTCTGCCCCCATCACAACATTGTTTGATCTACATGTAACTACCATCCACAACCATGGATGAATAAATCATAAACAAATATACAGTGCATAAGCTTCCAAGCATGGCAAGTGTTTTTGTGTCGCTTAGTAACACAACGCTTGCGCAACACCCAATGTTGTGACTGAGGCAGAGCTTTCTTTCCCCTTTCATTTCGATTATAGGAAGGAAGAATAGAAGGTTCTGCAAGCAGGGAAGGGTACCAATGAAATGACCTTATAAACGACAACAAAGAAATAAGGAATATACAATGTACATGGAGGACAAGACAGAGAGCAAACATATTATTAGAAGTTTCCCTTACGGAAAATATTGGAACATACTAGTGAGAGTTCAAGTGCTCTCAACTCAAGTAACTTGATCTTTTTCTCTCTAATGTAAATGCATATGGTCCTTAACCCTTTCCCTACTGGACATGTTTGGCTCAGTTGGTGAAATCCTGAGTGCTACATGTAACTCAACCCTCCCCCCTCGGTTCAAGTTTGGCTAGCCCGGGGCAGTTAAATACTGCTGACTTTTTAAGCCGAGGGCTCAAACATTTCCCACAATACCATTTGGGAGAATTCTGTGCACTCGTCAGCGGTAGGTATGGCTGCTTCGGTAGGGTTTCCAATGAAATGTGCTCTAATTTGGGAGAAAAAAGCCACTGCAAGAGAGCTAGAGGACATCATTAAGTCTGAGGGTAGCTGAAAAGTACTTGGTTTGCTTTTAGTAGGCCTTGTGAGGGGTTTCACAGGATTTGTCTGTTATTTTAAATGTTGGATTTGGGTTTAGAATAGTTCACATGATTATTGAAGGAGGATTATAGTCTGTTAGTGATTTAGCCCTGAACACCCTAAATTGGTGACTACATGTAGCTCTAAACACCCTAAATTATTGAGCACCCATTGTTGATGGTTAGGGTGTTTTTAAATGTAGGGGTAGGGTTTGGATTAGTTCACAGGACCATTGAAGAAGCATATACAGTGCTTGGGTAGGGTAATTCTGCAGTTGCCCCAATACTCCGGTTACTCTTTGACTTTATCGTACTTAAGACTTAATGAAAAATAAGTCTTGTGCAGGTAAATAATCGTGCCAGTACTATGGTGTACAGTTCACTCATGTTTTGTTCACGTAAGTATATACAGACAATTATTGCGAAAATCCGTAAGATCCACAAGTTTTTACAAATGTAATGGACAATGGTGCTTGCCGGTGAACTGATTTTACTATGTTATTAACCGGTATTTTGTTTGACATGAGAACGGTACAAATTATGTAACAAAACTGACACTGACACCTTTTTGAGTTATATACATGTAATAAAATTTAATATGGAAATTAGTTACTAGTCCCCTCTTGGTTAAGAAAAGCTATATTATCCAAAAAACGTGACTGGAACTCCAACGCAAGTCTCTGTGGCGCAGTTGGTAAAGCTTTGGTCTTCCAAGGCATTCTTAGGTGGAGATAAAGGTAGAGGGGTAAAATTTCAAAATAACTTGCTGAAATTGCATAGAGAGCCCAATGAAGAACAGATAAAGACTTCAGGTGAGTTTTTTATATATTTTTTCCCAGTCTGCATTTTATATGAGTCTGCATTTTACACCCAGTCTGCAGTCGATTACATTGACCGTAGTGAGACCAGCACTTTCACTGTCCTCCTACAAGTCTCGCCTTTTACAATATTATACGTCAGCCCTGAATACATCTTATAACCCAGACATTCCACACACATGGAAGTCAGTTTGTGTAAAATATAACTCTGTCTGTAGCCTACTCAGTCCTTTAAGGTCTCGATAAAGGTTCAAACTCAAAGAAATTATTTAAAGCCTTGAAAATGCGACTTTCTGATTTCCAGCTAAAAAGGCTCGAAAAATGATTGACAGCTGCTGTCATTCACGGGGCATGTTATTTCATTCTCGCTATCCTGTGATTTTCTGTGCTACGTTTCGTTCGTAAAGATTTCCTACGTTTATAATGCAATGCCCAAAAGTGTAAAAGTAGATATTTCTTGGTGTCGTATTCAAAAAAGGAGAAGAAAAAAAAAAAAAACAATTTAGTTTGTAACAATTTAGTTTGTGAGTAAATTTGGAAGCGGGTGTAAAGTTGAAATTAGGACAAAGAATGGCTGGAGGGATTATACTCAAGTTCCAAGAAATTAGAATCATCGAAGACTGAAAGTCCACAAAGAATGAAGCAATAAAGTTTTGTTATCTTCAATCGGCTAAAAATTTAAAGAGAATTCAATGCAGGAAGCTAAGGTTTGCCGTTTTGTTTCAGCGCGATGATTTTTTTTAGAATGACAAACAGTCTACTGTGTACATGGTGTGGATCGAGCTGCGCTTCAGTGGTTTTCCCTGCCTGATATTAATTGTTTGCTTACTGCGGTGCCATTTTTCTGTACTCCTAAAAGAGTGTTTCTTCTTGAAATTAAGCTGGAATCGACACTATAGCTAACTAGTTTCTGTAGAAGTATCGAGCATCGGTGAACTATATAGCTTTCTCTGTTCTGCGGCTCGTCTGACTGAACTTTGTAATCGGCCGAGACTGAACACAATATGAATCGCTCTGATTGGCTAATGTTAATGAGATTACCCTTGGAGGCGGCACTTCTTAGTCAACCGTGAAATGAATCGAAAACCTTTATCAGGCTGTTTCTCGGCTCTTTTTTCCGGCCAAAAACAGAACTTTGTTGAAGTCCAGCCTTTTAGCGTTTTGTCCAAGTTTCCTAAATTTTTCACGAGTCGTAGAAAACAGCTGTTTCTCAAATAGTGTGTCGGGGAATTTTGAAAGATTTTTTCTTTCAGGTTTTATGACCTAGTTTGTATCAAAATGGGATGAAAAACTACTTTTTCAACTTTGAAAAGGGATAAAATCTGTAATACGCAATATATCAAAAATGCCCGACACAGTATTTGAGTCAATTTAGTTGGGATTCGAAAGGGCTAATTAAGAAAGAAAAAATATCAAAGCCTGAAGGGCTGAACTCCTTCTGGCGGACGGAGTCATTTCGCGTAGAAATATATACAACATTTACACTTTTAACTTTTGCTAGTAATGGATTAAATATGTACTTTCTTCAATTCAAGACCTTTAAAACGGTATATAGTACGACTATGTCGCTTTAATTACGACGTTGCAAGAGCGTTTTTCCGAAATGACACGTCCAACCTTTATCGAGACCTTAACTTCCTGTTTTTAGTCACCTTGTGGTTGTGAAATCCTTATCATTAGTTCTTTCTTTGACTATTATTAATTTAATTTAGTGTCATGGTCCGGCAGTAATTGGCTTGAGCTGTTGCGGTCAACCTGCCTTTTATCATTTTGTTTCTACATCATTGTAATTTGTTAAAACTATTGTTTGTGGTATCATTCCTGATATTTATGTTTCCTTCAGGCGAAGCTTGAAATAAATAAATAAATAAACTCCAAAATTACAAACTTTCTCATGATGAAAGACAAAAATAACTACTCGGATTAGCAGAGTATGCTTTCCAGGTAAACTGGAGAAAATGTGGGACAATTTTGCTGAAGGATGGCAGAGATTCGAGTGGATGAAAATTATTGCTTTCGAGCTTGAAATCGAAATCAATTTTGTAGAATAAGCTTTTGCAATGCACTTTAATCTTTGCCATCCTCTATCGAAATTGTTTAAAAAGCATACCAGGCCGTTTTTATACTACAGACGTCTAAGACGTCTAGACGCATTAAACGTCTGACCGTTATGTGCGACTGATATAAAAACGGGACGCATAAGTTTGGGCTGCGACACATAAAATACCACGATTTTCTTAAAAAGAAACTGGGTACTATTCTCGGAAGAGGCTGGATACTACCGGACGACTGGCGCGAACAAATAGTGAATGATAGTGAATGTCACTGATAATGGCGGAGCCATCACTGCAGTTTTGGGAGTATTTTTCACAGAGTCGACGAGAACTGAGAGAAAAAAAATGAATGAAAAAAAATGAATGAAAAAAAATGAATGAAAAAAATGAATGAAAAAATATATATTCTAGAGAATATGGACGAGGATATGGAACTGGCGAAAACTCTTTTGTCTTGTGTGATGAACCCGTAAGCCAAAATGCATGGCAAGAAGGAAACCCAGATGATCAAGTGATGGTGGAGAAATGGTTACCGCTTTCATAAATCGTTTTCCAATAAGCCCTGACTGGCTAAGTGCGTCTAGGTTTAGTGCGTCTCGTTTTTATACTACACCGCTTAGACGTCTTAGACGGCTTAGACGTCTGTTAAGTGCATCGATCGGACGCACTTAGCAGACGAAGATAAATTTAACTCCGTCTGTCTTATTTCCCGTTTTTACACTAGACGTCTTAGACGTCTGAGACGTCTAAGCGGTCTCCAGACGGCTTAGACGTCTCTAGTATAAAAACGGCCAATGTGTAGTTTTGTTTTAAAGAAGCTCTGCCGGCGTTTGAAACGTGCACGTGCTTTATTTGTCGGTCCAATTTATATAAAGGGCTGCTAGAAACTTCTTCTATAAAAATCACTCGAAATAAACTCCGGAAAAATCCACGAATGATTCATTGACAATAACAGATGAAGCATTAGTTTTCTATTAAAGATTCCGTATTGAAACTAGGTCTTCTTAGTGAACAACATTGAGTCGAATTCGAAGGTACGGTGTGATAATTTCTAACTAGACTCTAGAGTAAAATTCATATTTTCCGGCTAAACCACATAAATTGGACCTTCAAATTCGTATATAATCTTACCTGGATATTCTTCTGATGTTCATAGTTGTTTGGAGTCTGTTTTGCTTTGTCCTTGAAGTCATCTGCACATATATCGTAAGTTCTCCATGATAACAGCGGATCTTCGATGACAAAATGGCGGACGCAATTTCGTATTGCATTGTGGTCCATACACAAACCACAGGCGTCCCAGTCTCTAATTATTCCCCAACTTCGTGAATACCGTTGGGCGAAAACATATTGTAAAAACGGCTAGAATTCGTCCATATTTTCCGACTGGCAACAAAGGAGGTTATTAGTTGGCAAAGCAGCTAATACGGCTGTGTATTTTTACGAGTCATTTGAATTTTGGACAGCGTTTTGGCTATCCTGGTTCCAGAGGTTTTCAAGAGAGAGCCGCGGGCAAAGAGGCTGCGAAGCGGCGAACAGCGAGCTTGCTGATCGCGGCTATTTTTCCAGAGGCTTCAGTTGTTCTCTCTACAAAACCTCTGGAACCAGGATACGTTCAGGTGAACCTGTTCCGACCCAGTAAAACTTCAGACATCGGAGTAAACCCGGTGTAGCCAGAGTAGCCAGTTGTTGTTGTTACGGCCATTCCGTCTCGAAGACATTAGCTAGCATGTATGTGCTACTTTTCAATTCGAGTTTAATAAAGGTTATTGTGTTGTATTTGTATTGTCTAAATATGAAATGTATGTATACGGTTGAAAACTTAAGCGTGCTAATAAAAAAAAAACTCCCCTAGACCACAGCACATGAATCAGACTCCCACCTACAATGTGAGACGCGACCCCAACATTGCAAAGCTTTCATCTTCAAACATGGCCTTCCCTTGAATGTCGGGGCCCCCAAAGGTCTTTGAATTCCAAGGGAACTCTCGGTGCCTTTACTTGACTGCATGGGAGGCCAACTACCGGGACCCAAAGCCACAGAACACACCGCCGTGTATTGATAGTTACCTAATTACTATTGTCAAGTACAGCTACCAATTTAGCGCATCACTGAATATTTATATGGCAAACCCGTATACTGCTCTCGCATGTGGGAGGCAGTTTCAAGCAAACGCAATAAAGGCGATATAGTTGGTGTTACTTTTGTTTAGATATCCTTCACAAACAACAAGTTAATTGACTGCAGCTGGCGATTGAAGGAAAATCATCGTATTCGACATCAGCTCGTTTTCTACGGGACTCGCACTAAAGCGGTGAAAAATATACCTTGTTTAAAGTAGCGGGTGAATACTTTCTATGATATATGTTCGCGATGCGAAACAACTCCTTTCATAAACTGCGAGGTTTAAAATGGATTCTTTGAGTTCCATTAACTTTAATAAATTCCCTTATACTTGTCAGTTTGTAAAGTGTTGTAGACGTAAAGAATGACTCCTCAGTAACAGCACGTATAAGATTCCCTTACACTTTGTGTACGGTAACTCGTACACAGCGTATAATGAATCAGATGTATACTGCTCATTATACAGTCCGTATACATCAAGATCAGTATATGCGTACGTCAGTATACCTGTCCGGATCCTTCAATAAAACATGCCATTTCATGCAGTGTACGGCCCACGTATAGTTCGTATAGTTCGCTATAAAGTATGATCTTTCTGCCTCTTAGTAAATGTTCGTAAATGTCTCTTAAAGATACAGGATAGTTACTACTATCTTTAAGAACACTCTTAAATTGACTTAAACATGCTTAAATTTAGTAGTATATTCAAGTGCCTTTACAATTACAGTATGATATTTCTACCTCTTAGTATAAATGTTCGTAAATGTCTCTAAAGATACAGGATGTATTTAAATGATTTTCAGTTGGTACGATAAATAAACTTAAAGTTACTAGTACATTTAAAGTGTTTCTTAAACATCCTTAAAGGTACAAGATATCTTTAAATGATTTTAAGTTTAGCATATATGTTCTTAAAGTTACTACTGTCTTTAAGAACACTCTTAAGGTTACCGGATACCTTCAAGGCATGTTTTGTTGTAAACAAATATTATTGATTATTTGGAAAGTTTATGGATTGTTCTACAATTTAGAAAAAAACATTATTTCAAAAGATATAAAAGCTTGCGAGATATTTAGAAAAAACGTATTTAGAAGGAAACTAAATAAATCACCGAGGCGTTGTAATCCCTTTACGTGCCACGGGCACCCCTTGGACTTTTAGCGGGAGCTGTTATCCGAGTACCGTAATTTGCATACTGTTGTTGTAGCTTCCCTTCTTCGAAATAACAAACGTGCATTTAGAGTATTTTATCAATCAATCGTTTGTATGGGGAAATCCAAAAGAGAAAAGCAGAGTCCTTGAGTAAAACATAAAGCGAACCCTGGAGCGAAAAAGAAAGGAAACCGGCGATAAGGAGGAATTCGGTAAAACGAGCCGGATTGAGCTCGTGGACAGCGACAAAGGCTCATGGTTCGAAGAACGTGCGAAAGGCAGCGAATAACAACCTTCAACTTCAGGGTCAACTCCAAATATAAGCAGCGCCAGCAGGCTTAAACTGTCGTTTGGCTTACCAGGAACCAGCAAGTCATTTAAAGAGACTGAGGACGCGAGCAGCGATGAGTTCACATCGGAGTCTATAATTTCCCGCGAATTTCACTACTGCTTTGAAGCTCCAGGGGTCCTTGCGTAGTCATTGGCTAGTTGGTTCGAAGTGTTGACATTTGCCTTGATGAGGTGTGAAATGTTCACAAAACATTACACGCCAAATCTCCGACTAGGTTTTTGTTCGTATCCCCTCTCTTTGAACGAATTAATAGGGTATGCAGACTTGCCAGATTTTGATAAAACTCGGCCAAAAGACAGATAAGTTACTGACAAAGAAAAGGGTGTGAGCGTTTAGCAATATTCAAAGTATTTTTCCTGGTATAGTATCCCGCGTGATGTGACTCAGACATTATTGAAGACTAAAACTTTAGGAATGAATTGCATTTGAATGAAGTAAAATATTAACAAATGCTCACACCCTTTTTTAGGCTGTCATATGCTGATTAACATTATGCAGTTGAATTGTTCTTATGCGTTAACCCGAAGGCTGCTAATTCACTTTTATAAACCTTGTCAGTTTTGCGTTTATTGGCTTAGCATTGCTTTACAATAAAATATATTTTTAAACAAATCCATTCAGCGTATTTTACACTTCATAAGCTTTACAGAGGTATATAGGTTTCTATAGTTTTCTTTAAAACAACGCGCGTACAAAATTATTAACGAGAGAGACCCGCGAATTGAAGTATCCGGTAACCTTAAATGGACTTAAACATGCTTAAATTTAGTAGTATATTTAAGTGCCTTTACAATTACCGTAAAGGCTCTTAAATTTAGTACTAACTTTAAGAACCATCAGTAAATGTAGCTTATATATACTACTAAATTTAAGGTACCTTTAAGGTTCAAATTAAAGGTTATTAAATTCATGTTTTCGCCTGGTGAGAAGCAACATGGAAAAAATACTGTGGGTGTTGTGATGAGTACAATTACATTGATCATGATAGTGAAAAGTATGAAGAAGTACAGAATCAATTCAAATTCCAGTCACTTAGAAAGAGGAATTATGAGCTCAAATTAGAGCAATACCTAGCAAATGCCAGAATATATTTTGACGGACAGGTGGCTGAGGAAATAAACACGCCCGGCAAGCCTCGTCCAAGAGTTCAGTCGGGTCGGCAGTGAGTATAGCCTCAGGAACGAGTACCTCAAGCTCAAGGAGGAACAAAGTGAGACTCGCTGCTGCAAAGGTAGGCTCGGTTTCAGCCGTTGGGGTGTCGTTTCTCCAAAGCCTCCCCCCACTAACGGCTGGGCGCGCGGTCAACACACCGTGTCCGTGACGTCATCTGATTAACTTCAATATTATTCATTTATTTGCGTGTAGCGTAGGTTCGATTCCGCGTAAACTTTCAAAACACATTGGAATTCTTTAAACTAAAACTTCCAAGTGTGAAATTAATTCGACGTAGGTAAAGGTTTTATTTAATACCTGTTATTATTAGCTCTCATGTTCACAGTCCAAGTTTTCAAAGAAAGCCCGGCTGTTGAAACCAGGCTATTTGTTGACACTAGATGACAGGAATTAATAGCCGAAATTTTATACGGGGATAAAAATTAAGTTCAGATGCCATCTCGGAACTCTGAGCTAGAGTCGAGTATTCCCGCTTAGTACTTGTGTAGAGTATGTCTTGGAGACATAAATTGTACAAACTTAGTACATAGGATTGAAGAATTGTAAAACTCATTTGATGCAGCGATTTTCAAGTGAATTGTGATTGCAGAGTTAAACGCATAAACATGGCCTGCGTCAGACGTGATTTCCTCTCTTCTATAAACTCTTTTAATATCGACTCGTCCGTCTTTTCTTCTCCGATAAAGGCAGCAGTAATTTTCTTTGAAGTAAGAATAGCCGGGCTACCTTGGTCTTGCATCGGTAAAGTTAAATGAGAAATGACTGCATGAACATTACGAGCTTCGCGACCTTTGAGCTGACGGTTTCCCAAGTGACTTCCAGAGCCAGTGCGTTTACTGACAAAGTGTCTTCACCCGAAAACTAACTCTCTTACTGCTTCTTTGTGTGAATCCTTGAATTCTTCGAAACCAAACTTTTCCAGAGCAAATTTAAACGGATTTTGGAACAGCAATCGAAAGCCTTTCGTCCGGCTTTCAAAAGTTTACAATGTAAATTATGCAAATCAATTCAGCGACAGGATTTGAGTGGCAAGGTGTACCCTGTGTCCACACCCCCAGCCTGGGGGTCTGATGGCCTCTGCCCAGCCAGAGACCAGGTTGTGGGGCAACAACAAATGCCGATGGTAAGTGGCATGATGAGCGAAACCCTGCTCACTTCCATTGCTGCAACAATGGAGAAAATCAGCATGTCCCACGATCTCCCGAAGGTGAGAGTGCAGAAGTTCGACGGCTCTCCCGAGAAATTCCCAGTTTTCAAACAAAGATTCCATCAGATGGTGGGATCTAGACCTCTTGATGACTCTGTAAAAATGGCCATGTTGCTTCAGTTCTTGGAGGGCCCCGCCCTTCAAGCGGTTGAAAGGTATGAGGCCCTCCCGGGTGGCCTTCGTAGTGCGATGAACACTCTTGAGGACCGGTTTGGTCGCCCATCACAGGTCGTGCGTGCAAGTGTTGAAAATTTGACCAAAGGTCCCCCTATCCAAAGAAACGACAATGAAGGCCTGCGACGCCTTGCAGACACAGCAAAGGTGACATATGATACCCTAAAGGCGATGGCATTCCTTGGAGAAATGAGCACCGACAATCTAGAGAAAGTCATAGCACGCTTGCCGCAGTGGGCACACACTAGATTTGCAGAACACCTTAGGAAACTAGATCGGAACGGGCAAATAATGCCAACATTTAGGAATGTAGTCGAATTCCTGAAGGATAGAGCCGATGTTGCTAATCACCCTTTCTTTTCTAAGTCTGAAAACCCACTAGCATCCCACAATCCATCGAAATCGAAGGTACCAACAAATAGAGTTATGACCTACGCTACTAACGCAGATATGACTGAACCCGCCTGCCCGCTGTGTAATCAGTCGCATCGCTTATACCGTTGTGAATCGTTCAAGGCAAAGTCGCCGAAGGATCGTAGCGAGTTTGTCAAATCGAAGAGAATTTGTTTCAATTGCATCAGTTCAACCAAGCATATCGCTACTATGTGTAAATCTTCCATCCGATGCCGAGCGGAAGGCTGCGGCAAACCACACCACACCATGCTACACCTGAAGGAAGCCGCCCAACCTAAGAAAGGGACTCCCCCGTGAATAAGGATTCCGGAACCAGCAACCACGTTGAAGCTAACCCTCTTCCAGCAGAAGCCGCTGCACATGGATCATATTCTACAACCACCGCCGATGACATACAGAAGGTTCTGCTTCAGGTCATCCCCCTAAAGGTGATCGAAAAAAATTGTGAAGTGAAGACAACCTACGCCTTAATAGATTCTGGTTCTGACATTACCATGATAGACCCCTCGTTAGCAAGGGAAATGAACATGAAGGGAACCACAAGCAGATTCTCGCCCAACACAGTGAATGATAACAACATACAAGAAGAAGGAGTTAAGGTCAACTTCAGTATCGCGCCTGTGAGTGGTGACGACGACGACATAATTAAAGTCGGAGCCGCATGGGCTGTGAAAGACCTCACTATACCACTTAAGCAACAGAAGTTAACAAGGCACGTCGAGCAGTGGCCGCACTTACGACACGTGCATTTTCCTGAAATAGAAAGGAAGAAGATTTCGGTCCTACTTGGCACCAACGTCCAAGAAGTGTTCATACCCCTTGAAGTGAAGAAAGGAAGACCAAATGAACCCCTAGCCATTAGATCGCGTCTGGGCTGGAGCATTCTTGGTGGTTGCTCGGGTTGTAGCACGAACAGACACTTTAACTCTAACTTCATCAACTCTGAAGACATCGCACTTAACCGTCAAGTAGAAGAATTTTGGAAGTCCGAGTCGTACGGTACAAATAGACGAGACGCCAAGTCAATGTCTGTTGAGGACCGCGAGGCTATGAAGATCATCGACGATGCAATCAGTAAGAATGAAGGTCATTACCAGATGGGACTATTGTGGAAACATGAGCATCCTAACTTGCCTTACAACCGAAGCCTTGCGGAGTCGAGGTTACGTCATCTGAAGAAGCGTTTTCTCCGTGACCCAGACCTAGCAGTGAAATATAAGGCAGTCATAGAAGAATATCTGTCCAAAGGGTACGCGAGAAGATTGACCGATGAAGAAGCCGCTGAAAGAAGTGACATTACGTGGTACTTACCTCATCACCCTGTGTGCAACCCAAATAAGCCAGGCAAGGTGAGCGTTGTGTTTGACGCCGCAGCGAGGTTTTCCGGCTTGTCCCTTAACGACAAGCTACTCCAGGGCTCGTGCCTTATCAACGATCTACCAGGAGTCCTGATGAGGTTCCGACAAGGAGAGGTAGCGTTTACCGCCGACATCGAAGCGATGTTCTACCAAGTAAAGGTAGCTCCATGTGATACAGACGCCATACGATTCCTTTGGTGGTCCAGCAGTATCGATGCACCACCAGAAGGGTACCAAATGCTCGTCCATATTTTCGGAGCGACGTCATCACCATGCTGTGCTAATAAGGCTCTGAACATGACAGCAGATGCCAATGAAGATAAGTACGACCCCGAGGTTATCAGTGCCGTACGAAGGAACTTTTACGTTGATGACGTATTGAAATCAACAGCCACAAAGGAGGAAGCTGTGAAGCTAGCTGTGGGCCTAATTGCACTGCTGAAGAAAGGAGGCTTTCACCTAACTAAGTTCACCAGTAACAACCGTGAGGTTCTGGCATCCATACCCGATGTCGAGAGAGCGAACCCAAATCTTGACTTGGATCTTGACCAACTTCCCATTCAGTGAGCGCTTGGCATATGCTGGGATGCCGAGTCTGACACCTTTCAGTTCAAGGCTGTGCCAACCGAGAAGCCGCCCACGAAACGTGGAATACTGTCTGTCATGAGTTCTCTCTTCGATCCTCTTGGCTTCCTCTCGCCGCTTATTCTGTCGATCAAGGTGCTGTTACAGGAGCTATGGAGGATGAACTGGCCTTGGGATGATGATATTCCAGAGCCATACTTATCGAAATGGCGGAAATGGGTGGAGTCCCTGCCTCGTATTATCCATGTTAGGCTTCCAAGATGTTATAAGCCTTCCGATCTTGGAACCATCTGCGAGACCCAGATCCACCACTTCTCAGATGCGTTGAGACGGGGATATGCCGCTGTTTCCTTCCTCAGAATTACCAATGAGCAAGGGAAAGTGCACTGTGTCTTCATCATGGGGAAGGCGCGGAATGCCCCAATGAAGGACTGGTCCATACCACGTCTAGAGTTGCAGTCGGCAGTACTAGCGACACGATTGCACAGAGTGATCTCAGAGGAACTTGACATTCCTATAGACGACGTGTACTTCTGGTCAGATTCGATGATAACCCTACAGTACATCAAGAACAGGAAGAGAAGGTTCCAGACCTTCGTCGCAAATCGCCTTACAGAAATTCAAGATATCACCACGCCCGAACAGTGGCATCACGTCCCCGGAAAGTTGAACCCAGCTGACGATGGATCGCGAGGGATGGATATCGAGTCGTTTATCCCAGGCTGCCGCTGGTGGTCCGGACCTGGATTTCTTTGGCAGTCAGAAGACAAATGGCCAACTAAAGTCGTAGGAGAAGTTCCCGACGACGATGCAGAAGTCCGAAATGAGAAGAACTTGATGTCAATGAGCACACATCCGACTCCAGTTGACGATCTCTTGACACGTTTTTCGTCCTGGACTCGCCTGGTAAGAGTGATGGCATGGCTGCTACGATTCGTGGGACGGATCAAGGGAACAAAGAGCATGCAGGGTTCCGGAAGAACACTTACCCTTGCTGAGATACATCACGGCAGTGACGTTATTGTACAACTCGTACAGCGTCAATGCTTCCAGGAGGAACTACTTGCCTTGCAAAGTGGAGGACAAGTTAAAGTGAGCAGCAAGTTAGCTACGTTGAACCGTACTCTAGTTGAAGGAGTTGTACGAGTGGGTGGGAGAGTTCATCGCGCACCGATATCGTTCAATGTTGCGCATCCGATGATCCTTCCAAAGGATCATCTGGTATCCAGGTTAATTGTTCGCTACTATCACAAGATTCTAGGTCATGCTGAATGGGAGCATGTAATGTCGGATATGCGTCAACGTTTCTGGATCTTACGAGGGAGAGCATTGGTTCGGCAAGTGTTGCATGTGTGTGTCGACTGTCGCAAGCGCAACGCCCCTACTATGCGGACCTGCCAAAGGAGAGACTCGTGCCATACGAGGCACCATTTACGTACACTGGCGTTGACTTCTTCGGACCCTTCCATGTCAAGCGTGGCCGCGGTACCGAGAAGGTGTATGGATGCATATTTGTGTGCTTCAACTGTCGAGCTGTCCACGTAGAAGATGTCAGTTCCCTAGAAACTGACGCGTTCATTCAAGCACTTAGAAGATTCATGTCCCTACGTGGATCCCCGAAAGAGATATGGAGCGACAATGGGACCAACTTCACAGGAGCAGAAAGAGAACTGAAACGCTCAATGTGAGAGCTCGATGAGGAAGCAGTCAAGAAGGAGCTGCACCAGAGAGACGTGGAGTGGTACAGCTGTCCAATCGTAAGATGGCGGTTCCAGCCCCCGGCAGCAAGTCACATGTCGGGTGTCTGGGAGCGACTTATACGGAGTGTGCGTAAGTAAATGAAGGCTGTTCTAGGCAACCCCGCCGCGCTGGAGAGCCGAGAAACACTTAGGACAGTGTTTGCCGAAGTTACATCCATCCTAAACAGTCGCCCGATCTGTCCTAACAGCGAGGACCCAAGTGATTTGGAGCCTCTCACGCCAAATCACCTGCTACTGCAGATAAATAATATTCTTCTTCCCCCTGCAGTGTTCGCCAATGAGGACTTGTACTTACGTAAGCAGTGGAGACGCGCACAGTTCCTAGCGGACTGCTTCTGGTCAAGGTGGATAAAGGAGTACATACCAACGTTCCAGCAACGTCAGAAATGGGTCCTCCCAAAGAGGAACCTTGCAGTGAACGATCTAGTTCTTGTCGCAGACAACTGTGTACCCCGGAGCCGATGGCTGCTTGGAAGAGTCGTCAGGGTCTTCCCAGGAGAAGACTCCCGTGTACGTGCTGCTGAAGTGAAGTCGAAGAACTCCACGCTCGTTCGTCCGGTGACCAAGTTGTGTCTCCTCGACGTATCGGCATAACGTGGACACGAGAACGACTAGACGATCACAGACTGCTTAGCGAAGGATACCATCGTTTAAGGAACATTTAGGAACACTCGAACTGTTGTTATTATTAGTTTCTCATACGCATGAACGGAGCGTACCGTTACGTTGTTATTCAATTTACTGCATGGCTCGTAACCATTCAGCCTGGCCCCCCAGGATGATGAGGCCATGCTCAACAATTGTGTTCTTCAGTGTCCCGTTACGTCCCGCGCGTGTCCCGTAACTTGTTGTTGTCCCGTGATGCCTTGCGCCTTAACATGTGCTTTTGCTGAGCTGTGAGTTTTGTGTTTCGTGTGTCGCCAGCCGTGTGTTCGTCCATTCATCCGCTCATTTTGGTAAGTTTCTGTGGCTTTATGTTTGTGATATCGCCTGCTAGAAGTTAAGCATTGTGTGTAAGTTCTTTTTATGTGTTTTCCAGGTTTTTACCGTCAAATCCGACAAATCTACTCAAATAGTGAGGATCACAAGTGCATGTAAACCGTGAGTCAGATCCTTGAAGTCAAACCATTAAACGCGTTAAACCATTTTGATCCGCTGGCGATACAGGCCTCGAAGTCAACAATAAGGCGAGAAAATAATGAATCGCGTACAGACTTTCTCGGAATTCACGTTCGATTTCTCCGCCAATTTCTTTAGCCATGCACTGTATTGTGGGATGTAAATTAGTTTCCAGGTCCTCTCCGATAGCAGCAATTGAGCAGTGCCTGCTTGGTTTTGACTGTAAATAAATCTTTTTTCGACATACTATCAGTCTTTTTGCTTCAAAAACTCAACAGCTGGATCTTCGCTTTTTCTTTCGAGACTCAAAACAATCAGCTGTAGATATACTGTTTAAAATATCGTATGAAAACCGGTGCCTAACCGATCCCGACAGTACATGACTTGTGTTACGCGTCACGAAATGCAACGGCGCTGACTGCGGCTCAAATGTCTCATATTGCTGGTGACGCAAACTGAATCAATATGGGAAATGTCTTGTGCACTATTGGTGAGGTGCAATCCATCCCCAGAGATTCAAATAATAAAGACGTGGTCACCATGTTGAATGAACTAACAAGAGAAGCTGACGATAAATCCTTTTTAAAAGGGAATCAAGATGGCGGCGATGACGTGACGTGCACCCCAGCAATAGCAAATCTGATAAAGGGCTGTTATTGGAATGCATTCGATGTACACACCGGGCACACGGCGGGTTTTATATATATTTAAAAGTTTTCGACATAGAAGAATGAATTTTGGTAGGTGTATAAAGGAGTGTAAACAAAACTAAGCTAATATAGCCATCATTATGACGTCACAATGACGTCATATAACCTTCTCTAATAGGTTTCTTATAAATTTTTATTACCTCAAAAACCGCTTTGTAAATAGCATAAAACCATTTATGAAAATGTCGCTTGTTTTAACTTGTACAGTTTGAAATACTGGTGCATCATATTTTGCACAATAATAGAGCTCTTTAGTAATAACAACGTGTTCTTTTTAGAATTTTGATTTTTTGAGTATAACAGCTTATAATTGAAGCCCCATTTTTTGAATACGTCATTATGACGTCATAAATATATTTGTGTACCCTCAGAAAATAGCCAGTTCAATTTTTTTGGACTTTCATCAATGAAATGCATTTGCCTAACACTCACAAGTCATAGTATTCTCTTTAATAATATTCTTATAGTCGGAAATCTTATTTAGGCTTGAAGTATGACGTCACTAATAATGACGTCATAAAAACAGTAAATCGTCCGTAACTTTGAATATATTTATCTTAGAAAGTTAAAATTTTCGCCAAATGAATATATTTCATTAAGGCTTTCTGATGACGTAATATTTTTGAAACGTGTTTTAAAGGTTAATTTTCACCAAAATAGGAGGCATCCCATATGACGTCACAACAACGTCAGAATATAGGAAAAATTGTCCCGAAAAATGTAGTCTTACTTTGTTACCAACCTGCCAACATTTCTCCAAATTTAGAGTAGTAGTAAGGAAATGGCGTTACTTTTACGTTTTCTGTTACACTCAACCCCGCCGTTTTTACGGTTATTCGTGCCCGGCGTGTATTGGAATGCATTCGATGCAAGTTTTGGAGTACTATGTTGTTATTGTTTTACATACGATTAAAGGTGAATAAGTGCAGCTCTTCTCAAAGTGGAACTCGAATCGAAATGAAGTTAGATTTCTCACCGTGAAACCGACATGTGAAATCTCTCAAGTCATATAAACCAACAAAACTTTGCCGCGAAAGTCAGTGCAAGAGCCGCTTAATCGGAATATTTGTAGTTTATTTCTAGTAAATAAGTTGATCGTTAAACAGACAAACGGCCCGGGCAACCCATCGAAGTGTGAATAAAGTTTGAAGCAAACATGCCAGCGAGCCTTTGAAAACTTTAGTTTTAATAGTAGCTGATCGTTAACAGAGAAATACCCTGCAAGCAGAGCCTTATTTTCTTTGGTTTTCTAATCTCCTTCCACGGAGAGCGAAGTGGAAGGAGATTAGAAAACCGAGGAAAATAAGGCTCTGCTCGCAGGAAAACAGAGAAACGACACTTTGCCGTAAAGGGAAACACATTGAAGTGTTAATACCGCGAATAAAGTTTAAAGTAAACATGCCAGCGAGGGAAAGGGAAACACATCGAAGGCAAGGAGTACTCTGTAGCAATTAAATAATCACGAAGGTTAAAGATTCTTGTGAATCAAAAATAGAAGGGGAGAAGTGACCAATAGAAATTAAATAATCGAAGTGGACAGGTAGACTATATTGAATCAAAAATATAAAGAGAGGGGTAGACCATAGTAATTCCAAACTCTTTATGGAGCATACGCCATATTGGATTTTCCGGTAATTCGAATCATCAAAACCACGGGCTCAATTTATGTTGGTTGAAACCGCTGATCAAAGTTATTGAAGGCGTAGAAAACTGCGTAGCGGCCTAGGGGGACGTCGGAATGCCGCAGGCAATTACATTAATTAATAAGGAACTGATTAAATATGCAAGGCATGAGGTTACTGAATTATGCATGTGATGTTACTGAAAACTATCGATTTTTCCACGGAGAAACGTCACAAGTCAAACCCCCCCCCACCCCCTCTCGTGAAAAAATCGATATGTGACGCTTCCCTTAGGCGAACATTAGTGGTAAAAATGCTTTTATTACTGCTTTACTGCTATTCTCGTATACATTATACATAAACCGCACTCGTAATCTAAAAAGACCACATATTCAAGTCTATACTGAGGCTATACACATTCAACAAATGTTGATGGAAACGTTCCATGAGTACGGCGTATTGCATGCACACCGAATCTTATCAGTAGTTCTGGAAACGACCTGATTGGCAAGAGCCCATGACAAAAAATAAATGGTCCCATTTCCAACCATAGGCGACCATTTTATATTCTTTGAGCAATAATCTGTGATCTGCTCTGATACTGAGCTAGATCTGTTGTCTGATCTTATCCTGATATTTCAAGGCGCCGTTAAGTAGTCACTGGCTGACTGGCGAACATTCGCTCTACGTCCACATGCCTAGCCTGCGTAGCAAGCGTTTCTGTTTTTTTTTTCATGGGTTTTTCCGCTTTTTGGCTGCGAGAGAATAGGGCGAGGGTAAAAAATAGAGGGAGAGAAAAAAGGAAACGCTTGCGGACAGACCTTGGGATTCTGAAAACCCCGTTCGCTGTTCGTCCACGAACGGGATTTCTGATTGGTGCTGCTCGAGTTCTTTGATTGACTCCCATCAATCACATTTTGACGCGTGCAGGGCTTCGAACAATCAACTCGTCTTGAGCGCTAAAAATGTAAACTGGCCGAGGAATCTAATCTTTCGAGAAAGTGCTGAATCGGGCGCTCAATTTCCTATCCGAGCGAGGATTTAGTCGCGTTATACGGGATGAGCCTTCTCGTCAATATCGAGGCACGACTCGAGGCTATCGTTCGCTTTTATTTGGAGTCTTGCCACACCAAATACGCGAAGCTTTCCTTATATAAAGTAGTATATAAAGTGGCGGTTCTGGCACAGCATTCCACGTTCCATGTTGTATTTATGTCACATTCGATCCCCCTCCCCCATCGAATGCGACATAAAATACAACATGGAACGTGGAATGCTGTGCCAGAAACCGCCACTTTGTCTAACTAATATAGTCCCACACGTCAACATAAGTACCTCCACTCTCCCTTCTACCATTTGTTGTACGCATTATTGTATTTTAAAACCCTATTAGAGAAAGGCTACTATTAAGGTATTACACTATGGCTGAATCATTCGATGCCAACATTATAGTATTTCGATACCCTATTAGAGGAGCTATTAGTATACAGTATATCCGCCCGATGACCACTTCCCCATATTTTGAACCCCTATTAGAGAAAGGCTACTATTAAGGTATTATACCATGGCTGAACATACGCTAACATTTGTCCAAGCACCCGGCATTGGGGATTATTTACGAGGATGGAAGATGGACATTCCAAAGGGTAATCCTCTAGGAGCAGATCCAGTTACTTTCTTTGCAGGTATTCGTAGGAAGACTGTAGAAAGGTTAGATGAAGAGCTTCGATACCTCCGTAGTATTAAGGTTCACCTAGCCTTGAATATCACACTACGGCTTGATAAACCTGAAGGTTCAGTACACGAGATAATTACCTTTCGTAGTTCTCAAGCCGTTTTTACCAACAGTGATGGGATCCGTGGGGTAATGGTAGAAGCACATGCTCAGATCCACAACATCATTGAGAAGTGGATCAGCCGAGGATCGAACTGGGTTATAGATAAAGTCAACATTCTATGGTTGAACATTGCTCGATATCAACCACTACGTGGAGGTTCGTATATACCACTGCTTCCAGAGTTTCCAGAAATCGCAAATAAGAAAGCCGTGATCAATGTAAAGAACGACGACGACCATTGCTTCCGTTGGGCACTTCGCGCAGCAATGTTTCCAGTTGTAAAAAATCCTCAGAGGATGTCGAAGTACCGAAAAGATGATGGGTTTAACTTTGATGGGGTGGATGCGCCAACACCTATCTCACAAATAAGACGCTTCGAGAAGCAAAACGAGATCTCCATCAATGTTTATGGTTGGGATCCAAGGGAAAAGTGCTTGATCGTACATCACATCTCGAAGGAGACCTTTTCAAAACGAGTTAACCTCTTGCTTATAGAGTGCCCAAATAGTGGTCGACAACACTATTGTTGGATCAAGGACTTCAATAAGCTTTTATTCGATCAAACAAAACACGAACATAGGAAACACTTCTGTGAGCGTTGTCTACATGGATATTCCAACGTAGATCTTCTCAAAAAAAAACATCCCAGAGTGTAACGGAGTCGATGATCGAGCCATTCGAATTGAAATGCCTACCAAGGAAAACAATAAAGTATCATTTCAGAATATCCACAAACAACTACAAGTTCCCTACGTTATCTATGCTGACCTCGAAGCTTTAATCACTAAGATCGAAAGACCTGCCCAAGATCCCACGAAAAACACACTTAAAACCGAAGAACATATTCCATGTGGATTTTGCTACATAGTCGTACGTTCTGATGGTCATAGCGAGCCACCCGTACTATATCGAGGTACGGATACTATCGAACGCTTTCTAAGATGTGTACAAGATGAAGAGACTAAGATCAAATCCAAAGTGGGCAAACCACTATGTATGTCACCAGAAAACTATAGGGTTTATAATAGAGCAACGATTTGCCATATCTGCCAGAAGCCATTGGTTGGTGACGATAGAGTACGTGATCATTGCCACATCACAGGCGAGTTTCGAGGTGCCGCACATAAGGTATGTAATCTTAAATTGCGTATCTCACCTACCATTCCAGTTGTATTCCACAATCTACGTGGATATGATTCTCACCTACTGATGCAATCCATCTCTAAGACAGAGGGCGATATCTCTTGTATACCAAACAATATGGAGAAATATATTTCATTCTCACTTGGCAACCTACGGTTCATCGATAGCATACAAGTTCTACCATCCTCTCTTGACAAGCTCGTAGCAAGTGCAGCTCCAGACACATTCCATCAAACTACGAAGAATACGCCCGATCCAGATAAAAACAAGTTGCTACTACGCAAAGGAGTTTATCCGTATGAGTACATGGACTCTTGGGATAGATTTACTGAGACTTCTCTTCCAACGAAAGAACCGTTCTATAGTAAACTAAATCTAGAGGACATATCCAACGAGGACTATGAACACGCACTAGAAGTTTGGAATATATTCGGGTGTGAAACATTGGGAGACTACCATGACCTTTACCTCCAAACCGATGTACTTCTTCTTGCAGATGTGTTCGAGACCTTTCGAACGACGTGCATGCAAAACTATGGCTTAGATCCAGCTCACTACTATACAAGTCCTGGTCTATCGTGGGATGCGTTGTTAAAGAAGACTGGAGTGGAGCTTGAACTATTAACCGACTACGACATGCATCTATTCATTGAGAAAGGTTTACGTGGCGGTATATCTATGGTGTCTCATCGTTATGCTAAATCAAACAATCCAAACGTACCCGATTTCGACCCGATAAGCCAAATAGCCATATACTCTATCTTGATGCTAACAACCTATACGGATGGGCTATGAGTCAATATTTACCAACGGGAGGATTTGAGTGGTGTACGCCAACAGAAGAACGAATCACCAATCTTGCAATCGATTCTGATGCATATGTAGGTTACATCCTCGAAGTTGACCTTAAATATCCTCGAGAACTTCACGATATGCACAACAGCTATTCACTAGCTCCCGAAAGAATGCAAGTGGATAAAGCTTGGTTATCAGAGTATCAAACCGATCTATTCGAGGAGCTATACAAAGGAAATGGATCCTTGAAAGTGGAAAAGCTTGTACCTAACTTATATGGCAAAGAGCGATACGTGCTCCACTACCGCAATCTACAACTATATCTATCTCTTGGCATGCGTTTGAAAAAGATCCATAGAGCACTACGATTCGATCAATCACCATGGATGGAGCCATACATACGAATGAATACGGAACTACGAAAACAAGCGAAGAGCCCTTTCGAGGAGGAACTCTACAAATTGATGAACAATAGTGTATTTGGTAAAACAATGCAGAATCTACGAAAGCGTGTAGATATCAAACTAATTCGCTCCTCAGAAGGAATCAGACTACAACGTCTCTTGAATAAACCTAGCTATGCTCGCTCAACGATCTTTGTCAACGATCTAGTTGCCGTACACAATTACAAAAGTAAGTTACTACTGAACCGTCCAGTATATGTTTGAATGTCAATTCTAGATCTTTCAAAACATCTGATGTATGACTTCTACTATAACGAGCTCAATAAACAGTATGGACAACGTTGTAATCTACTATATCCAGATACTGACAGTCTACTACTACACATTGAAACTGAAGATATCTATACAGACATGAAAACCAATAAACGTCTCTATGATACAAGTAACTACAGTAAAGACCATCCATCATACGACGTATCTAACAAGAAAGTACTTGGTAAGATGAAAAGACGAATGTGGAGGTATTCCCATAGTTGAATATGTTGGACTACGATCAAAGCTCTACTCGATCTTGAAAGTAGGTGGTGGGGAGATTAAGAAAGCTAAGGGCACCAAAAAGGCAGTTGTGAAATATCGCATTCGTCATGAGCAATACAAAGAGTGCTTGCTAGATAAGAAAGTATTCCACCATGGTATGGATATGCTTCGAAGTGAAGGTCATAGAATGTATGGTATACATATGAATAAAGTATCTCTCTCACCATTCAACTCCAAGCGATGGACCGCAAAAAACGGAATAGATACATTAGCCTATGGGCATAAAGACATAATTCAAGAGGATGATTTCATAGATGAGTTGCTTGGGTACGAATATACAATTCCAGAGGATGATATTATCGATGAGTTGCTTGGGTAAGAAGACACTGATTTCATCGAGGAATTGCTATCTTAGAATCCCCTTTGGAGGTAGTTCAGTATTTGATGGCACCACTTGTAGCTCTTCACGCACGAATCCACGCTGTGGTGCATCCTTTTCCAAGTAATACAGAACTGGTTGGTTCGGAGATATAGCACTACGCGAAATGATATATGTCTGTAAACTCCACACAGGATCAGTTGCTCGCTTAGTTCCACCTTCCAATTCTCCCGGTGAGTAGAGATATCGAACTAAAACATCGAATGGTAGTCGCTTTTCTTCCAATCCAACAGTTCGCGAATATGTAGGAGTCTTTATGTTTACTTGTTGTGCCTCTACAGAATTCGAAGGCTCCTTACCTGTTAGCCGAGTAACTTCATTGTTCATGGCCTCGATAACTTCAGGAAGCCTCAATACCCATTCTTTACTACGCGTATCCGATCCTTCAGATGTGAGTACCATCTCTTGTACATATTGATATCCAAACAATCTCTCAGCTAGTGTTCTATTTGCTCGTTCGACAAAACTTTGTGCCCTATGATTACCAGCTTCACCTCGTTGAACTTTCGTACCACGTAGTTCTAAGGTTTCAGACATACGTCCCATGAATTATCTACCAGGATCTACTTGCAACGTTTTTGGCCATTCGAGTGGACTACGCTTATAGATTCGTTCGAATGCAGTAGCAACTTCACCACTATCTTTTGATGCTAAGGGCTCAGCCTCTTTATATCAAGAAGCCACATCAATTACCACTAAGGCATACTTATAGAGCTTCCTTCCACGTCCAGGTCGATCGTGAGGTAGGAAGATCAAATCAGCTTGATGAACCTCATTTGGTTTCGATACAGTCCAATGTGGTCGTGGAATATATCGCGGTGGTGGTAAGTATATTTGCCATATAGCTTGTTTCTCCAACCAACTCTTAGCTAAGTATTCTGATACCTTCGATGCCACTGAGAGTTTGCCAATTGCAGCGTGACCTTTCCAATAGCCCATAGGGCCATAGAAGATATTCGCAAGTTAAGCATCCATTTATATCTATGTATTCTAACCTTCAACAAGCAGAAAAAAGAATAAAGACGTATCGAGTCGACCGGTCTTTATTCTTTTTTCCACGTTGATTGTAAAAATTCTCGTTTTTAAAAAGCATATCGACTAACAGCATATCCAGCAACTAGCATTCCACCACCAATATAGATCAACTCACCAGTCTTCTGATTGCTTGAGGGTTGATAGTAGTCAGATAAACGAGGTTATTTCATTGCTTTGAGTCGTTTAAGTGCCTGACGTAACTTATCGGATTGCACAAAGTCTTTATTGGTATCGCTTTGAGTGTTGTGTGCATCATGCTCAAGGCCTTCCTGTTGTTGGGCATAGTCGTATAATCTTTGACGTTCCCTTCTATAGACCTCCATTTCAGTTGATTGTTTTTCAAGGGCCCTATCATGTCTCTCTCGTTCTATATTAGCAGTTTCATCATCTCCAGTAAGAGCCTTAGCTAGCACTCCATCACCAGTAAATGCTGTTGCATTTAAAAGAGCTCCGAAAATGGCCATTCCGATGCCAGCCAATGCATATGCCATCTAAAGATCCTTTGGAATTATATTTTGGTCCACGAGATATTGTTTTGCAGCTATGCTACCAGCCAACACGGCCGTCCACTTCACGTAATTCACTATAGAAGAAGATGGATCGTTGAGCATAGGTTCCTTAACGACCTTCCTTGCAATCCAACCAATACCTGTAGCAAGTCCAGTAAATATAGCGGCATCAGTTACCGTTTTCATCAATTTATTCTCTACCATACTTACTATAACATATAACTTATGGTTTCCTAGTCTTCAAATGTCACTCCATATCCGACAATGTAACCTTTGTAGTCTTTACTGGACTCGTGGGTCGTATCGTAGGGGCATCATCTTTGTATCTTTTATATTGATAGTACGCTCCAATCAACGTAACACCCACGCCAATAGCTGCTAGAGTAGTATGGGTAGACATGTATCCTCCAATATTGGTTTCTTTAGGTAATTCACTTTCACGTGCCATCTCTCGCATTTGAGCCTCTCTAGCACGTTTATTACTTAGTGCCAATGCTTTTCCAGCTGCAACGCGCTTCGGATCTTTTACCTTAGTTGGTGCAGTCGTCGGGGGATTTGCAGTTATCTGATCCGTTTCTTCCATCTTGATTCGATATAGTAGGTATGTGTGAAGGTTCAATAGGTGTAGTAGCAGAGGTACTAGGAACGACTATGTGGTCAGATACATGGAATAAGGCACTAGCTAGAGCTACGAATCGACCTGCCTTAAGAGATAACAAGGCGGCCACAGCAGATATCTCATTGCGGACTAGGTGGTCTTCTTGTAGGTCCTTAAACAGTGCTTGTTGGTCATCTAGTGGAACTACGTATGCGACTGCGCGGGTAACTAGACGTAGTGCTCCATTTACTAAGCATCCTGTTATTTGCTTAGCTACTATGGCCTGGTATCTACTATGTAAACGTTTTACGTCCTTCTCAGACAGTTTAGATATATCTACTAGGGAGAAATTCTGTCCTAGATATTCTTTCGTTGTACCCATTGCAGCTAAACTTGAAAGTGCTTCCCGACAATCTTCGATACCCTCCAATTTGGTTGGATGTTCCAGTACGATCGGAGGACAAGTAATAGCGCACTCATCCAGCAGTTCTTTGGCGTATTCATCCATGATAATATGTTATAGGTGCAGGTAGCTCTAACACGACTACGAAAGGATGTCGTAAACGAAAACATATGCGAGCAAACTTGTGAGATCGAAGTATTGTTCGTAACTTATTACATTCTTGCGAGCCTCCGTAATCTTCAAATATCCTTTTACCATCTATAACCGATGCCGTATGAAATGCTACTACAATAGCTACGTTCTCTCGGAAAGGTTTACATATGCTTGTCAATTGTTGGGATAGCACCCAAATAGAGAATCCTATATGTCGGGCAGAGAATGCTAAATCAACGAGCTTGTCAGTTCTTCGTTTTACATCTTTCGAGGCGGCACAATCATCTAGAATCAATAGATTATTGGTACCTTTCCGAAATGTGGCACAAACATCCAATGCGGTATTGATAGCATCCTGAGGTGGAGATATGACATAGAAGTGTGGATCTCGATTGGCAAATCCACGATATGTTTTGTTATGGGCATAGGTGGGACAAATTAATACTATATAGTCAAACTTACCACGAAATGGTCCACGAAGTTGTTCTATGAGAAATGCGGTCTTTCCACAATTTGTGGGTCCTACTATGAGTGAGTTAAAGGGAATGTGTTCTACCATGGAATCCATCAGTATGTAAAGCTACTCAGAGATCCATTCAATATATTGAGCTGAGCGTCTGACAGAACGAAGATATGCATGTTAACAGTTCCACTACCTCCACTTCTGTGAACTCGGATATCAATGTCTTTCCCACCGCCTATTTGGGCTAAACCATCACCATGGACAATTGCATCCTTTGCCGTGCGACAATCGACTAAGATGGCAAATTTGTTGTTGTAGAACTTGGCAGGTGTCATAGGTGTCATTTTAGGACCGAACCATCCCATAGCAGACTCCCAGTAATCTGGTGGCAATACACCATCTGGAAAGAAGAAGTTTGGAATTCCATTGACATCTATCTCCACTTTAGTTATGCCAGGATTTAAGAATGACTCACTATCCCTGGTACCTGCTGTATGTTGTTCTACGAAGAGTAAAAGTAATCCAGTAAATGATCTCCGTGGAACTGTTAGGTTCTTAGCCACCAAAGTGTCTGATGCCTTGTTAATAGGTACAGTCGTCGAATGTAAAGCGTGGTTGAATAGAAACGAAGTGCCCGTAGAATATGCGTGATCTGCTTGTCTGGCTAGTTTTTCATCCTCAATGACCTCATACTCAAGTTGTATGTTATTTAGCTTGTACGTTCCTATCCTGGTTGGATCCGATCCAATCACTACATTGATGGCGGATGCTAGAACCAAATCGAACGAAATAATGTCGTGGAGTGCGTAGGGATACAGAACTCCATGTTGTGTAAGAATGTCAACATCTAATGGAATTCTATACTTCGAACCATAAGCAGCAAGTAAAGCAGTTTCTTCAGTAGTAGAGGTTGCACCGTTAGTCTTCGATCGAAGCTTGTTCATATTCTCTGATTGGATACCTTGTTGAATCCGAGCTTCTATATCCGGAGTAGGAAGATAGAGATCGGAATATGTTTGTAGTAGATCTGGTCTGGCAAGGTCTTCTATTACCTCTGTTCCAAATCTGCATCTGCGATGAGAGACTAAACATCTTCCGAGATTGGATACGACGCGATTGGTATTGAGTCCACCAGATAATGCAATGTCAGCCAAGAGTGCAAAACTACCTGGAACCAATACGATGTTTTCTCCTAGTTTTGGAACTGCGACATAGAGTGTCTCTCCTGGCTTGGCAGATGATGGTGTAAACGTTCGTCTATATAGGATTCGTCGAGCTTTGAGTCCAAGGGGCTCTCTATGTGTTTGTGCGGGAACTAACTTCGACGATATCACGTTGAATATACCAAGATATGTAGTTATGTTCAATATGGAAGATGTTGATGTGAGACCCGAGGAAAGACCTGGTGGAGCTGAAAGAGGCGAAGACTATGATGAGGTCGACAAAGAGGAATGGAATAAAATGTTTAAAGATGACACGATTACTTCGCCAAGCGAATCGCTCTCCATGAAAACTAGACGTAGATATAACGAAGAAGGTGCTCGACCAAAATATCAGGAAACCTCGTTGACAGATGAAGAGTTTGATCTAGTGATGGATGAAATCTCCACTTCGAAATCTCCAAAGTTCGACACTCGACATATCCACTTCGCACAAGACTTATCAGAAGACGCTAAGCAGATGCTATTCGATGAAGTCTTGAAACACTATGAGGATGCGGGGATTCGGGGCGTACTCGAGGTAGCAACCATGAAAGACGGTAGAATTGCTATCCACTCTTACGGAAGCGAGGAGAAACCTGTCCCTTTAACTACGAAGAAAGGAGATAGATATAATAAGATCGGTAAGGATCTCAAATACGTTCTAGGTCCTACGAATAAAGAAGCAGTTGAAGAAGTCATCCTAGCTAATGAAAAGGCCGCTGAGCATCTCAAACTAGAAGAAAACATACTTCAAGACCCAAAGTCAACTGAGGCTCAGAGAGAAGCAGCTAAGAAAGAGAAAATACGTATCCGTAATGCAATAGAACTCCTTGAACGTCGAGAAGAATCCATACTTGAACGCATGTCACTACGCGATAGGGTCAAAGCTATTTTCAAAAAGAATGGAATGACTGCACTTGCATTGGTTACTGCGATTGGTGCCGTGATTAGTGCTATAGTATCCCAGCTATCGAAATCCATACCGAAACCAGTAAAGGATGGTGTAGATAAAGTAAAAGAAGGATTAAAGACGGTGGGCGAGTGGTTAAAGACAATAGGAAAGAAGTTGGGAGAGGCGTTACCTGGAATGATTGGAGCAATTGCTAGTTTCTTATTTCGTATGGCCGGTGAGGCTCTGGGAACTCTCGCAGAATACGTTTGGCTATTCGTCGTAGCAATGGTTGTTATCATAGTAGAGCAATACAAACGACGTTAACGAAACAGCGCCCATGCAATTCCAGCTGCGGCAATGGATAGTATTGCTAGATTGATCTCATGTTGTGGAGTAGGATGTGGAACTCGTTGTGGAACTTGTTGCTTTGCACTATGTGGTAATTGTTTCTTTTGTATCTGTCCTTCCATATCTGGTGAGAATTTGGTTTCGTAAACATCTCCATTAATATCGTTTACACCTAACACCATACCTTCTGTGGCGTTCGGGATTAGATTTTTATAGCCATCCTTCTTGCCGAGGTAGTACTCAAGATTGCTTGTTAGTAATCGTACATCTTTAGCTATTGCTAGATCTTCTCTCTTATGTGTGTGTAGTATAGCCGTAGAATAATTTGTCTTGCTTACCACTGAATCGTTTTTGAGAATAGCGACTTCGACCAAGCTCTTAAATTTTTCTTTGACATTGAAACTATCTATGATGGATTCGTTAAGATCGTTTTGAGCACCTAGGATGCAATATCCGAAAGCTTCGACAGATCGATTAAATCTACCTAATCCAGCATCCGTTAACCCCTTACCGATTGGTGGCATAAACCAATTGTATTGTTTACTGTTGCCATCGCTAAAATACGACAGCGGAAATTCATAGACCGAACGACTTTCCTCAGGAAACTTGAAGTCACCGCCAGGCCATTTCGCAGAGTATGAGGTGTTATGTGCATACTTCTCTTGGGCGTTCACCAGTCCTCCATGAATGTATATGTAGACGTCTCCTAAACCATGATTATTACCTCCGTCCCATCGAAAGTCTGGCGTTCCAAGTATACCAAATTCGGTGCACAATCTCTCAAGAGCTGTTTTGCTATAGAGGTTATCGAGTTGTTTGAAAGCCTGGTCATTAGGTAGAGGAACTCCAAGTTCGTGCAGAATTCTTCGTATTGTGAAATAAACGTGAAATCGTAGGAACCCTTGAACGATGGGTGGATATGTTTCGAAAGTAGGATCGAACAATGACACTCCACATCCAGAAGTTGCACACCACGTTGCAAAATTCAATTGTTGAGGCCAATATTTGAAATCTGGACCTGATAACCAATGATGAGACTCATTTGCTGTCATATGCTTTACGACGGTCTCTTTGAATATGTTAGGAACGCCCGCATTGAACTTTTTTGTTGGTGTGACGTATATCCATAGATTAGTGAGATCGATATCTTGTGCTTTTTCGGTAAATGGGACTGCTGCAATAGGATATTTCACACTTTTATCTAGTGTCAACGTAAGTGGGAAACCTCTATGCACATCCCACAATGCGTTATCGATGCGTTTTTGAATGGTAGCAGGTAGCTTGGAGACATCATCACCATAGACCAAATAGCTAGAATCTCCATCTAGAAACCAAATACTCGTCGAATATTTGCCAGGGCCATCTATATCCGTGGATGCATAGAACTGGTGGAAATCTGCATGTGGGTATCTTTTCTTAAACTTCGTCAACAGATCGGCATTCAATGTTGCGACCTTTTTATTTTCTTCTATTCAATCGCGTTTGGAAAGACCTTCGTGATTCCGTGCGAATAGTACTCTCTCATAAACTGTTTTGTCACCAAGTGCTATACTAAGTTCCTTGCCTGTTGTACCAATCCAACCCATTAACTTACCTCTACCCGTCTTCGTAGTAGGACCTTCATCTGTGAACACTCGGTGAGACATCCCACGATCATTGAAATTGACATTATCAGAAGTGGATTCAAACCAACCAAGTACGGCCTCAGGAAATAGATACTGGAACTGTTGCCATGCTTCCGTCATATTGAAGATATACACTCATACAGTTTATAACTTCAACATGCTCTTATATGTCACCACCACATCGGCTGACCATACGGTCTACACCTATTCATATCAACAACATTTCACTAATCGAGATCACTATTGAGAACAGTTGGTGGAATCTAGAAGAGAAGGCTTCGTTCGAGTGGGATACCGGAGGTGTAGGGTTCCCATACAGTATTCCCGCAGGGCACTACGATATGGTAGACATTCAACAATACTTAAAACCCGCAATCGATGCTGAAATCATAAGATTTATGCCGAGCAAGCCTTTTTTTCTAAAGGTTAAGAAACCAATCCAGTTCAGTAGAAATCTTTACATACTGTTAGGTGTTAAAGTAGACGAATATGGACTAGATGGCGGTGTGACGATCAAAGCGGGCAGTCACAACATGAGTTTTGCCAAAATCCACAATGTGTATGTCAACTGCGATGTGGTAGATTCTAGCTTTTCAACTCGAGATGGAAAGCGATCACAAGTCCTAGCTAGAATAGAGATCCGAGGTGGAAGATTCGCAAAATCAACATATGCTTCACTACTCCCAATAACCACTCGAGCTCTAGGTACGATACGAAATAGCCTTCGACTGACAATTCGCGATGATAAAGGCAACGTGGTAGACTTCCGTGGTCGACCTATACACTACGTATTGAAGCTTGAGTAAATCATACGTATACATACGATGGACGGCGATTCAATTCAACCACTTCTTCCAACAGCACCAAATATCTATCCATCGCTTGCTAGTGGCACTGGAAAGAATTTTCGACTGCAAACAGTCCGAGATACGCTTTCGGATATCGAAACCCAAGAAAAACACTATGAAGGCGTGCGTAAGAAATATGCCCGTGCGCAAGGAATAGTTCACGGTGTCGCAGTGGTAACAGGAGGTCTATCTGTACTTTTATCAAGTTCTGGATTGGCAGTTGCTCTAATCGGGATTGGAATAGTGAATTGGTATACCACTTGGTGTTATCGGTGGACTCTGTGGATTAATTTCAGCATCTACGACTGTGGGAACTAAAAAGCTCGGAATAAAAGTTTCTAAGCATGAGAAAACCACTATGTTGGCTAGAGCGAAAATTAATACGATTCGTGATCTAGTATCGAAGGCCCTACGCGATGAAAATATATCTGACTCTGAATACAGTCTCATCCTCGCTGAAGCAGATAAATACGAGATTACGAGGTCTGAAATTCGCCACGTGACTCCAGGACAAATGAGTGAAAAAAACGTGGAACAAATTCGCTCCGAAGTGCTAGAAGAAATGAGAGCAAAATTGGTATAAAAATCAATATCTCATATGAGAAAACCTCGCGTGGACGATATTTCCACTTTGCTAAGAGCAGCTGCACTTAATTAGTATGTCTGTTTCGTATTCAAATTTCTGTCTTGCCACATTACATCATCAAGCGTGGGCGAAATTTCAAAGCGATCTAAACAATTCCACAGCGACCCAAAAAATAAAAAAATATCAAAATAAAAAAGAGGGTCGGATCGGAATTTTAGGGTCGGATCGGAATTTTAGGGTCGGATCGGAATTTTAGGGTCGCTTAGGAATTTATACATTTAGCCCCCTTGGCTGATGAAACGGTAGTACGTGACAAAACAACGGGAATTTGCATATGAAACAGACTCTCTTACTTGGCGGTTATTATTCGACTACTATTTAGTTCGTGTTTATCATAAATAGGTTTAAAGCGTGAATGGTAAGCAATCAACTCATTGATAAAACGTGCGATCGAACTCTTATGCGTACCACATCGCTTAATAACGTTAATAAGAGATATACACGATCCTGAACGCCGTAGCACCACGTAACTTGCTCCAACGACTTTAGTTCGAAGCATAGAGCTGGTACCTATATTGTTTCCTATTGCCATATGAACAATCTCATAGACTATTTGTTGGATATTCTTAGGCGCTCCTTGGGGGTGGAGTTTAGCAAAAGTCGTTGCAATGTGAGGAGCTATGCGATCGGCATTTAAATCTATATCGATCTTATCGTCATCATGTAGAGAACGTATAAATACATTTCCGCGACAGATGCTTTTGTTGTTTAGTTGCATAAAATGAGCGACCTCACCTTTAGAGCGAACGAACCCACATTGTATACATACATGGTAAAGTAGAGCAGCTAAAATAGTTCGTTTCGCATAGCTACGTTTGATACAAACTTTCTTTACTTGAATGAGTGCGTCGGCCACGATTACTAATACATTTGTGGGAAACGAGAGGTCGTAATTTTGTTTATATATAGTGTTGTATGCCTGTAGTTCTCGCATGATCGTTCGCCGTTGCAATTCTTGGTTGTCGCTTTGCTTTGGGCTCGTACGGTCTAGATCATGTTGATACCGAAAGCTATCTGGACCTACTATACGCAACCGAGTAGTAACATTGATCGTTTCTTAACATGATTCGGCCTCGGCCACAGAAACAATACCACAGGTGGGACATATGAATTCCGTTCCTTGCATTTTCATTGGACAGAGACATTCGGTACATGTTTCCCCAGTGTTAATATGCAACCGTGGTTTGATATGTAGGCTTGCACAAATTTCTGAACCAAGCAATCTAAGAAGATCGTCCATAATAGTTGTATACCATAGACCTATCAATTATCTAATTGTGGGGGAAAAAAAAGAAGGAAGATAGACTGGTAGTAGTGGAATACCAATTTATCTTCCTTCTTTTTTCTTTTATATCGCGATTTCTAATCATCTAGGAATCCTGTGGTCCTTCAATTCCACCTTATGGTTCTTTATTTCCGCCAACACATTTGAAAAGCAATCCTTAGTGTAGAATTTCTTCTCTTGAATGAGACGGCGTTGAGGTGCACCACATTTTGTACAAAGTCCGTAACTAGTACGACAGCCTCGACCACACTTCGAACATGGGATGAATAAGGCGCACCCCTTTAGTATCTGATAGTTAGTGTTGAGAGCAATACTCAGATATCTTAGAACGCTTCCTTATACATTTCTTGTCCATTCCTCGCATCAACCAATCACAAGTTATTATCTCAGACATCGTGTGATATGTAATGTTTAAAGTCCGACAATGAGGACTGGACGGGGATTTCAAGTCCGCGCAATTTGTTCCAGTCCGAGGCGCAGCCGAGGACTGGAACTAATTGCAAGGACTTGAAATCCCGTCCAGTCCGAAATTGGAGGACTTTGAACGACTTCAACTCCTCATTAATTATTCGGGAGGAATCAAAGACAAATAAAAGTTGCTGGTAGTTTAGTATTTTGCAAGGAAAACTAAAAAATATCGAGAAAATAGGGCTACAAATTCTTTTAATCACTGTTATTATGAAGAGCAAAGTTAATTGAACAATCAGTGCTATTCAATTGCCTTTTGTTCATAATGCAATCAAATATTTTTTAAAGCATAGTCTCTCGGGATATGTTAGCTGCATTACCTGTTACAGTTACTGGTTTCAATTAAGCTAGTTCAGTGTTAATTGAACAAAACTTTATTGAGCAATCATAATAATAATCAGTGCTATTCATGCCATTCGTACATATTGCTTTCAAGTAATGATGTTTTCTAAAGGCATAGTCTCTCGGGATATGCTAAATCAAGCCTGCGTTGCGAGTTACAGTTTTCCGGTTCAGTTCAGTGCAAATCCAGCATGGCGTCAAGAGCAACCGATTCCTCTGACGAGTTTGAGCCTCCACTAAAGCGGTTCAGAAAACCTCTAGCGCCGAAGGAACAAGATTTAAAATTGAAAAATGCTATCCCAAAAGCAACATTATACAAGAATAACTGGGCAGTGAACATCTTTACTGAATGGCGTGATAATAGAGAAAACAAGATGGCCACTTTTGAACCCAAAAGTCAGTCAACATTTGTACCTCACGAGGAAGTTGAAAACTTGGATATTAAGCCATGGGAAAAAATGAGTGTGCCGTCACTTAATTTTTGGATTTCCAAATTTCTCCAAGAGGTGTGCAACAAGAAAGGAGAGAGATACCCGGCAAAAACTCTGTATCAGATTGTTGCTTCCCTAAAAAGATATTTGGAGTCGAGAGGCCGGTCGGATGTAAATATGATGAATAAATCAAATGAAAGGTATGCTGTATACATAGTATATTATATGCATGTTCTATTAGAGGTATTACTCATATTATAGAAGCTATTTTTTCATTGCATAAAGATAACATGTTATTTTCTGCTCTCAGTTTCAGCTATCTGCGTCAAGTCTTAGATGCCGAGATGAAAGACGTGCACAAAATGGGGATCATAAATCAGAATACAGAAAAACTACCAATGTCTGACATGGAGGAAGACAAGATGTGGGAAAGCGGACTATTTGGACCTTTAACAGCTAAGACTATTCTTAATACACTTTATTTCCAATGTATCTTTATCAACGGACGGATGATTGATTGATGTGCAAGTTTCAGTTTATTTCATGGTTTAATGCACTTGGATGATAATCTAACTTAGTAAAAGAGGTGTATCCACCTCATAATGATAATGAATGGAATTTGAAAGGAAATTGTTTAATCTGATCAATAAAAGAGTAATTATGCATGCCATGATGTTTTTCAATAATTTATTCGTAGTAACTGGAAAAATTTCCAGTTACTGGAACAACTTGTTCCAGTAACTAGAAACTTTTCCAGTTACTGCTAGGAGGACTAGACCAGGTATCCAGTGTCCTCAAGGGATTAAAATCAGACCATTGGATTGGCTGAATACCTCGTGAATAATTAATGAGGACTTGAAACCTATATACGTTATGTGTCTAATTGGTATCTTAGTTGTGGCGCTTCAATCACATGCACTTGTCTAATCTGTGTGGTATTAATACGTACTAAGATAACAACATACGTTAATATCGAGAAGTAAAGAATATACGTTAGTACCATGGGTGGATATACTGTATACTAATCACTCCTCTAATAGGTGCTTAAGTTTTGTTTTCTCGACAATTTTCAACTCTTACCCACCAATAAAGTTCGTGCCACATTGTCTACAAGTACAAAATATCGTTTATGGTTCATCAAGAGCTCGAGTTTGTACTTCTCGATAAACGCAATTGCGTTCGACGAACGCAATTGCGTTCGTGACAAATGGGACATTTATAGAGCTGGGATGTCTTTTCATTAACCTCCTGTTGACTTCGTAGAGCGATTTCAGTACGTTCGTTTCTAGAAGCTTTTGGACATAATTGTGATGACCTAAGATATCCCATTTCGTTAGGCGACCATATTCCCATTGCTAGTTGGTCAAGAGCGAATGTACCATACGTGCGACAAATGCTGGAACTAGGATCTAAATTACTAAGTATGGTTCAACATCGCGAAGAATAAATATTTATGAACGAATCGGATGTCCAACTGCGGACGACTGCTTCTGTTTGAAAGACTTCGATTACTCGATTATAGCACGATCGTTCTAATAATGTTGCGAAAGTCTCAGGATTGGAAAAACGAGAATCGTTAGAGAAAATACGATAGAATATCGCACGATATGATAAACGAGGTTCAGCCATAGTGTAATACCTTAGTAATAGCCTTTCTCTAATAGGGTTCAAAAATACAATAATGTGTACAACAAATGGTAGAAGGGAGAGTGGAGGTACTTATGTTGACGTGTGGGACTATAGTAGTAGACAAAGTGGCGGTTTTTGGCACAGCATTCCACGTTCCATGTTGTATTTTATGTCGCATTCGATGGGGGAGGGGGGTCGAATGTGACATAAATACAACATAGAACGTGGAATGCTGTGCCGGAACCCCCACTTTATATACTACTTATAACAACCGGATAATTCATACGAACTGTCTTTCGACAGGGGCTGCTGTTTTCCGGAGTTTCTAGCAAGCGTTTGAAATTCGGGTTTCTCGATTTTATGGGAGTGAAGAAGATGGCACGACGTCTTACAGATACAATTTTAATCGAGTTTCCGCGTGGGCTCACACGACAACCTTTTTGGGTACGGCATGCAATCGTACCTTAGCCACGGCATTCCAAACAGGCAGGCCGAGATGGTGCGAGTGGTAAACGTTTCACCTCGCAGCTGTGACGCGGTTTCCTGATCGTGGCGCCACATGCGAGTTGAATTTGGAGGGAGGGTTTTCTTCTGGGTTCTCCGGTTTTCCTCCCTCAACAAAAACCAACCTGCTAAATTCCAATGCGATCTGTGGTTTAGCCGGGTACAGACTTTGATCAGCTGCTGTACCTGTTTTTAAAAAGTCCCGTTAAAACAGCGAGACACTACCTTTTCAGGTTTTCGGGCACGCGAACTTAAACAATCATTTACAAGTCAAAAATAAGAGTAAAAATTGATACGTGTGCCAAAATTTAGGTGTCGTGCACAACATGCTTGTCGTTCAAGCGGGCTATAAACCCCATTTAGGCGGCCAAAAAAAAAAAATCCACGACATCCCACGTGTAAACAAAGCAGTTCCATGTTTAGAAAGGCACTCTCTCGTAGGTAGTATCGGCACGGCTAAAATCGGCACCGTACCGAGATTTCTGGTGCCGTGCCGTCCTTATTTTTTGTGTGCGTGTAAATGGGGTTATAGTCTCCACTGATAAAGGGTCGGGACCCAAATATTATTAAGATAATCACAATTAAGAAAAAGTTATTTTTTTAGCGCACGCCTATCCTCGTGCTTCTCCATATAAGGCTCGATTACTAGGTAATTGTTTGTGTTTGTATGTGCAGTGATGTATACGCGTAGCCATTCCATGTGGGAAACTCGGCCATTGAGTACCACATGGTAATTAAACGTTCTCATTGAATTTGTTAATAGATGTTTAGTTACAGCAAAAGCGATAAGAACCCCCTGGCCCTCAGGAGAGGAAACAGCAACAACAACTTTAAAACAAGGAACAAACAAAAACATTAATTTGGAAGGAGACCGTTTTATTGCGACATACCATCATTTCCTGACTATTGCAGTTCTTCGTACATGTATCTGCAGTGAATTCAATCACCATCCTAGCCGTACATTTATGTTCTTGTCTATCACTACTAATCACAAGTGAGGTTCAGGTATTTCTATACATCTTATTCATATCTCATACCCGCGCGTGTGAAGCCTGGTAACAATGGTACCAGAGCGAGGCTAGTTGTACCAAAGATCGCTAAATTGGAGTCGGTCAGAAATTCCAATTGCTTAGTTTGTGTCGTGTTCTATTGTGTCATCAGGACATTTTAAAATTACAGTCCGCGCAAGAGGTAGGCACAATTCTATTTTCTGTTTTTCATACTGACAACTCATCAACCATTAAATGACAAATTTCTGAAATTAAATCCACTAAAAATGCATTTTAAAGGTACATTTATTTTGTGTGAAAACATTTCGTCCAATCAGAAGAGTCCAAAACAATAACCAAGAAAATGTTCAATTTAAAAATGTTCCCCATATTGAAAGTTTGTCATATTAAAAGTTATGAGTGTTTTCACTAGATGCAATTCAAATCTGCTTACAGAATGAGAAAAAAAAAATATTCTACAAGTTTAGATAAATTTTAATTTCTAAACCATTGAGGTGGAAGATTGAAACAATACCACAATTAGCACCTTTTCACATACCATGCATAATATATGCCTACCTCTTGCGCGGACCATTACTTAATGTTTCTTTTGCGCTATCGATTGTAGATGTTCCCTCTTCCTGTGACAAGCTGACAACTAGCCTCGTGTTGATGCCTTAAATAATAAGGTCATTTACGTCCTCAGATCTTAAGTGACGTCACTGTCTTTACATTTCCAAAACCCTAAGTAGAGCAACATGTTTTCCTTGTAAAACACTCAGTTCATGAAACGCTTTCTCAAGAGAATTTCTTCTTCTTCCCTTTCTTCGTACCACTCTTCATTGTTTGTCTCTTGGATGGCAGTTTTATTTCCTGTTCATCGTCTTCATCGTCTGCGGGCCTTTTTTTCTTGTCCATTATTTCTCGGAGTTCCTACAACAAGGATGGTATTTTTAGTTATATAGACAATAACCAATAGTTTTGGCAGTGTTAATCTGCACATACACTCAACACCCTTTGTTTTTCGGTACATATAAGAATAACATCTTCAGGGGGGAAACAAAAGATGTGTATTTTATTTGCCATATCAGACCTCAGCTTGGTAGTGCCAATCATGCGATAAATTTACATTGTCGTCCAAGAAACATTAAAGCTTATCATATTCCTCCTAAGCAATGTCTTTGTAAGGGGCTGTGTCATGGTGTTGCGCATGTGTGGAGGCTATTAATTAGAAACAGTTCTAATCTCTCCCCTCAATACTAGATTCAAATGATACGAAATATTTCATTGAAAACTATGTTTACACACATATTTTAGCCATTTCTGCATATTTGCTTTGATTTAACCCATCCCACATGTGCGCGAGGTTCGTCAATTCATAAGAAAATCGCTGATAATAACTGTGTCGTGGCCGAACTACGAATACGAAGGCCTGTAACCACGACAAACAACTTTATTTACACCTGGAGATTACAAGTTAACTAAATACGTTCGTTATTGAAATAGGTTAGGCATTGATTACCTAGAGTAACTAAAAAGCTAATCTAGCTAGCTAGGTAACGCAAGTATTAGACAATTTGTATAAATATATCCAGTCAGAAAGACGACAATTAAACATAGATAACGATGAGTACAAGTACAGACATCTAGAGTAGACTAATGGATATTGAAAAGAGGTAAACGTCATACATGCAAGCATTGCATACATAGAAGAATATATGAAAGGATTTACAGTCAAATAATAACATTATCATTATTGAAATATATAAATTATACATGTGATCATTGTAATTACTCGGGCAAGTCATTCTTTTTTTTTTGTTGGGTGTCGCAAAATTTCTGCGCATGCGTTAAAGGTCAAATTCACACCAATCAGATTGCACTGTGCTGGTCACGCAACAATCGCCAGGTTAATTTATTTACATAATTTAATACAGTAAAGCAAGATGGCGGAAGACCCGCGAAGAACTTTCTCTCTAATTTGGAGTCTCATCTCTCAAATGTAAGCCAGTTTAATGTTTTATTTAACTTCACTCGTGCGAAAGTCTTCCAACAGGCTCAGGATATTTCAACTGGCGCCATTGTCGGAGCCGAAGGACCGTGTTTTTTACCCAGATGGCCAGTGATTTTATATACGACACGTACGACGACCTGAAGCCAGTGAACTGGGGCCAGGATCCAGATAGCTAAAATTCGAAGAAATAGATATTGGAATCTATAAGCCATCGGCTCGCTGTGCTGCATTTAAAACATCCGAGGAGAACATCTTATTTTGGGTGAAGGCACTTCAAGACCAATATTACGAGTCTCTTAAAAACTGTCAGAGATTTAAATTTACCGTAAGTTGGATCAGAGAGTATTGAGATCAAGTTATTTCGTTCCAGCGAGGATATTGACCTAGCGGAAACGGTACAAGCTGTCGAAGGATTTTACTTATAATCATCCACGTCTACTTAACAACAGGAATAGTTATGTGCCAAGGCATGGGCAAAGATTGAGTTTCCCAGATTACAGATGAAAGTAGAGAACTTAATGAATGAAGAAACAGAGATCTCATATACATGAATAATTAATGAGGAAACCAACCAATCAAAGGTCTATAAATCGGTCACATGATGATAATGGAAACCTGGTCCAGTCAAAGGACTGAATTAATTCTTTTCAAGTTGTAGGACTGAATTAATTTTGTTCTAGTCCTAGGACTGGAACAAAATTAATTCAGTACTACAACTTGAAAACATTAGTTCAGTCCTTCTACTTAAGCCTAGAAAAAAAATTACAAGTCAAACTACAACAACAATTTATTGGTAGACATTTTACTGCTGCGCCTCGGACTGGAAATAATTGCGCGGACTTGAAATCCCGTCCAGTCCTCATTGTCGGCTTTGAACTATTACGTCACGCGCGACATGCTTGAGAACATGAACATGTTCAACACTTTATGTTATACTAAGAAAACAAAACAAATTACAGAGCCTGCAAGTTCACAAGTCAATGAAAAACCCCAAAAGCCTGTACGTTTGGATCAACATATCCTTGAAACTCCAAAAGCAACATACACATAAGGAATTCTTACTCTCGTCACATCAAAACGAAACTCAGTCATTTGGAAGACAAATTAGTGCAGCAAGATAATATATACAAGACCGAAATCAAGATGCTGTCATCGCGTATTATTGACCTAGAAGTTGAAAATGGCGAGTTGAAAGCGGATATAATAAAGCTGAGATCCGACTTTCAAACTTTAAAAACAAATTCAAGAATACAAAAAAGAAGACAATGAAAGACCAAGGTCTCCAGTGTTCCGAGACTACCCAACCTACTGAAGCTTATCAGTTTGTTCAAGAGCCATCTTTCTTACATGACAACCCGATCCCTATTCATCAGAATACATTTTCTGTGCTAAATGACGAGAGTTTACAATCACCTGCCCGACAACCCACTACTAAAGAAAGGGACCATGAAGTAAGGTAGTACGGTTAATTCTCGGGTTCCAAACAATGAATATATGCCTGCTCAAATGCAGTGTGTTAAACGAATAAGTAGTGTTTAAATTAAAAGGTCAACATACGAGAAAAACAAAACTATTAAATTACATATATACTAGGGGAGCAGAGAATGAAAGTCGCCGCGCTACCGGCCACTAAAGACTGCTAAATTCAGCTAATAATTCTTCCCTTTGGTTATTACTAAGAGGATTTCAAATGAAAGTGTATTACATCTTCAATCTCATGTGGCCCGAGTGAAAGCCCAGATGGGCTCTTGTTATTATTTAAGGTAGGAGTCAATAAAGTCTGCTTTGAGTTTTTTTTAAAGCTTTTTTTGTTCAGGGCTTTGTTTTGTTCATTTATGGAAACCTTAAGTTAAATTTGCCGTAATTAGTTCGAATTTTAGGAAGACAGTAAGAGGATCTGGAAGCTAGTCTAGTGTTATATGAATGTCTAGTTCTTACTAGTATAATTTTTTTTTATCAAAGGCGATAGGAAGTATTCCTGCATGGGAACCGATAAAGAAATTGGGCATTATAGAATAAAATCAGATCATTACATTTTAGATTTTTAAGCCTGTGAAATAATGGACCTGTATGTTCATCGAATTTGGAATAGGTGATTAAGCGAATTGGACGAATAAGGACAAAAACTACAATTTAAATTCTAAATTCTTTGAGTTAGTTTCCTTTTGTGTGTCTGAAACTGCCCTTATACCTGTTGTATTTTTTCTGTATGAGCTCCCTTGATAAGCCTTTAGCTTTTGGAGCAAATGCAGAGAGTAAATATGTAAAAAAAAAAAAAAGCGAATTGCCTTCTTTTGTAGAACAATGAGAGGATGAATAGTAGATTGATAAGTATTTCCCCAAATAATAAGACCGTAGGTAAGATCGGGATAGATCATTGAGTAATACAGCTGGATTAGAATATTAATATCTACAAAATGTCTTATACGAGATAAGATACCTATACCTCTGACTATCGTTTTTGAAATTTCATATATATGGCTTTTCCAATTTAAATGTTGATCTAACATAATACCAAGATGTTTGGTCTCATTATTTTGTTCTAATGGCTTATTTTGAATGGCAATTTTTAAGTTATAATTTACCTTTTTCTTATGGGAAGAGAAGAGAACATAATTTGATTTATCAATATTCAAAGTCAATTTGTTTGCACAGACTGAGCCATCATTGACCTTAAGTAATTCTTGATTAATTACCTGTTCTAGATTGGCAAGATTCTTGTCAGCATAGAACAAGTTCGAATCATCATCAAAGAGATGAATGTTTAGAATTTTAGTACAATTGGAGAAGTCATTAATATATGACACAGCCGCTTTATCCAGTAGTTTACGAGTGAGCAAATCAAAGTATGATTACCCTTTGTCCTTTGTTAGCTAAATCGGGTTCTTTTTCACATGGCTTGATTTTCTTTGTTTCTCTCAGGGCAATATATCTCTTAACCCCTTCCAAGTTCCAAAGGCAGAGCTCTAGAGTCTTGCAACTTATGAACAACCAGGCCAGGAGATGTTCATGCACTCAGCTCTGTATATAAAGTTTCACTATTTGAAACAATAGACTACAATATGTTCTTGCATGTATACCCCGTCTCAGATAGCTAACTGCATGCGGGAGGTAGATTATCCAATGGTGAAGGCATTTGGACATTCTATATATACAGACCTCAAAAATAAATGCCACAGTTGTAATCCTTGCTTGCACAGGAATGCTTACACAATCACTCACCATTTTAGCATATCTCTGTGCTTCAGTCACTCTTTCCATTAGTAACATCACTTCGTCTTCTACCGTTGGATACAATGGAAGCTTCTTGCCGATTAGTTGTTCGATGCGTTGGTACAACTCGACGTCATACCTGAGAAACGCAGTACACAGAATATCCCAGTTAGTGGTACGGTGCGGGAAGATCGTGGCTATAAGAGAACCGAAAGAGCCAACTGTCATGATCTTAATGTGACTCAAACGGTTTCTACCCTTGCAAAAATCGATTTATATAAGGCAGTAGAACTCTATGTGCTCTCAAAAGTCTAATACCAACGTTGAATGTTCACAAAACAACAATCGTAACGTCTGGTTTTCAATAGCGACATAAGCATAAGTACAACTAACATACGCAATAATGCGTCCATTGTTAGCGGTACTTGTTGTTATCTCACATGAGTAGACCAAGAACCGCTAATGATAAATACGAGTCTGTGTACGTTGTTTGTGCTTATGCTTGTGTCACTAACGTGAAAAAAAAAACATTTTCCTGGTCGGCGCATTCATGAATACAGTGGCACTGACATGTTTAACCCTTTCAACCCCCTCCCTTCCCCCCGAAAATAACATCCAAATGTTGCTTTCTGATCTTCATACATTTCTTGTAGTGTTAGTTAAGAGAATTTGGTGTCACATCAAAATATAAACCCAGGTGATCAACTGCAATATTCTCATGACCTGCCTGCTTCACATTGTTCTCATACCTTACATGTAAAGAGAACATAGATTTTGATCACCACTCGGCTTAAAGTGTTAACGCAAAGCGGCATTACCGTAAAGATTCGATTAAGCGCCCGGGGCGCTTATTTAATTTTTGAGGGTCGAGGGGGGCGCTTATTCGAGAGGGGGCGCTTATTTCATTCAGTTGAAAGACTTGAAAGAGAGATCCACCGATTGAAAGAACTTTGCGCACACATGGAAACCAAAGTAGAAACACTAAGAAAAACGACCAGCTTGTAATGTCCCGAATGTGATAAATAAAATGTCGAAGTTGACTTTGTACCGATAACACGTGTTTCTTATTGTTGAGAAGGGGGGGGGGGGTGCTTATTTGGGAGGGGGCGCTTATTTCAGAAAACGCAGTGCAAGGAGGCGCTTATTCGAGAGGGGGCGCTTATTTGAAGGAGGGCGCTTAATCGAATCTTTACGGTATATTAGAACTGCGTTAGTAACTGTTCGTAACGTGACATGTCATATGTCGAGCATTTTGTGGATCTGAGAGGTCAAGAAAATCTTAAATAGTAGTAGAGTGTTAAATCATGTCAGATCAATCCAGTTGGTTTGCATTTCTTATTCTCCAGTTCCCAGTTCCTGAAAGCCCGATTAAGCTAAACCAGGATTAAGGAGGATAATCTTTAGTTCGATTTGGTAGTGGACTACTGAGTTGGGATTTAAGGAACGAGTAGCACCTTTCTACTCGTAATCCTAGAACAGAAAACGTCTTACCAAGGGAATCAGAATCCTTGGTTAACATTTAATCCAATTTTACCGCTAATCGGGCTTCGAGGAACTCAGGCCAGCTCATTCTATCCTGCCTGATATTTTCCCTCGTAAATAGCAAGCGTCATGATAACTAATTTAGCGGTTAACAATCAATGGTTACTTTATTTCACAACTTACTGCGTGACAAAAGTGATAGAGCGTCCTGATCGTCCCGCTCGCGCTGTGCGTCCAACACGGTGAATGTAATCCTACAATTAAAACAAGTTCGCAAGTTAGACCGGTTTTCGATTGAGCGTCGTAAAACCAAAACCAAAGTAATTACAGAGGCAACCTCAGCAGCAAGTAGCAACACAATGACCCAATCATGAACTGAAGCCATTCGTGGTAGGTTTTACTTGAACCCAACTCTCGCTAAACCGAAAATCGATTGTAGGATGGACCAACACAATGTTTGGTTTTAGTTTAGAACTTGATTGGCTGATAATTACAAAACGTGTTTCACAGCCAATAGAAAAGCTAAGCAAACGCAAAACCAAAGCAATCGCTAATATTACTGTTTGATCTACAGTCGTGTGAGCAAGTCGACAAGGTTACTTCATATATGAATGTTTCTTAACTTGCAAGACATCATTGGTCAGCGCTATTACCGCGGGGTCACTTAACAATGACAACCAATCACATTGCAGAATGAAAACAAAGCGTTTCAACTTACGGTCACTTGAGCCAATCAGTGTCGAGTACAAGACAATAGCATTTCAACTTGCTCGAGTTTCGATCCAGTAAAAGGCAAATTTGGTGGACAAGTTTAGACGTCTTTCGAATAAAGAAAATTACACTAGAATTTGTATTTTGGAATGCTTTATGTTCGTTTTGCTATGTGTTTAGTTCTCGTTGTCTAAGTGGCCCTGGTTACAGTAGTCACACTGTGTTTAGTTCTCGTTGTCTAACTGGCCCTGGTTTCAGTAGTCACACTGTGTTTAGTTCTCGTTGTCTAAGTGGCCCTGGTTACAGTAGTCGCACTGTGTTTAGTTCTCGTTGTCTAACTGGCCCTGGTTACAGTAGTCGCACTGTGTTTAGTTCTCGTTGTCTAACTGGTCCTGGTTACAGTAGTCGCACTGTGTTTAGTTCTCGTTGTCTAAGTGGTCCTGGTTACAGTAGTCGCACTGTGTTTAGTTCTCGTTGTCTAAGTGGTCCTGGTTACAGTAGTCGCACTGTGTTTAGTTCTCGTTGTCTAAGTGGTCCTGGTTACAGTAGTCGCACTGTGTTTAGTTCTCGTTGTCGAAGTGGCCCTGGTTACAGTAGTCGCACTGTGTTTAGTTCTCGTTGTCTAAGTGGTCCTGGTTACAGTAGTCACACTGTGTTTAGTTCTCGTTGTCTAAGTGGTCCTGGTTACAGTAGTCACACTGTGTTTAGTTCTCGTTGTCTAAGTGGTCCTGGTTACAGTAGTCACACTGTGTTTAGTTCTCGTTGTCTAAGTGGCTCTGGTTACAGTAGTCGCACTGTGTTTAGTTCTCGTTGTCTAAGTGGTCCTGGTTACAGTAGTCACACTGTTTAGTTCTCGTTGTCTAAGTGGACCTGGTTACAGTAGTCACACTGTGTTTAGTTCTCGTTGTCTAACTGGTCCTGGTTACAGTAGTCGCACTGTGTTTAGTTCTCGTTGTCTAACTGGTCCTGGTTACAGTAGTCGCACTGTGTTTAGTTCTCGTTGTCTAAGTGGCCCTGGTTACAGTAGTCACACTGTGTTTAGTTCTCGTTGTCTAAGTGGCCCTGGTTACAGTAGTCGCACTGTGTTTAGTTCTAGTTGTCTAAGTGGTCCTGGTTACAGTAGTCACACTGTGTTTAGTTCTCGTTGTCTAAGTGGCCCTGGTTACTGTAGTCACACTGTGTTTAGTTCTCGTTGTCTAAGTGGCCCTGGTTACAGTAGTCGCACTGTGTTTAGTTCTCGTTGTCTAACTGGCCCTGGTTACAGTAGTCACACTGTGTTTAGTTCTCGTTGTCTAAGTGGTCCTGGTTACAGTAGTCACACTGTGTTTAGTTCTCGTTGTCTAAGTGGCCCTGGTTACAGTAGTCACACTGTGTTTAGTTCTCGTTGTCTAAGTGGCCCTGGTTACAGTAGTCACACTGTGTTTAGTTCTCGTTGTATAAGTGGCCCTGGTTACAGTATTCGCACTGTGTTTAGTTCTCGTTGTCTAACTGGCCCTGGTTACAGTAGTCGCACTGTGTTTAGTTCTCGTTGTCTAAGTGGCCCTGGTTACAGTAGTCACACTGTGTTTAGTTCTCGTTGTCTAAGTGGCCCTGGTTATAGTAGTCACACTGTGTCTAGTTCTCGTTGTCTAAGTGGCCCTGGTTACAGTAGTCACACTGTGTCTAGTTCTCGTTGTCTAAGTGGCCCTGGTCACAGTAGTCGCAGTGTGTTTAGTTCTCGTTGTCTAACTGGCCCTGGTTACAGAAGTCACACTGTAAAGTGTCAATGGTTGTCTACAGGACTAACCTTTGAGTGTGTGGGTATATCAAAGTTGACCACGATATCCACGTGTGGGATGTCCAGTCCTCTGCTTGCTACATCTGTTGCGACTAGTATCGATCTGGTCTTGGCCTTGAACTTATTGAGTGCACCAAGACGCTTGGACTGTAAATAGTTATTAATAAAGGTGTGATAATACACGGGAAACCAAAGGCGAATACGCCAATTGCTTAACTAATCTAGAACCTGACTAAATCATAGATTGAAAAAGAATCACGCCTTCTGATTGGCTGGCGACCCAGCCCGGGTTTTTCTCATCCGCGGACCGGCTAATTGCAAAGTTTTTGACGTGATTCTTATGTAAAAGTACATTAGAATTGAACACGTTGTATTAAAAAACTTTCAAAAAAGGAATAAATGCAGAAAGTTTCCAGTGATTTGAGTGAAACAAAGATCGCACGCTCAAGACTGACAAATGTATCGTTTCTTATGCGACTGATTTAACGAAAGGAGTCGTTTAAAACGACACTCAGCCTGCAGCATCGACCCGTTTTCAAAACCTCTAGCAAAGGTTTTCTCCATACGGACTTCACGGCCTGTAAATAACATATTTAAATTATTTTATGGATGGCATGCAGAAAATCGTGATATGAGCCAGCCTTATAAAGTGAACATATCACAAGAACATTTTCCCAAAACATCAATGTAATTTCTGAATGGAAATTGTCAGATTGACGAATTCCCATTGATGTATTTTAAGTAATAGGTATTTATTGACTGAGTGAGGGGGTGCGGATGGGAAAACATTTGTCTCGAGGTAATGACGTACGGACTGAGCGCAGCGTACAAAACGACCGAGAGCCAAATATTTTTCGTTCGGCCCGACCTAACTCAGTCAATAAGTTTTTATCATATGATCACTTATTTTGTTTTAATAACGGCGAAGCAGCAAGCATCACATCAAGCGGGACCGGACGGCTTTTTCCGGCCCAATGACGTCATGCACACACGTACGGCCCCCATCACGTGGTTTTGAGGTCGTATGGATAATATAATAACAAAATATGCCAGAAGAGACTGAAGGACATGCACGGAGACAAATGTTTTGCACACCACACGCAGTCTGGGTTGAAGTAACAAAACATATAACTTACCTGACTCATCTGTCCATGGAGTGGAACTGCATTTATGCCTAAATTTCTTATCATTAGTGTTACCCTGCGAAAGAAAAGAAAAAGTCTGAATCCTAAACTACTAACAATGTAGTATATAGAAAGAAACACAGACAGACAGAAAGGTATTCACTTATACTGATATATGAATATATTCAAATGCGCTTCACTCTGCAAGGTTATATTTTGTGATACAGACTGCTATTGTGGCGTAATGTGCTGTCGTGCAGTTTACAATCGTTGTTGTGACGGGAGAAAATCCCCGATTTTTCTCTCGAAATAACACAACAGGTTCTTTCATGTCCCCCTCGTAAATAATAAAAGAGGAAGGAGAGAAGGCCAACGGCTTATACGTCCCTGCCCAAGGACGCGGCCGGGATTCGAACCCCAGACACTCTAGACCGTGCTCTAAAAACTAAGTTAACCAGTGAGGCGGTTATAACAAACTAAGAACATGTTATAGTACTGCGTAAACGTGATCGTATCTATATAGCTTCCTAGATATAGCCAAGTCACCAGTGTGCGTTTTTTGGTTTTCGAGATCAGCAAACTGGGATCTTTAACATTAAAATAACCATCACAAAGATCACCTAAAAATCTACATTTTTGGTTAGTTTTAATAGTGTAGGATGAAATTCAAAAAATATATTAAAGATGGGGTTTATAGAATTTTGTATGAAATTTGTAGTCTGGATTTTTTTCATATTCAAAACCGTCAAAAATTTCGCAGAGAAATATCATTTCATTTCCAAACTTCTACAGTTTACTTACACAAACATCCTCTTTTAGAGGAAATAGTTATTTGGCTTTAAAACTTTTAACTTTGACATTATTAAATTAGGTGTAGCAAAACTGCAAAATCCCATACAACGGTCAATATTATTACAGTTTTCCAAAACTGTTGATTTGTAGGTGCTCTTTGAGATGACTGGTTATTTTCATGTTGGAGATCCCAGTTTAATGATCCCAAAACTCAGCATGTGTGAATAAGGTACTTGGCAGCACAACGTTCTTCTTGCCTCTTCTAAAGATGTTCTTTCATTTCTGTTAATTGTGCAAAATGGTCAGCCCAATCCGGAAAAATAACTGAGCAACAACACTGAATTAAAAGTGCTGACTTGCAGGCAAGAATAGTCTCTATAAACACTGAATATATGCAGTTACCTTTGTACATTGTTACATGTTCCACAGAACACCATGAAGGAATTGCCGGCCAGTTCATTGAGAACATATACTAAGTAGCAATCCTAAAACGAAATTGAAAGACAAAAAAGGAAGAAACTACAATGAGACAAATAAAGAGAACTGGATATGTATTTATCATATTACCCAAACGGCCCCGCGTGCGCTTCCCTTGAAACACCATTTTAAAACCTTACGTTATGGGGGCCGTACGTGTTTGTTCTGAGCGGGCCGAAAAAAAGCTGTCCTGTCCGGCTCGATTTCGCTTGCCGTTATTAAAACAAACTAAGTGGTCGTGTGATAAAAACATATAGACTGTGGTAGATCGGGACTAACGGAAAAATATTTGGCTCTCCGTCAATTTGTACGGGCCTCGCTGTGCTCGGTCCGTAAGTCACGACTTCGGCCCTCCCACTCAGTCAATAAGTACCTAGTACTGAACATGTACACGTGTTTACATGAGAGAAATAGGGGATCTTACATGCCGTGTGGAGATACGTTTTTTTAAATCTTTAGGTGGTGCAGGGCTGGCCTGGGTAACAGCGCACAGGATAGGAGAGAGGTTAAAGCGCATGCGTACTGCGAGTAGTTTTTTTTTTAACGAGAATGAACACGTGAGTTCACAACCATTTTTTTAATATTTCTCTTATGATGCATGTAGGATATGATTAATGCTTGGTGTCCAGGAATGAATCCTTCTTGCCTTTCTAGATAAGCTAAACCATGAAATATCACGTTAATGTTGTGCATAAAACCCTGTATTTTACGGCCTGTTGGATAATAAAAGATGCTTTAATTATTGATTGAGGGCTGGACGGGAATATTTTCGGCTCAATGTCACGACGTATACTATGCGTACAAAATGATCGAGAGCCAAATATGTTCCTGTTTGGCCCAAACTACCTTTGACTCAGTCAACAATCTTTTTATCATATGACCACTTTGGTTTTAATAAAGGCAAAAGAACAAGGGGTTAGCACAAAATCGAGCCACTTTTTCCGGCCCGCTCCGTATTTTGTGAGGACCAAATCGCTAGCTACTATATACACTGTCATACAAACACGCGGATTTTTTTACCAACCACATTATATATGCAAATATATAAATGACGTCAGTGTTTACATAAGTATCGCTATTAAGTAATGTATTTCTCATTGTGAATGAAACTATTACGGTATTTGATCTTTATAAAATGGTTGTTAAATTCACCGGCGATACAAATTTACTCCAATGATATCATAGATGTTTACTGTAGCTCTACCAGCATGTTTTGTATAATAAATGATTCCTGGTAGGACGTGACATTATTAGCATAATGGAGATATAAACCCATATAACTCATAGATCCAACACTCAAATCAAGAAATATTATATCATTCAATAGATGTAGAATCAAAAAATTGTGAAAACTAAATAAACGTTAGGTGCACTTTAAAGCAATCAGGAACACATTCTTTATTGAATGACTTGTGATAAGATGTTATTTGCTTGATGTCCAGGTATTTATCCTCCTTTTAATGTCAGCTAAAATGTCCAAGAAAAAACGCCAACCTATGTTAATACTGTAAAGAATGTAATATAAAGTGGTAAGCTGTAGTGCAGTATGTTAATACTGTACCTTGAATTTTGATGGAACAAATAAATAGCTTTGCTGCAATTTATCTACTGTTTGGTATCTGAAAGAAGAGAAACGGAAAAAGGTTAACTGCATGCTTGTAATGCAATTATTGTCTGAGAAAATTGCCGTATATAATACGAATACAATCACTTGCACGAGATCGGTTGTGTTAGTAGCAAAGCCTATTCGTAAATGCTATTTTCCACCTCCAATCGATTGTCTATCTGTTTAAACAACGTTTTGAAGATTGGTTACCATCTAGTAAAGCCTTTCCCATGGGATTATGAGCGCAATTAATTAGTTATTGAAGTGATACATGCATGTTCATCAGCATGCGACTGTTTCCTGCAATAGACCAATTTAGGGAGCGGTCATTAATTACTGGGGGGAGGGCCGGTAAATTAGGGGGAGGGCTAATATTTTTTGGGCTTCGATTTGGGGAGGGTCACAAATTTTTGGGCGCCTGTTTTAAAAATGAAACTTTTACAATATTTTTAGGCTACTTCAATCGACCATTCAGCTCCACCCTGGAAATGTCCCTTAACCCTGAGCAATCAGCGCGTGCTGGATGCTGCTAATGGCAACGTTCTTGACCTAAAACATTCTGCTTGATAACGAGGTTTTCAGGAGTAAAACAAAAGAAATGCTTTCCTCTTTTGTTAAAAAAAAAAGACGTCATTTTTTGATGTTTTGGGGAGGGCCAAGATTTTTTGGGCTGATGTTTTTGGGAGGGCCAACATTTTTGGGTCCTCGTTTTAGATATTTTACCGGGCCTCCCCCCCCCCCCCCCCCCCCCCAGTAATTAATGACCGCTCCCTTAGCTATCATGCAGTATTATATAATGATGTTACACATACTTGCTTGATACTTCCACTTTAACTGGATTTTGTAGAGAAGCCCTTTGAAGCTTTTGAACCTGAAAGTGAAAGTAAAAAAAAAGAGTATTATTAAACCTCAGAATAAAAACATCACAGAACACTTAGTGTATAAATTAATGCTTTGCAGGGGCGTAGGGAGGTCTTTCAAAACCACCGATAATCCGATTCATGGGCTCGGGTCTTTATCCGCTAGAAATGACGAAATTCGCTACCTTAGCTTATGTATACTTCTCACATCAAACTAATAAACAATCAGGAGCATTACAATTAGACTAAAAGCTAGCCTTCTAGCTATGTGGTCGTTGATAATCTGATCAAAACATGCAATTGATCATGCATGACATATGAAAGATCTGGCCTCGTTCTCTAAATCTTGAGAAAGCGCTAGACAACGGGGACGGGACGGCAACACGGACGCCAAAGCCGCAAAGATGAGAGACCGCCGTCGTGGCGTGAATTTAAGAACGTTTAAGCAGCGACAAAACGCGATTGTCGGCCCCGCTGTAGTTCTTCTCTTTTTATTAAAAGTATGTATTCATTGTAGTAGAACCAGATTCATACGGCCCTTTATGGATCTCGCTGTATTAACTGACTGATAATCGGGCCTCAGACACTGAATTTAGATTGATGGCTATCTCCTCCCACAGATTAACTGCAGTTTCGCTCTCTACTGCCCTTCGCCTCTCGGTACGGAGTTTGCCAGAGAAGCATTGGTCCGATAAATATATATATATATCTATCTATGTCTCAATAAACTGATCTCAGTCGTTGTTTAATTATCCTGACAAATTTATCGTCAGTGCTGCCTACCAATAAAGCCGATCAAAGAGCCTCGGACTCAACTAAGTAGCCTACACTATAAAATAACTGTTTCAGATCATTTCATTATCTCAACTATTGAATATAGACGACATTCTGATTTGGACTTTATTTAACTGATCCGGAACATTTTTGGAGTTATTTTCATAGACAGAGAGTATTTATATTCACATCATTTTCGCTGTCTAGTGTCGTGTTAGAAGTTTCCAGTGTTTCGAACTAAGTCTTGTTTGAAAATAAGTATAAATAACAATAAATAATCTCACATAAAGAAAGAAAAGAAGCGATGCCAGTTATTTTGAAAGAGTATCGAGGATTTTTCAGTGTTCGAATATAGAGTAAACAGAAGAGAAAGCGTAACAAAGTACTCACATTTTCACACAACGCGAAAGCAAATATAGACCGAGCAGAACGCCAACATATCCCCGGCCAGTCATGCGCATTTGATGAATAGGGTTCGCGTCCCCGTCGCCGTCCGCGTTGTCAGTGTTTAAAGTCCTTAGTAACGGTGCGGGCCGGCGGGCAAATCACGGGAAACCGCGGTCTGCCGAGAGCAATCTGCGGGTACATGTTTTTTTAACGAGCATGTTTGCTTGATGCAAGTGCGTGCGAATAAAATAAATGTATTTTCTCTCTATGTTTGTAGACGCAATTGACAATTTTTAGACTCGGCTTAGTTCTACAACCAAGTAAATTGGTCTTGATGTTGTGGCAAGATAATCATTTGATTATCCTCAGTCACTGAAAGACTGGTCTTGCTGAAGAATATGAACTCCGAGAAACGTTTTTAGATAAAGTTTTTATGATAATTAAGCCCGCTGTTGTTGAATGTAAGCATCAGCCTGCTGAAGCGGCTGTAGTTTTCACACCTTCGCCCCTAAAGCACCCACGACGGCAACGTCTTACTAGGACGACGACGTAAAGCAATTAACATATTATAACTGCACTTCTCAAACTCATTAATAATTCATGAGATAGTCATCCAATGGAGGAACTGCATTTGGTCACATGCATGGGTCTTGATACCGGGTGAAACCCTTGTTCGAAGCTTCGTCAGGTGGATCGGGTTTTTAAATATTCTAATTATTGCTGTGCCATTCATTCTCATGATTTTATTACGTAGCTGATTGGTTCACACGGACACGTGATACAATTTTCTGAATTAATCAAAAATGGTGACTCGAGCTTAAGCGAGATGGGAGAAAAATTCAAAGTTGCCGCGGACTCCCATAAACCATCACTTCTCCCTCGGTACTAGTCCCAATTCAAAAATAAACAAGGAACGCCTGCTAGATAATTTTACAAGATGGCCGACTCGTTGAAGCAGCGAAGGGGGAGGAAATGCTATAGTTTTACCTAATCTGTGGCTAGTTTTGAGACTCTACTGGCAAGTTCTTTGACCCTTCATTATTACACAAACTGGATTTGCAAAACCGAGACGATTGAAGCACACAAAGTGTTGGAATTAGGGTAAAATCACGAAGCAATATTCGAGCTTTCAAAAGGAATCGAAGGTGAGGATAGGGACGCTCGATAAGTATTGCAAACGAAGTTATAATTCAAGCTGTTGAGACTTGATTCTCAGTGCAGCGCGATATCTCCCAAAAACGACCCGATATGAACATGAACATTTTAGCACCATACATTTACTGTAGTGTTGAGAACGTCCCAGAGTGCAAAATTTTCTAAGTATCACGCTTCAACTGCGCATGTCCATTCGATTTTTCTGGCCATGTGCATCTTGACATCCAATGAAACACCAGTTCCAAACGCACTAGTGTTTGATCATATTTCCAACCCTAGTGATCAATATTTCTTAATCATCATATTCATGAACCACTAACTAATTACATACTGATAAACTACAAGTAAGGAGCGAAGAAGTAAAGAAATAAAGAATGGCATAGAAAGAAAAAGTCTGTCTCCACTGGAGTTCGAACCACGACCCTTCCGACTGCTTGTACTAACTCTTGTCCACTACTCTTATTACTACTAGTACGCTAGTTGAAATCACTGCCATCAAAAAAGAATAATAAGCCATCTATTGAACAGTCAAACGGTAAACAATACTTGCTAATGAAGTTTGAAAAGAAACGTATGTAAATTGTCGGTTTTGCATTCGCATGAGAAGACATGTCAAACACTCATTGTTCGTCTTTCATCAGGGGATTCCAAATATTTCGAAAACAATAAAACAATAAAACCCTTGAGGCTACGCCTCTCGGGTTTCGTTTGTTTTCTCAATATTTGGAACCCCTGATGAAAGACTCCAATTCGTGTTTGACATAGTTCGTGAAATACAGGCAGTCGCATATAAATAAAGTGGTAAATTTTTTCTATTCTTTCTCGTAATTTGATTGATTGATAATCATAAATTCAATAGAAGACCATCGAAATAATGCACTTTCATTGAAGTATACATTTAAACTAACTATGGTTTGATTTTGGAAAAATTCGTATATGATCTGTGACTTAAATATCTGTCGTTTTCTTCCTTCCCATTTTCTCCCTTCCCATGGATCAAAGGAGATTGCGCCAACAATAAAAATGGTAATAGCTGTATTAAATAGGAACATTAAAGAGTGTTGATGGATAAAGTAACGAAACATGCTGATCTAAGTATAAGTGAATACCTGAATTCTGAAATAGCGTTCATTAATACCGTGGTGTCAAAATGCCTAATTTGAAAATAAAGTTCTGCTCTTTGCGTTTACAGATACGTAGATAAACGAAAAACGTTCATTCTATTTTCTTTCGCTACGCTCAGCCCAATAGAAAGTATTTCTATTTTCCACATATGAATAATGATAACAACGTTTGGAGGGAGCCGCACAGCTGACAGCATCGTTTATTACATTAAGGTTACAGCAGTAATTGGTGTTATAACTAATAACAGTAGTCCAGTACAATAATAATAGTACAATTGCGAGCTAGATTTTAGATGGTAAATTGCCGGATACGAAAAACCGGGATAAAAAAACCCCAGTTGAGGAAAAACCCGGAAACGTATTCTCCAAACCAGTGCAAATTCACCTCTACCTCTGGAGTCTAAAGGTTTAAAACATCCTACTAATATACTTTTAAGAACAATATTACCGCACAGCGTACGGCATCGTTTATTATAAGTTATTGCAATTGTATACGTACTCAAAGACAGTTATACATACTATTAACTCAAACTATAAAAACCTACAATATGTCAAGGAAAACTAAGGCCGCTGCTGAAATGCGACGTCAAGTAGTATGAACGTGTGAAGGAGTGGCATTTATAGAACTCGTAATTAAACCCAAAGGGATAATGCAAAAGCATGTATTCAACATGTAACAAAGAGAAAAATATTTAATATCGTTCATTAGTACTATAGCAACCAAGAGTTATTCCATAAATGGCTCATAGGGGCAAAGTTTAGTATCCGAGCTATAAGCATATGCATTTGGGCTTGAATATATTGTAAAACAAGCAAAATAATTAGGTGCGGCAACTGAGTTTACTCAACAGGACTAAGCTGCTGTACTGAAAAACAAAACGAATCGCGTGACAAACTAGAACAACAACAACTTTACTGCAACTGAACAACAGAACCAACAACTGAGGCCCTTGTGGCCAGACACCGAGAGGCTCTTGCGGCCAGACTACAAGTCGCGACTATAGACCACAGTAAAAACCTAACAAAAAGCGTGTTTCTATTATAGCTACTCCGTTGTTTATATGGGGAAGCTAATAAAATAAAATAACATAAATCACATATTACCACTACTAGTTCTGTAAAATTAGTTCATTCCAGACCTACTGGCTTGAGAGGTCACATTACTTGCCGGCAGAAAGTGCAAAAAAAAAAGGATTTGTACTGCCAAGTAGATGTAGAATTGACCTTTCATCAAATGTATCATGGAAACGTTGTCAAATTTGACCAAATTTGGAGTAAAGCTCCCCCTAAATAGAATGGTCAGGAAGACTGATTAATGTGGTGAGCTACTGGTTTGGCAAGATCCTCGCTGTTAGTTCTAACAAGTGGTTACTGAATCGATCTCCTAATCTTCACCTGTTTCACCGATGTAGAGTTTGTTACAAAGTGGACAGATGATACAATAAATAACATTACTAGATGTACTAACACTTAGTCAAAATGGTCAGTAACTTGCGTCCTGAAATGAGTGTAGCAGTTTTAGTGAAAGTAAACAGGTGTTGCATCGTTTTCTGAGACATTTAAAAGTGCCTGGTTGAAGATCGTGCTGTAGTGTCCCCTGACCTGGGAAACTCGAAAGTTATCATCTCGCTTAAAAAAGATAAGTGTTGGCTGTTGAAAAATTGTAATCATCTGTAAAATCTTCAAGTTCAACTTCAGCTGATACTCGCTCCCCAAGGCGGTTAGCATACGTTAATAGTTTATCATACCAGTGTTTATCTTCCCAACCGACGCAGTTCAACACTAGTTTTTACATGAACTACTCACTTATCATATGTTAAATGTACTGCAGAGCAGTATATTCGTTCCTATCCAAGTTATGACCTCCACAATTGGCATACTTACTAGTTTTAAGGTCTATTCCAAAACATGCATGTTGTCTGTTACAGACTGCGCGCAACCTAGTTTATAAAATTCATACAGACTGAGTTGAGTTCCTCGCAATTTGTGCGATATTAAACAGTAATTTTCGCAAAAACATTCTGTTTTGGCTTACTAAGCTCAAATAAAAATTAGTCTTTGGTATATTTAAGCCGGAGAACTAAAAAAAAAATCATGATCTAGATGCACAAAATAGAAGCTGAAATAGAAATGGAAATCAAAAGTACAGCAAAATATGGAGCACAAACCTGACATAAAGTTGATCAACATACAACAGCTACAGATTCTAAATGTCCATCCAACCCCATCCCTTTAGACTACTCTTGGTTAATGAAGGAATGCACGGTTCAGTATGACTCTACATGTGTCGTAAATGACGTCTTGATGAACTAAATGACTAGCTTCAAGTTCCTGATTGATGAAAACAACCTTCGCTGCAGTTCGCATGCATATGGCATGACACACGATGAATGGATGAAAAACCACATCGTACTCCTAGTCATATAGGAAGGCAGAATGTACAAAACAACTGGTGACCCGAGTGATGGCTTCCATGCTTTGTAGCTCGATATTACAAAGATACTGAATCCAATATATCCCCCTTTCTTCCAACACGTCTTGAACTTTGTTTATTGGTACGAGAAAACCGGCGCCCACTTGATCGATATCCACGCCGTGCATGAAGTTCATGAAGCAAAATGAACTGTTGAACATTAAGTGTTCTCAATCCAGTTTTAGCATTAGTCCATAGAGAAAATAGCGCTTCTTTTTCTTCTTCGTTCTGTGTCATTTTGGGCTCCAATTCAAAGGTTTCTCATACCTAGCGAACTGTTTTCAAAGTTTTGACAAAACTGAACGACTGCGCGAGTTAGGAGATGTTATGTTTTGATGATAATAAAAAACGCGCGATTTTCCTTTGTTGTACTTATTTAGTTTCTATGGGTTATTTATAAAGGTAATACGAAACATATTTTCCTCGTTTCTATAGAGGTGTAGACACACTTGTGGAAGTTTGGAAGAACTCGATATAGCTGTAGAAACACGAGCCCGAACCACAGCCATTTCTCGTTCTCCCTAACTTTCTTAAAGGAGCTGTGTCACGGTGTGGGACACACCTTTATCTTCTGGGGCAGAACAAAATTGCATATCAACTAACGATCCTAGCACACATGTGGGATGGGTGATTAACAATCTGTGCCTAGATGTAGTCTTCAAGGAAACTATTGCATATCCTTTCAATCAAGCATTCAACTGTTTGAATCCAATTACCAGCCACCAATTGAACATTGATTGCAGACATGCGCAAAACCATGACACAGCGCCTTTCAATATTACACTGATAATACAGAAACTACGCTTGGGCTCTCCGTGAATAGGTAGGTATTCATTCATATAGCGCAAATGAGTTATATATGGATATGCGCTTCACAAGTTTATTTTTGTGATACGGACGGCTATTGTGGCGCAATGTGCTGCCGTGATACCTGTAGTATACTGGGAATGCCTTACCATTATTAAATTGACTTGATATCCTGACAGTGGTTATAATATCAATAAGCTACAAACAGTAAAATTGGCCCATCTATGGGATCAAAACCAATTACCAGGTATATTTGATAACTATTGTCGTTATGCTAGTGACATCCTCTCATATAACACTTCGAAAGGGATTTTTTTACAAGGCTCGTTTCAGGACTAATCTTGGTAAACAGACTATTTATGCTATGGCAACGGACCTATGATAGAAATTACCAACTGATATAAAAAAAACTAGGCAATTTCAGTTTTCCGAAAACGGTTAAACACTTTCTACTATATTAGAGCAAAATTCGACTTTCCTGCATGTCTTCCTTAAAAGCTTTAGGTCACAACCTTCCTCAGTTATTACTTTTTCTTTTCTTTCTTTCCTATTTCACAAATGGTCACAATTTCTTGTAAGTATTGCTATTATTGTAAGTATTTTATCTATTCGTATGTTTGATGCCTACATAACACATTTTACATAAGATGTCTAACTCGAAAACCTCATGGTTTATTTATAGACTCTAGCTAGCATTTCCCAAATATTTATACTATTTATATATCTATTTATCACCTCTCATAGGTATGTCTCTTTACACTAAGTTTATATACACTATCAACACTGTAAACAACTGCGAAGTGTGAAATAAAAGTAAAGCAAAGTAAACAAATTAAATGCGAATACCGAACAGAACCGAATTCGGAAAAGAGAAGGCACAAACAAGATACTAGGGTAACGGCTGGTTGCAGCTGTCCTCGTGTCCTTTTGCGATTGGTTAAGCTCTCTTAGTAATGTCAAGCTGTCGAACACTGCAGCTAATTTCAAAGTGGAGGAGGCTGTCGTAAACTTAAACTTTTAACAACTAGCCAAGATTTCTTTTCTTCAGCTTCTTCTTCCATCATTAGTTTGTTCGACTGATATTTATCAACAATGCAGTTACTGCTCATATCAACAATCAGGTTGAAGGGCTGAGAAGTTTAGAACTATAGTCAGACAAGAAAAGCAGAGAAGGGTACGAAAAAGCAGACGTAACCAAGTAGACAAAATAACGCTAACAGGAAGAAGCTAAAGCAAGGTAGGTTTGAACTGGAATCCTCAGTTTTATTCACCTTAGTACTATGCAGGCGTTCTATTTGGAAAACAGCGCTAAGTTTGAACGAGGGAAGAATGGCGTTCAAATACACCGCTACTAGTTTATTTCCAAACCCAGAAACTCTAACCAAATAACATTCTAACACTCACATAATGTAGCACTATATACATGCAGGGATTTTTTCCTTCGCTGCTCACAGGCTATGTTCGGCCGATTAAATTCTATAACGCGGTACAGTATGTAAGTTCAGTTTGTTGCTATCTCGCCCTTGCTTCGATGGCTTTATCCGGTTTTACCATTCTGCTCACGAAATCAGACTACAGTTCGACTCACGAATCTTGAACGGCTCCCTGTATTTTGGAAACATAATTTGGATTATTTCCGACTTTTTAAAACCCTACTAACAGTCGTTACATTTTTTAATTCAAATTTACTATAGGTGTATAGGCAGTTAGAGACTGAAGATAGGTAAAAGAAAATATATTTCAAGCTCCTCTTTCTGAACGTTTTCTCGGTCTTTAATATGGTGTCATTATTAGTGTAGGCTGATATCTCTCAATTCATAACCTGTTACGAACGCGCGAATTCAAACACTTTGCGAAGTCAAATCAAACAACAAGAGTCTTGACTGTGCCGGCGATGCTTAGTTTCTTGAAAATGGTGAACTGTTGTTTTCGACTTGAGGTTCCGTTAAGATTATTATAACATTCTCACTTTTAGTTATCCATTCGAATTCTTTCTCATATTCTGCTAATTTTAACATATAATGAAGTGTTTACCCCAAAAGTACAATTGAATGACTTATCTAGGGGGCTCACACTAAATATTGTACACACACACAAAAACAACACCACAATTGATAATAAAATAAAATAATTAAACATAAGTCACAGAGAAACGATTTGTAGATAGAATAAAGCTTTGAACTTTGCAAAAAAAACGACAATTTATATCAAAATCAAAATCTTTAACACCCTTCAGAATAAACTCCATTTTTTCCTTGTCGCTGCTCTGTGACCATTTCTCGCCTAGTAACTGTGCAGCAGAGGCAAAAAAGGAAGCTCGTTGGGCAGCGTAACGGGGACAAAATATAAAATAATGCTTAGGTGTTTCTTTAGCTAGTCCACATTTACATCTGGGAGAGACACAGCAATTGATTTTGAAAAGATAACTATTCTGGGCACAAAAACCAAGCCTGAGGCGAGTATGAAAAATTGATCAGTGGTAGTCTTGAATAGGAATAATCAAGTAACTTATTATAGTTAAAAGGAAACATCACAGATGGCAAATTAAATTTAAAAGAAGGAAGCGAAATTGAATTCCTTACATCCAAACTTAGTGAATTCCAAGACGTGATTGTGGAAGGCAGGAAAGAGTGCTGAAGCTTAACGCTTCTACAAGGAATAACTGAAAAATATTCACTTGATCTTAGGTTAAAATGTGCACGTTCACCCACAGTATTGGGTAATAGCTCTAGTAAGTATGTGGGAACTAGTCCATTTACGATTTTATAAAAATGTATTAACTTATGCAGTTTCATCCTTACACTTAAACTCTCCCAAGTAAGCTCTTCTCTCAGGCTTGTAGCACTTGTACCCTTAATTGCTCCAGTTACAACCCTAGCAGCCTCATATTGGACACACTCTATTAGGTTAGCATCTACATCACTACAATTACTCCAGATTATATCTCCGTATGCCATTAAGGGACGAATTAAGCTTATATATAAGCAAGCTAAGGTTGACCTATCAACCTTGTACTTCAAAGACTTTAACATATTCAACCGTTTAGATGCTTTTTCAAAAATGCTCAGAATGTGACTCCGCCGCCTGAACATATTGATTTGTAAGGTTAATCCTAGATGTTTGTGATCTTCAACCTCTTTTATATGTTTGCCATTAAATGTCAAGGTAGGATGAACAGGCTTATCACGTTTTAAGGAAAAGACAATACTCCGAGTTTTCAAAGGATTCATGGTAACAAGCCACTCATCAGACCATTTAGAAATCTTACTCAGATCATTCCCGAGGCGGACGGCCGAAATATCAGAATCTTCTACAATTTCAAAGAGAGTAGTATCGTCAGCATAAATAAAAGGAAAAGAATTTAGACTAACAGTTATGTCATTTATATGTATTAAAAACAGGAGAGGTCCAAGGACCGATCACTGGGGAACTACTGAATTAATCCTTCTCCATTCAGAAGATTGACCGTCAATAACAACACGTTGCTGTCTTTCCTGAATATAACTTTTTATCCATTTCAACAAAGGATCACGAACGCCAATGGCTTTCAATTTGCATAACAAACCAGAGTGCCACACCCTGTCAAAGCTTTCAAAAGCTAGGTAAATTTGATGAACAATATAAATCAATTGGTTCACTGTTGAATCACCTGGTCTAAAACCTGACTGAAACTTGTACAAGAAACCAATATCCAGCGAAAACTTGTAAAGTCGAATAAAAACAACATTTTCACAGATTTTTGAAAAACAAGGAAACAAGGATACAGGACGGTAGTTGGTCTTTTTCTGACGATTATCACATTTAAACAAAGGAATTACATTTGCTAACTTCCACACATTTGGAAACTGGCCAAGCGAGAAAGATAGGTTAATAAAATGAGTAAAGAAAACATAGAAACCTTCTGCACAAAACTTAATAATTTTGTTTCCGATTCCGTCGTGGCCGCATGCTTTGGACGTATGAACACCTTGCATTAACTCAAGCACTTCCAACCTTGATGCAGATATATTCGAAATAGAAATATTGGTTTGGTATGGAGGTATTATAGGCGTAGGCTTATCAGCGCCGGCCGGAAAGTTTGGATTGAGACACAAAATAGTCGTTACAAATGGATGCTTTTTCGATGTGGTCAGTCACAGCAACTTCGTTCTCAATAATTGCTGGTATCAAGGATTGATTTCCTTTGCCACATAAACGCTTAGCGATAGTCCACCACTTCTTTGAACAAATAGTCGGATCAGACAAATCTCTCTTTACTTTGTCATAAAACAATCTTTTAGCACTCCGTATAAGAGAAGTTGTAAAATTACGCTGCTTGCGATAGCGATCCCATGATACAGCAGATAATATTTTATTGTGACAACGCAAGAGACGATCACGCTTCCGAATGGCTGAGCGAACTTTACTATTCATCCAGGGTTTGTCCTTCGCTCTAATTGTCACTGATTTCAAATGAATGTACTTTTTAACAATCAAAAGAAATTTCTCATGCCACCCATCATAAACACTATTAATATCAGTCTCTTCTCTTCTTCTAAAAAAAAACATTCCAATCAACCTGCGAAAGTTCATTATTCAAACCTGAGGAATCAACATTGTTAAAGTCCCATACATTCCTTTTAATTAGTAATAACCAAATCCATAATCGTAGAATGCCGATCGTGTCGTGTCGGCTCAGAAATCAATTGGGTCAAGCTATACACCGATTCCGAACATGGCGGAAGGACACGGGTGGCCTGGGCCGAGATATCGAAAACGAGGCTAGTCAGTCGTCTGTAAATATTAATTAATTCTTTGCAATCGTGACTTGTCTTCAAACCTATACATATCTCTAGTGTTTCCATCAGTTTATAAAGTGTTTTTATCTATGCCTTCGCACTGTTGTGTACCAGGGTGTACTCAAAGAGGATATCAATCCAATAATGGAGAAAAAGTTTCGTTTTTTAACTTCCCCAAGGCGCCTTTAAAGCGAAAACAGTGGATACACGCCATTCGTCGTGATGAAGGCGAAGAATTTCGCATCAACGAGAAAACCAAAGTTTGTTCTTGTCACTTCAAGTCAACCGATCTTAAACATTCTTTAAATGGACGAATAAATCCTTTGCCAGATGCTGTGCCTTCCAAGTTCAAATGGAAAGACTCTCCAAAGAAACGAAAGCCTCCAAAGGAGCGAATACCTTTGGCTAAATCAGCAACAACAACACAACGAGCCGAGGTTGAAACCACCACTACTGACCCAATTGCCATGGACATCGACGATATTGTCGAAGAAAAATCTGAAGTGACTGTTCGAGAGGAATTGAATGCAGCTCTGAATCATGTAAATGAACTTGAACTACAACTGTCGAATGTTCAGAACGATCTTCATCAGTCACAAATGCGTGTAGAGATGCTTGAGAATGAGAATCGATAGTATCCGGTCGTTTCGCCCCCAAGTCGTTTCGCCCCCAGTCGATTCGCCCCCAACTCCAGGTCGATTCGCCCCCAATCTGTAGTCGATTCGCCCCCACTTCAAGTCCATTCGCCCCCACTTCAAGTCGATACCATAAACCAAGTTGAAATTGAAATAGTATAAACTTTGAATAAAGTCACTTACGATTCCACGTATGACCGAACGCGACCGACCGCCATATTGAATGTACAGAAGGAAACAAAAACAGACGCAGGGGATGGGGACACGTTGTTAATTTATTGCTGGGGGGAGGGAACGAGAGAATAGTAACTTTTCTACTTTTCTTTTCTATTTGACTATTCAACCGAAAGTTGAATAAAAGCCGTTATTGAATGAAAAACGTTGAATAAAGGCCACAAACAGATCAAAGTTTGACAAAGATTTTGTAAATGCCGCGGGGATTTGGGGGCGAAACGACCAGCCTACTTTATTTAGAGCAATTAAAACACCGAATGTAGCCAACAAACGAACGAGATGTTGAATAAAAGCCGTTATTGAATGAAAGACGTTGAATAAAGGCCACAAACAGATCAAAGTTTGACTAAAGTTTGACAAAGTTTGTGTAAATGCCGCGGGGATTTGGGGGCGAAACGACCAGCCTACTTTATTTAGAGCAATTAAAACACCGAAAGTAGATGTGTGTTGGTTACTTTATTTAGAGCCAAACAAACATCGAAACCGAAGCTTTTTGTTGTTAAAAGTTTCGTAATGTTTTCAAAACTTTTCCTTTGTATTCCGAAGTGTTATTTTTCACCACCCAGGCCACCCGTGTCCTTCCGCCATGTTCGGAATCGGTGTATTACTTTCCAGGAAACTGTACAATGTTATACCGGCAGTAGAATTTCGCAAAGGGTTCTGTTGATCGTAATGAGCATTGAAATCACCAAGAATAACAACATTATATTGTTTCGATGATTGGCGTATTTTATCAAGGGTAATTATCTATCAGATATATTTTAATTGTACACAGACAATTTCGGTGTAAAATTTATCCCTTGATAAACACTAGTCCTGTGTTTTACAAGTTAGCTATTATCGGGAGACGATTAGTTCGTCAGACGATTAGTTCGCAAACACCGAACAAATTTACCGGAAGGTAGCCACCTTACCCCTCTCCCCCTCCGAAGTTGTAAAATGTATATTGTCGCTCTAACAGAGTTGGTAACCATTACAGTACATCTTGAGAAAGCGCTATACCGGCAGTACCGTCTGAACGTAACGGTGCGGGCCCGCGGGCAATCCGTGGGCAAGCTTCGGGCAATTTACGGGCATGGTCTACCCGCGGGCAATCTGCGAGTACATGCATTTAATGAGCAAGTTTACGGGAAGTGCCCGCAAGTGTGAAATAGTTAATGCTGATGCAAGTGCGTGCGAATAAAATGAATGTATTACCTCGCTATGTTCGTAGGCAACTCAGTATTTCATCGATAGTGGTGAACGATGTCTCGATATAAATGCTAAATAGTTTTACATAACAAAGATAATACTTAAATAGATAACTGTAAATGAATATACTATATATATATATATCAATATAGACAAACTTAGTTTGATAATATAGGAGACACCAGTTATGTGAGAGAGATAAATAATGTGCTCCCAGCGTAATTTAATTTACAAAAACCAAAAACCAATATAACAACAGCAGGTATGGCTAGTCGCTATTAGTTTTTGTGCTGAAACTATTGGTGTTTTCAAGAGCATATTACGATATGTAATGGAAGAGAGTTCCAGACCGGGAAACAGTTCAAGGAAAACAAGAGTACTTAAATACATCAGTGCGAGCCGAGAGATGTTCATATTTCAGATCGTGTTTGCGGTGTGTGACTGACCTTGAGAGTGTAAGCTAATGATTCGTTTAGGTTAACGGCATTCAGGCCAGAAGAGCCTTAGTCTCATTATCAGACGGTACGAGGTCGTCCGCTCACTTCCTCCCCCTCCCCGTCTGATGGACTTCATAGACTTTCATGTTCCTGACGTCATAAGTTCAACCAATCAGATCGAACTTTACACTTTTGGCAAAGTCTGGAATTTAAGGAATGTGCCCGCATATTTTGCTAATGGCGTTGGGGAAGAAGAACTTGAGCAGTGTGTCGACCGAAGTTGTAAAGTTTTCAGGATTTCGAAGCTATATCCAGAGCAGAAGGAAGCATTGGAATCGTTCATTCGTCGAAACGATGTGTTTGTGAATCTACGTACGGGATTTGGTAAATCACTAATCTTCCTCTGCTTATATAAATCTCATGCATTTATAGATCTGAAACATTCTCCTAGGTTTTTGGCTTTTAGAAGACCAAATCTTTCATGGAATAGTATGATTTTTCTGCAGGAGTGAACACACATACTGAGTATGTTATGGAAAAAGTTTCATGGCACTTTGGTGAATATTTTTGTTTTCAGAATTATGAACACACTTCCGTAAGTTCATGTACGGCAATGACATATAAACTTTGCACAAAAAGTCCGGTTAAAACAATCTCTGGTACCAAAAAACTACAATAGGACAACTTCAGGGTCGTGTGTGACTAATCGGCATACATATCAAGCCGCAAAACGTTTTAAAAATAAAAGTAAAAACGTAAAAGTTCTAAGATCGCAGTAATAAACTTTACGGCGTGGAATCGAGTCTGATATTTCTTGTATGCATTCTCAAACACTGTCGTGCAAATACTGCACGCAAACTTCCGTTTAAATAGTTCCTGCTCTCCAAAGAACCACAGCAGCTGAAACAGGATAACATTCTGAGAAATCGACAGAAGTTTGAAGCTGCAGAATGTTTTTTCCAGTGCGTGTTCGTATTGGCTCATTGTAAAAACAAAGGTTGATGACGTCAGGAACATGAAAGTCTATGAAGTCCATCAGACGGGGAGGGGGAGGAAGTGAGTGGACGACCTCGTATCGTCTGATAATCAGGCTAGAAGAGCCTTTGTACATGAAGCAAGTCAAAGGCATTCACGGCGCATAGAAAGGAGGAGCCATTGCAGATTATTTTTCGAGACTCGGCTTGGTTCTACAAAAAAACAAATTTTCTCGATGGTATGACAAGATAATCACTTGACTATCCTCAGTCACTGAAAGACTGGTCTTGCTGAATAATAATAACTCCGAGAAACGTTTTTTTAGAAAACGTGTTTCTGATAATTAAGCCCGCTGCTCAAGCGGCTGTAGTTTTCACCCTTTCGCCGCTGCTATTGCTTGTTTTCACGTAACTTCATCGCCGCCATCTTGGTTGACGTTAACAAAAGATTCCTCGTTCGATCAGCCATGAAACCAAAATATTTCTTTGATTGATTCGACCAACATGGCCGCCACGTCTTTGTTATTTGTGTCTCCATCAAGTAAATAGTTGAATTGTAAAATATTTCTTAATTTGAGTGCTGAGTCAGAGGTTTCTAATTCCAATATGCGACGACATGCGAGGCCAACAAAAGATCACTTCTTTCTCCTTGTGAATGAAACTATTTCTGATTTATACAAAATATTTGATAAAATCACCGATATAAGGCCCAAATATTACATGGATGTTTAGAAAAACCAGCACGTTTTGTATAATAAATGAGTCCTCGCATGTCATCACATAATTAACATATCGGAAATAGAAACCTCTATAATGTTAAGTAGAGTTTTCAGAGACTTAACATAGTCCTTTGTAAGTATTGTACAAGAGTTTGTTTTGAGCTGTACAACTTAAGTCAGGCGTTAGCAGGCATTAGCGCGTAGCGGAGAAGCGAGACGGATTTGTAAAAGTCAAGTTTATGAAATACACTCGGAATGTTATATCCTTCAGTTGGCTACTGTTTTGAATGTATACCATGCAATAACAGGCGAAAAAATCCTCTGTCTCTGTGACTTGACGTCTTGACTCCGACCTGAGGGTATATGAACGACGCCCACCGTTTTGAATAAAAAGCAAAGCCGTCTGAAAAGTGAATATGAAAACTAACTGAACAACGTAGAAGCGTTATCGCATCATAAACATACGTCAAAACGAATTATTGAATTCTTCAACTTAATTAAAATGAGATGTTTGTCATATTTCTGTTTGCTGAAGTAGTCAAAACCAGCAAAGAATGAAATGAGTTGACTTGTCGTCTTGACTCAGAACTAAGTGTGAAGAAAAGGCGCCCACTGTTTTGAACTCAACGCAAACTGCCGTTTTGAAAAGTGAACACCAAAACTAACAGAACGTAGAAAGCTTTAGCGAACATAAACATAATAAGTCAAAACAAAGTTTTGAATTCTTCTCATTTTGAAAATATCATTTGGATTGATTTTGACGTCCTTAAAACCTACTAACAGTCTACATTTTTATAAAAAAATGTTACTAGGTTATTTTGGCAGTTGGAGGCTGAAAAAAGGTAAAAGAACATATACTTCAAGCCCCTCTCTCTGACCCATTTATCAGCTGTTACGAACACGCTAATTCAAACACTGCGCGCTGTCAAATCAAACAAGTCTTGAATGCGCCGAGGCTTTCTTGAAAATGGTGGACTGTTGTTTGCGACTTCAGGTTCCGTCAAGATTATAATAATATTCTCACTTTTAGTTATCCATTCGAATTCTTACTCATATTCTGCTTTAAATGTTTATTATCTATCAGATATATTTTAATTGTTATCAGACCATTTACGTATACATTTTAATACATTGATAAACACTAGTCCTGTCTTGGACATGTTAGCTATTGTCGGGTGTATGCTCATTTTAATAACCGTGAATCGAGGCCCATTTTATCAGTCGATTAGTTCGCAAACGCCGAAGAAGTGTTCTGAAACCACAATCTTAAAGTTGCCACTACGATCACATTTTCAGATAGTGATATTTTTCAGTCGTATTGGTAAAGTAAAGTTGCTATATTATTTCCTATCCAAACCGTTTTTTTGATATGACAACGGGAAGTCTTATTTTTTTGGGTCGGAATCTTAGTTTTTATGTCCGCCATTACTGGAACCCATTCCTGTGACATAGCTAAGACAGAGCTAATCTCCAGCGGACGTGACGTCATTTTCTCAACACAATGCGGGTCTACGTTTCACACAAACTTTCGCACGAACTTATAAGTAAAGTACATCAATTTATTCTATTTTTTACAAAAAGGAAAGGAAAGAACGAAGTTTTGAATGGAGATAGTAGGGACTTTAAGTAACCAGGACGACGACGGCAGTGACGACGGGACGTAGAAAAGTGTTTTCTCCCAAACTTTGGTGTTTACTATTTCTTTTATTCGCCTATAATTGCTTTTGACATCCAAATCTTCGAAAAATATCATAAGCATAGAGTTCCCTTCACGTCGACCGAAAGACGGAGTGCGTTCTCCATGACACGCAAAACGTATGGTTTTCACATTGTGTTTTTACAGAGGACGGTCGAAATGAAGGCTAATTCGTGCATTTTCACGTGCAGTTATTGTATTTTGTAATTAAGGCTATTGTTTTATGCCGTCGTCCTAGACGTTGCCGTCGTGGTTTCTTAAAGTCCCTAATATGCATTTACAAGAGCGACGTGTTGAGAAAATGACGTCACGACAGCAAACCGCTGAACGAAAATCGCGAAGTTCAGTAATGGTGGACGTGATTTCGACGGTCACCTATCTTCAAAATTCATAGGTTAATTTGGTCCTTTGGTAATATTTTTCACTGATTTGGGTATGTGAAAAATATTGAGAATGTGTATCGTTTTGCAAGACAATACAAGTAGAAAAGAAAACTATGGTTGAATTTCGTTGTATGGCACTTTAAACGCTCGAAATTTGTAGAATGGATATTGACGCTCTAATATAGTTGGTTATGCATGACATAGGAAAGAGCAGGCCTCGCTCTCTACATCTTGAGAAAGCTCTATATATAAATAACTATTTCAAAAAGGTTGTCGGTGAATTTTGACTCGGCCTACCCGACCGGACGGAAAGGGAGTACGTTAGAAGGTGGGTCAATTTTTCCATATTGTATAATGGCAAGTGATAAAACATTGCATTTGTGCACTTTAAATCAAGCAAGCAAGAACAGATGACAGGGCTTTACTTAGCGATTTCAGAATTTCAATCTGCTGTCTTATTCCCATACACCCTTTCGGCTAGGCTCGGTTTCCTAATTTAAACGCATTTCGGAACAGCAATTGAAAGCTTTCAAAAGTTTACAATGTAAATTATGCAAATACGTTCAGCGACAGGAATTTAGTGGCAAGTTTGTGATTGGCTAACACCAACAATGTCTCAGCTCGCGCGCCCAGCCGTGAGTTGTCTTGATCGGCACTTTAAATATTAAATAGTAACAAATAAACTAGCCTGGTTTCTCAATGATTTTAAAAGGCGTTTCTTCTTGATAATTAATTTAACATTTGGAGTGTTAGTTTAAAGAATTCCAATGTGTTTTGAAAGTTTACGCGGAATCGAACCACCGTGAAAGGGTAAACAGCTTTGCCTGTCAAAACACGCAAATAAATGAATAATATTGCATTTTAATCAGATGACGTCACGGACACGGTGTATTGACCGCGCGCCCAGCCTTTAGTGGGGGGACGCTTTGGAGAAACGACACCCCAACGGCTGACAAGCCTTACCTTTCGGTCTGATCGCGTAGGATTGAGTCAAATTGATCGACAACAGTTTTGAAATAGCTGTATATACAACTGCTTACTTTTTTTATCAACAGCCTGATCAACTGGTCAGCAACTACTAAAATAGAAAAAACTGAGGAAAATCGAGAACAGAGATAAAGACATATAGCAAAAGAGGTAAAGAAGAAAAACAAGAAAAGGAAAAAGAACGGGAAAATACAAAACAAGAAGAGAAAGAAGTACTACACGAGACGTAGAGGTTTTACAGTGTCTAGCAGCATCCAAGCCTGTAAACACGCACATTACTGTGTCTGTAACATGAAATTATTGTAAGATAATTGTGTTATAAATTTGAACCAGAAATTATCAAACATTTCAAGTCATCGAAATTGCCTTTGCCCTTTTCTTTTGAAGTTGATAACTATTATTTACAATGAACACGACGACAACAAACATAACGGCGTTTGCGTTATTTGCGCGTTGTGAAAGTGCTACATTGTTTATATCTTATTTCGGTGTTGTTGGACTCATAATTATCGTCGGAAATGCTCTAGCTTTGGTAATCTTTTTAAAAACCAAAGCATTAAGAAAAAGATCTTATTATCTTGTGATCAGCCTTTGTATTGCTGATCTCTTGGTGGGAATAAGTGCTATTGCTGTGATGTTCTTTGTGGCACTTCGGTGTTTCTTGAGTATTGATGCCGCTGCAGTGGATTATTTTCCGTCGATGTCAATTTTCTCCTTAGTTGCCTCGATTTACACCCTAACTGCTATCTCAATCGAGCGTTTCATTGCCATTGTATTCCCTCTTTATCACCGCAGTGTTGGTATTGGTTTGTATGTGGCGCTCATTGGAGTTCCGTGGCTTTTTGCTAGTATTGGGCTGGCTGCATTTGTATTGCGGATCGGCAACTATTGGATGCCAGCTGTTTTTAAAACTTTACCTATTGTGGTGATATTGGTAGTTGTCTGTCTTGTCGTCATTGTTGTTGCGTACAGTGCAATTTTCATTAAAGTTAAATGTAGTCACGTCCAAGCCCCTAATCACATCCAAATAATGCGTGAAAGAAAACTAGCTGTCACGCTTTTTCTCGTTACCGCAGTGTCTGTCATAACATTATCCCCATCTCTCTTTATAGCTGTTATCTTAAATGTTTGTAAAGAATGTCTGTACACCTTGCTTTCTTTTATAGTCGTGATAATGTTTCTGTTGATATCATATCTTAATTCAGTTTTAAACATTGTAATATATTTTGGTAGGATACCCGAGCTCCGACGAGCTGCCCTAAGATTAATTTGTAGAAGTAACCAAGGAGATGGCAATGCAATTAGAGATATTGCGCGTCCTCAGAGACAAAACCTGCAACACGAGACTCAACAGTGAACAAGACGTTAATAATAATCCTTGAATTAATAGCCGTACGGGGGAGCTATAGCTTACAGCTGTTAACATGGTTGGTCTATAGACCTTATACAATATGTAACATTCGGAAATATTACTGTTTTTATTTACACCGATCAGTAATGTGCTGGTCAGCACATGAGAACATCAAACAGTATGTACATGTACAAGTAAGTAATTATGTGAAGATTGAGTGACATAGCGTTCAATGCTACAGAGTAATTAGAATTTCAATTTCACTGAAATAAGGTGTATGAATCCAGCCATAACCCTACAGCCTCGCTTTCATGTTATTTCAAATAGCCAATAACTGGTATTTCCAACATTTTCCAGTTGAGGAACATTTCTTAAGGGAGCAGGTCAAAACACATACCCCAGATAGGGACCCATTTGTTTTTCACCAGACACAGCTGTCAGTGCAGGGTACCACCCCCATCCCCATTTTTGACCATCTATTTTCCATTCTGGGGGGCCTAGTGGTAATTTTAACACAGAAAATAAAATGATAACGTAAGACAAAACATGCAGTGCATTTGTTTCTAGATTATTCCCCCCCCCCCCCCCCCCCCCCCCCTACCCCAGAATGGATCCGTCGAGAGGGCATGTGTTTTTACCTGCTCCCTAAAACATAATGGTAAGGGGTATTTATGTAAAAGCCAGAATGTTCAAATTCTTCGTAATATCACGAGCCGCTTTTTTAATTAAAAAGACAGTAACAGTTAATACATCTTCAGGAATAAACTTTACGATCGAAAACCAGAAAACTGAACGAAACTATCGCAGCTGGAAATGAAATTCTAGTTCTTAAACTTAGTACAAGCAAGGTTTTCTCTTTATGTAACTTGAACAATATTTCTTGTCAATGAATTAAAACAAATTAAACAATTAAAAGAAAATCTAAAAGTAAACTTGGCTTACTTTGCTGGTATTTTGTCCTTGTAATTTTATAATGTCAGTTGTTTGAGCGAGATTAACGTCAATTTTCAGTTCCGTTTTCAGTCACGTAATCAGATTTTCCTCGTCTGTCAACTGGTCACTCGAAGACTTGAAAATCACTTTGACCTTTCTCAAATCAACCCAAGATTCCATTAGCAGAAGCACAGATGATCAGTCTATACATTTCTTTTTATTTCTATTCCAATCTCTTCAATTTTGGTCATCAAAAGCCACTGAGGTATTTGCCATCGTAAGTCCGTAGCTTTGCAGTTTGTTGCACCCGTTGGGCGACCTGTAACTTAGCTTCAAACCGGAGGGCACCGCTTGCATAATAAAGAGTAGGTATGCGAGGTGTTGTATTCAGAGCCCGACCCGGTTGGCAAAAACAAAAAAAAGATTCTTATTAACCAGAATTTTCAGGAAATTTATGAAAATCAACCCGAATTGATAGATGATTTGCTCCAAAACAAGACTTTGTTTGCGAAATTGGGCTCAAACCTAGACACGGTACCGCCGCACATCTCACTTACGTCATGTACGTGAGTGGCCCCCCGGAGTTTGAAATACCACTCCCTGGAGTTTGTAATTTCACTAAATTTACGTTGAAATACCACTCCCTTTAGCCAATCAGATTGCAGAAATGTCTTAGGTCATGTCATAAAAGTGCATATAAGCCCTAGCCAGTTATGCTTTTTTTAAAAGCTTAGACCTTAAAAGGTAGGGAAGCTTGGGAAAAAATCCGATTTTTTTAAATAAAAACGTTCAAAATTTTTTTAGCGACTAAACTTCCAAATTTAGAATAATTTCTGCGCACGTTCGGGGACTGGGACGAGAATAACATGTAACCTCATCAACAGAACTCGTCGCTTCGCGGGTAGAAAGCGTTGGCTTATTTGCAAAATCATTGAATAGATAACCGATAAAGATGATAAAATCGCGTTAAACGTTTCGGAGAGCTTCATCCGGCAACGCCTTTCATGCAATGGCGCATCGAGCGTGTTCTGTTGATGACGTAAATCGCTCTCGCGCGCTTGATTTTCGTCCACATGCAACCCACATTTTTGGGCAACTTTGAACGGCCAATACACCATGACAAATAAATCAAATCAACTTTTATTCCTGAATCCTTTGTCTATGGCCTCTAGTCTCTTCGTAAGAAATATAATTAGCCAGCGCTTTAGGACTTTAGGACAGACCGACCAACCTCGCTTTCATGATTCGACCCCAGGACCATGCCGGGGTATGGCATACTTAGCGCTAACTGCCATTTCGCCTTGCTTTCATGTACTGTCAATGAACATAAGTTTTCGTTTTTTGTAAGATCAATACCTGTTTGGAATTCACTTCCTGAAACTTCTACTTATGCTCAGTGTTAATTTTAAATAGTTAGTTTTTAACAGTATTATATATAGTTAGCATTTTAATGTGAAATTTGTATATAGTTAATTAGTTTATTTTAGTATTATACATGACCCCACAAGTGGTAATGCTTTAAGTAATGGATCGTATAACAACTGGAGCAATATCTATTGTTCCGCGGCAATGAATGTGATTTCACTAAAGATGTCTCTTGACTAGTGGTATTAATGTTCTCAAATTAAAATGCATGAAATCGCTCGTTGTGTATATGTTTTTGATTCCAAAACAAATTCAGCCACTAGAAAGACACTAAAACAAAAGCGGAGATATTATAAAATATTTCAATGTTCGCCACATAGGATTTCTTTCTCTCTTTTTACATAGTTACATATTGTCCGCTTCAATCATTTTCTTTAAAAAAATATTGTGAAATCAGAGTTATTTCCTATTGTTAGGTTTATTTCTATTTAACCAATGAGATATCAAGTTTCAACAATAGAAAAATTAACACCTTTGTGCATTCCTGGCCATCGTATCGTATCGTATCGATATTAATAGGACATTTTTATTATGACGTCATTTTACTACAACTACCAGAATCCTTTTCAAATTCTTTTTCTCATTCAAATTTATCAACTACTTTGAGAATTCCAAGACAATGGTACAAATTAAAGGAACAAAAGAATCCGCGCAGAGAGTTCTGGTAGTTGTAGTATGTAACGCCATCATGCAAACGGCCTATCCTACATCATAGTTTATTGCTGCCGTACCTAGTAAGTTAATCCGTCAATAAGGATTGCAGCCATGTTAACTGATTTTCATTATTATATTTATTAGTTTATTTATTTAACTTTGTTTTGCTTATTACTCATATTTATTACTATATATTACGGGACCGCTCGTTGATTACCCATTGCTGAATTAGCTTGTTTGCGGCAATTTTATGAATTAAAGGAGCAGTGTCACGATTCTGATTGGTTGTTATGGACAATGGCAAAATCACGCTATGTCACGCGCCGCTGCAAATTTCCCTTTCGATTGAAATAAATAAAATAAATAAAATGCTGCTTTATAAAAATATAACATCAAACCTAACCATATAATACTGAAGTATAGTTTTAAAGCAATTTCGGCTCGATATATCGTGCAAATACGCCGATGCAAGCGGATTACTCACGGACTTCTACTTCTGTCACATCTTTTGATTTCTTGTCCGCCTGACACATTTTCAAAACTTTGGGCATGAATACTAATCGTGACACTGCTCCTTTAAAGATTAAAGAATACAGTTCAGGCTGAATCAGTCTTTTGCAAGTTGGTACAATAACGTGGGTGTACTGACTTCATTTTTTTAAGAACTGCAGTTGTACGAGATCGGTAGTGTTATCAGCAAAACCTGTTTGTAAATGTTAATTTTCACCTCCAATCGATTGTTGACCTTTCTTAAATAGCGGGTTGAAGTTCGTTGAAGTTCGTTCGTAAGATCAATACCTGTTTGGAATTCACTTCCTGAAACTTCTACTTATGCTCAGTGTTAATTTTAAATAGTTAGTTTTTAACAGTATTATATATAGTTAGCATTTTAATGTGAAATTTGTATATAGTTAATTAGTTTATTTTAGTATTATACATGACCCCACAAGTGGTAATGCTTTAAGTAATGGATCGTATAACAACTGGAGCAATATCTATTGTTCCGCGGCAATGAATGTGATTTCACTAAAGATGTCTCTTGACTAGTGGTATTAATGTTCTCAAATTAAAATGCATGAAATCGCTCGTTGTGTATATGTTTTTGATTCCAAAACAAATTCAGCCACTAGAAAGACACTAAAACAAAAGCGGAGATATTATAAAATATTTCAATGTTCGCCACATAGGATTTCTTTCTCTCTTTTTACATAGTTACATATTGTCCGCTTCAATCATTTTCTTTAAAAAAATATTGTGAAATCAGAGTTATTTCCTATTGTTAGGTTTATTTCTATTTAACCAATGAGATATCAAGTTTCAACAATAGAAAAATTAACACCTTTGTGCATTCCTGGCCATCGTATCGTATCGTATCGATATTAATAGGACATTTTTATTATGACGTCATTTTACTACAACTACCAGAATCCTTTTCAAATTCTTTTTCTCATTCAAATTTATCAACTACTTTGAGAATTCCAAGACAATGGTACAAATTAAAGGAACAAAAGAATCCGCGCAGAGGGTTCTGGTAGTTGTAGTATGTAACGCCATCATGCAAACGGCCTATCCTACATCATAGTTTATTGCTGCCGTACCTAGTAAGTTAATCCGTCAATAAGGATTGCAGCCATGTTAACTGATTTTCATTATTATATTTATTAGTTTATTTATTTAACTTTGTTTTGCTTATTACTCATATTTATTACTATATATTACGGGACCGCTCGTTGATTACCCATTGCTGAATTAGCTTGTTTGCGGCAATTTTATGAATTAAAGGAGCAGTGTCACGATTCTGATTGGTTGTTATGGACAATGGCAAAATCACGCTATGTCACGCGCCGCTGCAAATTTCCCTTTCGATTGAAATAAATAAAATAAATAAAATGCTGCTTTATAAAAATATAACATCAAACCTAACCATATAATACTGAAGTATAGTTTTAAAGCAATTTCGGCTCGATATATCGTGCAAATACGCCGATGCAAGCGGATTACTCACGGACTTCTACTTCTGTCACATCTTTTGATTTCTTGTCCGCCTGACACATTTTCAAAACTTTGGGCATGAATACTAATCGTGACACTGCTCCTTTAAAGATTAAAGAATACAGTTCAGGCTGAATCAGTCTTTTGCAAGTTGGTACAATAACGTGGGTGTACTGACTTCATTTTTTTAAGAACTGCAGTTGTACGAGATCGGTAGTGTTATCAGCAAAACCTGTTTGTAAATGTTAATTTTCACCTCCAATCGATTGTTGACCTTTCTTAAATAGCGGGTTGAAGTTCGTTTGCCATCCAGTAAAACATTTTCCATAGAATCACGAGCTCAATTCATTCGTTATTGAAGTGATATAACATCAGCAAGTGATTGTTTCCTGTGAAATGCCTATTTAGAATAGTTTGGTGAACAAAAGAGTGCATAAATTTTCACCCGGAATTCGACTCGTTTTTACAGACAATATATGGAAAACTGAAAACACGATTGCACGCTTCCCAGCACAGCTACATCCCTCAAATTTCCATATGTTAATCTTTTACGTGGTATCTTAAAGTGCCCCTACGATCAAATTTTGACATATCAATGTTTTTGCATATTCATAAAGTAGAGTTCATATATTATTACCAGTTCAAATTGTTTTTCGATACAACGACAGGAAGTCTTATTTTTTTAGCTCCGAATATTGAATCTACACGTCCGCCATTACTGGAAGCTGTGCCCTTTGTTCAGCTTTAAACAAAGGTTTATTCACCGGAAATGATGTCATACACTTAACGCTCGCCTGCAGAACACAACGCCTGGAGGCATATTTCTACTAAAAACGTCTTCACGTACATAAGAAGAAAGTTATATTTATCTTTGCGAGGTTGGCTACTTTTTTATGCACGCTATTTCGCGCCACGAGGTTGTCGTGTTAAGTGTATGACATCACTTCCGGTGAATAAACCTTTGTTTAAAGCTGAACAAAGGGCACGGCTTCCAGCAATGGCGGACAGGATTTTACCGGTAAACTCTCCTAAAATTTGTGGTTTAAGATGCCCATTTGGGAATATTTTTTTACTATTTCGGATATTTCTAATACTGATTGACCTATAGACACTGAAAAAGTGGCAAATCGAAATGGTAAATTTTCGTCGTAGTAGCACTTTAAGTTTGTATCTGAAGAATATTTCAGGAATTCGATTTTACGGATTTTATTTGGCATCGGATTCGCATCAATTCCCATACAAACACTGTATTTCGCGCCATGTTTGCACCCTTTTCAAAATGTCGGAATTTACCGCGAACTGGTCTATTGGTACAGCAAAACACTAAAAGTATTTAACAAAGATGAACAACCACCTCAAAATCATTACTGATTAAAGTATATATCACAAGTAGTATGAGAGGGATGGAATTAGCCCCCTTTTTTGCGGTGTTATGTTAATTTTTCGGTGTTATGTGAATTTTTGCGGTGTTATATTAATTTTTGGTGAGCTCTCATTAATTCAATGACGTCACGGTTCTATTGTCTTGGACTCATGAATAAAGTGGTGAGCTCATGAATAAAGTGGTGCGCTCTCATGAATAAAGTGCGGCGCGCTCATGAATATCTATTGTTCCTTTGGATGAGGTCATCGATCTATTCGGGCATGTTTGGGCAAAGCCTATTGTTTGGGGTCGTCTATAAAACTAGAACCGATCGCTCCCAAATCCATTCAAGAAATTGAGCAGCAACAAGATGGATCAATTTACTGGTTTAGAAGAGTTTGAACATTTTATCAACAACGACGATATTCCATCTGATCAAATTCCTGACGCGGTGGATCGATTGATGGCACTAACTTTTCCTGAAGATCCATTCGAAATTGAGCAACAACGAGATCGATCGACCCTTAAACCATTCGAAGTTGAGCCTTGAACAACATTTCATCTTTTATTAGCTCGCGTATTTTTAATCAACTCTGACATGGAAGGCGTTCAAGGAAAAACGATCACCGTGGATGAAGTAGAACACGTCGAAAGAAACAGAGCATTTCATAGGATATCAAGTATTATACATTTGGTGTATGCTGCACTCTGTGAAAAACCAATCTATGCCGAGAAAGAAAGACAATATGAACAGATCACCCAACTCAAAGACAGCACGATTGCTTGATGTTATCCGAAGAGGAATCGTGGAATTTGTTCTACGATAATCCAAAAGAAAAAGTCAAACCAGACAAAGTGTGGGAGATTGTGAACGCTGTTTGCTACGTGTTGAACATTGAAATTCATCGCTCATGGAAAGTTTACCTATCTGAACTTTACGAGTTACCCTGGACCACAGTGTATCTCTTACATCTTCAGTTCAGTAACAACGGATCTTCTATCATTGATCAAGTGCTTGAAGTAGTGAGATGTGAAATACGTCCACTGAATGACATTGAACACCACGGCTTTGCCTCAAGATATTCTGTGTCTGTTCCAGAACATTTTTTTAGAAAAGATGAAGTGTTTATGGAGATTGATTAACTTTGGAATTACTTTAACTTTTAAGTCAATAAAGTTCGCTTGTGTTTGGTTGAACAGGTTTGGGCAAGTCTTTGTTATGAATAACAAACGCTATTGTTTCGGTAATCTGCTCTGTATTAACCCAATGATATTATTGATATCGTTCACAGCTATCACACGTAACGTAATTCTGAGATCAGGATATTTATAAACATTTACAGTAAATTCACTGGGAGCAACTTTGCTATTGTCCTTACGGATTAGCGATAACTGAAGGGCCATCAGTACAGTTTGATAGACACAATAGTCCCATTGTTTTGAGGAAAACTCATGAGATGTAAATTATTCTCTAAAACTTAACTATAATTACCATACGAATGAGAACAAACCACCAGATAAATTAAACAAAGTTTATTCAATCTCAAAAAACACCATTAATATAAATCGACTTAATAAAACTTATTTCTAAAAGGTACAAATGTATTGTTCATCACGGGAACACTCTGTTCCGGAATAGGTTGTTTTTGGTATTGTTTATTCAACAATAATTTTCGGTGGTGAATTGCAGCCTCGGTCGCTCCTTGCTATCCATAATCTTCCATGTTCATCAAGTTTTGCTTTGTTTTCAAGATTTTTCGGAAATCAGGATCTTTTCTTAAGCTGTGAATCCATTTCATATCTTCGAACAACACTTCTCTTAGGTCTTTTCTATAGGTAGGAACCAAAGCGTTACTGGCTTTGATTTCAGCAACTTCATGACTATCCCCATCCTGTTCATACTTTTGAACCAACGCTTCCAAATCTTCCTGTTGCCGTTCTTTAGCTTCGTTTCGAATTCTTTTCCAGACATCCTCTTCTCCGTCATAACTATCATCAGTGGAGTCCGTGCTCTCCTGAGAATCAGAGCTTTGATAAGAATCTTCAGTCATTTCATCATCTGAGTTGGAACGATTAGCAGCCATCGTTTATGTCTTTACTCTTCAAGGATCGGGAGTATAATGTCAGACCCTTAAAAGTTTCCAACTTTATAGAAAACAAATTGGCGTAGTCACTACGTTTAACAAATGTCGATTAGCTGGTTTAGCTAAGGTCTCTCAGTTAGACCAAGCAGGATTCCTAACCAACATATTTTCCATTATCAACAACTGGATTTACATATTCCTCGACAAAAACTTTCTTTTTTGAAGTTTCGCTTCTTGTAAATATGGTTTACGTTCTTGAGTTGATAACCAACATATTTTCCATTATCAACAACTGGATTTACATATTCCTCGACAAAAACTTTCTTTTTTGAAGTTTCGCTTCTTGTAAATATGGTTTACGTTCTTGAGTTGATAACCTATGGACTTGTGCCAAGTGGTTGGATAATTTAACGAGATACTTTGATCCACAATTAGGTACAGGGCAGTTTTTCAAAGTCCGATTTTCCATGTTCACTCGTTGAAAGTTAGTATCAAAGAGCACAAATCTACTTGATCGTCCCTTTTATCTCCTTTCGTCCCTTTTATCGCCTTTTGTCCAGCTTTTTTTCGTTTTGAAATTAAAAGAGGCATAAAACGAAAAAAAAGAGGGACGAAAGGCGACAAAAGGGACGAAAGGGTCTACTGACAAGAGAGGTGTCCACATTCAGATATAGTTATCTCCGTTCATCGCGTTCATCCATTTTGTCGCCTCTCGTCTCGCTTTTTTATTTTTTTATGCTTCTTTTTTTATTTCAAAACGAAAAAAATCGGCAGTGCCGAGATTTCTGGCGTCGTGCCGTCGTTTTTTGAGTGCGTGTAAATGGGGTTATAGTCTCCACTGATAAAGGGTCGTGACCCAAACATTATTAGGTTAATCAGAATTAAGAAAAATCTCTTTTTTTTAGCGCACACCTGTCCTCGTGCTTCTCCATAAGGCTCGATTACTAGGGAATTGTTTGTGTTTGTATGTGCAGTGATGTATACGCGTGGCCATTCCATGTGGGAAACTCGGCCATTGAGTACCTCATGGTAATTAAACATTCTCATTGAATCGGTTAATAGACGTTTAGTTACAGCAAAAGCGATAAGAACCCCATGGCCTCAGGAGACGAAACAGCAACAACAACTTTACAACTAGGAACAAACAAAAACATTAATTTGGAAGGAGACCGTTTTATTGCGACATACCATCATTTCCTGACTACTGCAGTTCTTCGTACATGTTTCTGCAGTGAATTCAATCACCATCCTAGCCGTACATTTATGTTCTTGACTATCACTACTAATCACAAGTGTGGTTTAGGTATTTCTATTCATCTTATTCATATCTCATACCCGCGCGGGTGAAGCCTGGTAACAATGGTACCAGAGCGAGGCTAGTTGTACCAAAGATCGCTAAATTGGAGTCGGTCAGAAATTCCAATTGCTTAGTTTGTGTCGTGTTCTATTGTGGCATCAGGACATTTCAAAATTACAGTCCACGCAAGAGGTAGACACAATTCTATTGTTCAGATGCAATTTCCTTTCCCCACTTTAGTATTTCTGTTTTTAATAGTGACAACTCATCAACCCTTAAATGATAAATCCACTAAAAATGCATTTTAAAGGTACATTTATTTTGTGTGAAAACATTTCGTCCAATCAGAAGAGTCCAAAACCATAACCAAGAACATTTTCAATTTATAAATGTTCCCCATATTGAAAGTTTGTCATATTAATAGTTATGAGTGTTTTCACTAGATGCAATTCAAATCTGCTTACAAAATGAGAACAAAAAAATATTCTTCAAGTTTAGATAAATTTTAATTTCTACGCCAATGAGGTGGAAGATTGAAACAATAACACAATTATCACCTTTTTACATTCCATGCATAGTTTATGCCTACCTCTTGCGCGGACCATTACTTAATGTTTCTCTTGCGCCATGGATTGCAGATGTTCTCTCTTCCTGTGACAAGTTGAGACAACTAGCCTCGTTTTGATGCCTTAAATAATAAGGCCAATTACGTCATCAGATCTTATGTGACGTCACTGTCTTTACATTTCCAAAACCCCTTTATACTGTAAGTAGGGGAACACGTTTTCCTTGTAAAACACTCAGTTCATGAAACGCTTTCTCAAGAGAATTTCCTCTTCTTCCCTTTCGTCATACCACTCTTCATTGTTTGTCTCTTGGATGGCAGTTTTATTTCCTGTTCATCGTCTTCATCTTCTGCGGGCCTTTTTTTCTTGTCCATTATTTCTCGGATTTCCTACAACAAGGATGGCATTTTTAGTTATATATACAACAACCAATGGTTTTGGCAGTGTTAGTCTGCACACTCAACACCCTTTGTTTTTCGGTCCATATAAGAATAACATCTTCAGGGGGAAAACAAAATATGTGTATTTTATTTGCCATATCAGACCTCAGCTTGGTAGTGCCAATCATGCGATCAATTTACATTGTCGTCCAAGAAACATTAAAGCTTATCATATTCCTCATAAGCAATGTCTTGGTAAGGGGCTATGTCATGGTGTTGCGCATGCGTGGAGGCTATTAATTAGAAACAGTTCTAATCTCCTCCCTCAATGCTTGATTCAGATGATACGAAATATTTCATTGAAAACTATGTTCACACACAGTTTTTAGCCATTTTTGCATCTTTGCTTTGATTTAACCCATCCCACATGTGCGCGAGGTTCGTCAATTCACACGAAAATCGTTGATAATAACTGTGTCGTGGCCGAACTGCGGGTACGAAGGCCTGTCGCCATGTCACAGCTGCTTTATACAGTAGTTTACAAGTGAGCAAATCAAATTATGATTACCCTTAGTCCTTCGTTAGGGTTAATCGGGTTCTTTTTCACATGGCTCGATTTTCTTTATTTCTCTCGGGGCAATAGATCTTTTAACCCTTTCCAACTGGTTCCAAAGGCAGAGCTCTAGAGTCTTGCAACTTATGAACAACAGGGCCAGGAGATGCTCATGCGCTCAGCTCTGTATGTAAAGTTTCACTATTTGAAACAATATACCACAACATTGTCTTGTATACTCCGTCTTGAATAGCATAGCTAACTGCGGGAGGTAGATTATCCAATGGTGAAGGCATTTGGGCATTCTATATGCAGACCTCAAAAATAAATGCCACAGTTGTAATCCTTGCTTGCACAGGAATGCTTACACAATCACTCACCATTTTAGCATATCTCTGTGCTTCAGTCACTCTTTCCATTAGTAACATCACTTCGTCTTCTACCGTTGGATACAATGGAAGCTTCTTGCCGATTAGTTGTTCGATGCGTTGGTACAACTCGACGTCATATCTGAGAAACGCAGTGCACAGTTAGTGGAATGGTGCGGGAAGATCGTGGCTATAATAAGAGAACCGAAAGAGCCAATAGTCATGATCTTAATGTGACTCACGGTTTCTACCCTTGAAAAAAAATCGATTTATAACAAGGCAGTATAACTCTATGTGCTCTCAAAAGTCTAATACCAACGTTGAATGTTCACAAAACAACAATCGTAACGTCTGGTTTTCAATCGCGACATAGGCATAAGTACGACTAACATACGTAATAATGCGTCGATCATTAGCGGTACTTGTTGTTATCTCACACGAGTAGAACAAGAACCGCTAATGATAAGTACGGGTCTGCGTACGTTGTTTGTGCTTATGCTTGTGTCACTAACGTGACAAAAACGACATCATTTCCCTGGTCGGCCTTCCTTCCCTCCGAAAATAACATCCAAATTCCTTTCTGATCTTCATATATTTCTTGTAGAGAATTTCGTGTCACATCAAAATATAAACCCAGGTGATCAACTGCAATATTCGCATGACCTGCCTGCTTCACATTGTTCTCATACCTTAAATGTAAAGAGAACATAGATTTTGATCACCACTCGGCTTAAAGTGTTAACGCAAAGCGGCATTATATTATAACTGCGTTAGTAACTGTTGATAACGTGACATGTCATATGTCGAGCATTTTGTGGATCTGAGAGGTCAACAAAATCTTAAATAGTAGTAGAGTGTTAAATCATGTCAGATCAATCCAGTTGGTTTGCATTTCTTATTCTCCAGTTCCCAGTTCCTGAAAGCCCGATTAAGCTAAACCAGGATCAGGGAGGATAATCTTTAGTTCGATTTGGTAGTGGACTACTGAGTTGGGATTAGGAACGAGTAGCACCTTTCTACTCGTAATCCTAGAATATAATTCTTTTTCCAAGAGAATCAGAATCCTTGGTTAACATTTAATCCAGTATTACCGCTAATCGGGCTTCGACGAACTCAGGCCAGCTCATTCTATCTTGCCTACTATTTTCCCTAATAAATAGCAAGCGTCATGATAACTAGTTTAGCGGTTAACAATCAATGGTTACTTTATTTCACAACTTACTGCGTGACAAAAGTGATAGAGCGTCCTGATCGTCCCGCTCGCGCTGTGCGTCCAACACGGTGAATGTAATCCTACAATTAAAACAAGTTCGCAAGTTAGACCGGTTTTCGATTGAGCGTCGTAAAACCAAAACCAAAGTAATTACAGAGGCAACCTCAGCAGCAAGTAACAACACAATGACCCAATCATGAACTGAAGTCATTCGTGATTGGTTTTACTTGAACCCAACTCTCGCTAAACCGAAAATCGATTGTAGGATGGACCAACACATAGCCTGAATTTCAGCCGTCTCCTCCGGTTCGTTCCTCCCGAGAGACGTCTGAATCCAATAGCCGATAATGCCGTCCAGTGACGTCAAGGCGGATTAACAATTTAATTTATGCAAATAAAACTGTCACGGCGGTAGTAAGAGTTCGTGGGTCACAAAAACAAAGCCATCGCTCACCTTGAGAAATTATTTGAGATCATGCCGGCCAAAATAAAAGCCTTACCTATATATATATATATCCATCTCATTTGCTTCTCAGGTTGTGAAAAACTTTCCGAAGCAACAAATCGTGATATTATATTTGGAGGCAAAGTACAGTTGATCTTTGTCTTTCCGTTGATCTTTGTACATGTCCGTCACGATCTGCCGTTCGAATCGACACAGCTACGAGATATTACCTGTGTAAATGATGCAACAGAAAAGTAGAAAAACATGAAAGGATAATGGAGAATTTTCGAAGAAATACGAAGAATCTTTTACCGGAAAGAACAGTTCCTTGAAGAGAGTAGCGACATTCTTTACCACTGCGAGTATGAACAAATAATCGATTATCAACAACCCCGCGGACGCGATGGGATAAAATGTACATGTTCACAGGACAGTTGGCCGGTCATTGTGCAGGACACTTTCAATCCATTTCCAGATGTTTTCTTTACGAATTCAAGGTCTTTGCCAAGGACAATCACTCCACTGAAACTCAACCATCAACAATCGCGAGTCCAAAGTGAATCCTGCCGTCTTCTCGGATGAGTTAATTATGATAATTAGGCAAAATTATAGAATATGAACCAATCAAAGATCACTACCAGGTTTTCTGGTAGTGACGTCACTGGACGGCATTATCGGCTATTGGATTCAGACGTCTCTCTCGGGAGGAACGAACCAGAGGAGACGGCTGAAATTCAGGCTAACCAACACAATGTTTGGTTTTAATTAGTTTAGAACTTGATTGGCTGATAATTACAAAAGGTGTTTCACAGCCAATAGAAAACCTAAGCAAACGCAAAACAAAAGCAATCACTAATATTACTGTTTGATCTACAGTCGTGTGAGCAAGTCGACAAGGTTACTTCATATATGAATGTTTCTTAACTTGCAAGACATCATTGGTCAGAGCTATTACCGCGGGGTCACTTAACAATGACAACCACATTGCAGAATGAAAACAAAGCATTTCAACTTACGGTTACTTGAGCCAATCAGTGTCAAGTACAAGACAATAGCATTTCAACTTGCCTGGCCCTGGTTACAGTAGTCACACTGTGTTTAGTTCTCGTTGTCTAAGTGGCCCTGGTTACAGTAGTCACACTGTTTAGTTCTCGTTGTCTAAGTGGTCCTGGTTACAGTAGTCACACTGTGTTTAGTTCTCGTTGTCTAAGTGGCCCTGGTTACAGTAGTCGCACTGTGTTTAGTTCTCGTTGTCTAAGTGGCCCTGGTTACAGTAGTCACACTGTGTTTAGTTCTCGTTGTCTAAGTGGCCCTGGTTACAGTAGTCACACTGTGTTTAGTTCTCGTTGTCTAAGTGGCCCTGGTTAAAGTAGTCACACTGTGTTTAGTTCTCGTTGTCTAAGTGGCCCTGGTTACAGTATACGTAGTCACACTGTGTTTAGTTCTCGTTGTCTAAGTGGCCCTGGTTACAGTAGTCACACTGTGTTTAGTTCTCGTTGTCTAAGTGGCCCTGGTTACAGTAGTCGCACTGTGTTTAGTTCTCGTTGTCTAAGTGGCCCTGGTTACAGTAGTCACACTGTGTTCAGTTCTCGTTGTCTAAGTGGCCCTGGTTACAGTAGTCACACTGTGTTTAGTTCTCGTTGTCTAAGTGGCCCTGGTTACAGTAGTCACACTGTGTTTAGTTCTCGTTGTCTAAGTGGCCCTGGTTACAGTAGTCACACTGTGTTTAGTTCTCGTTGTCTAAGTGGCCCTGGTTACAGTAGTCACACTGTGTTTAGTTCTCGTTGTCTAAGTGGCCCTGGTCACAGTAGTCACACTGTAAAGTTTCAATGGTTGTCTACAAGACTAACCTTTGAGTGTGTGGGTATATCAAAGTTGACCACGATATCCACGTGTGGGATGTCCAGTCCTCTGCTTGCTACATCTGTTGCGACTAGTATCGATCTGGTCTTGGCCTTGAACTTATTGAGTGCACCAAGACGCTTGGACTGTAAATATGCCACAACATCTTATATGATAATACGCTAAGTGTGTGCGTGTGTCACAGTGTGTGTAACGGTCTTTCCCATGGTCCCTCGATCGATTTCCTAATATGGAGGACGCGCGCGCGCTCGCGTCCGAAAATGCCGCCAAAAAGTGACGGCCACAGGTATTCCAACGAAGACGACGAATCATACGAAAAGTTGCTTTCTGTCTTGGTCTTGGTTGCATTTGAGGAAATAATGTTAAAAAGAAATGAGTTTTCTCAAGTTCTACACTTAGTTGGGCGAGCGAGCCATCGAGCTTATGGGAATCTATTTTAGGGAAAACCTGGGCGAGCAAGCCATCGAGTTTACGCGAATGTTTTACTTAGAGTTTAGGGAAAACCTATCGCCAAGCGAAGCGGCCGAAGTCAAACGACCGAACGAGGTAAGACCAGGTATTCAAACACAGTTAGAAATTTTGTCCGTGGAAAAGGCTGTAATTTTTTTAAATCTTACAACTCTATGATGTGTCTAATAGTAAGATATTTTGTCCATGTCTGTTTTCTGTATCCAGTTTCCTGTGTTCTTAGATATAAAACCAACTGTTTCGGAGACCAGATTTGTTTTCGTCACACGAATTCATGTCTCGAGCTGCCTGTGACCGTCAGTTTTGGCACTTTTTCGACAATAATTGTGCTCATCGGTTTAAGAAATTAACTGAGATCCGTAAGATATTATTCCCTATAAAAAAAATCAAAATACAACCTTGAAAATACCAACACGCTAAAAACATTGTGCCAGGAGTCAGTCAGCCGGCTAGACTATGTTACTATAATTTATCATATTTGTTGATTTCATGTGAGTTCCCGCGGGTCCCTGCTAGTAGTTATTAATACAGGTGTGATAATACACGGGAAACCAAAGAAGAATACGCCAATTGCTTAACTAATCTAGAACCTGACTAAATCATAGATTGAAAAAGAATCGCGCCTTCTGATTGGCTGGCGACCCAGTCCGGGTTTTTGTCATCCGCGGACCAGCTAATTCCAAAGTTTATCAAAATCAAAGTTTTTGACGTGATTCTTATGTAAAAGTACATTAGAATTGAACACGTTGTATTGAAAAACTTTCAAAAAAGGAACAAATGCAGAAAGTTTCCAGTGATTTGGGTGAAACAAAGATCGCACGCTCAAGACTGACAAATGTATCGTTTCTTATGCGACTGATTTAACGAAAGGAGTCGTTTAAAACGACACTCAGCCTGCAGCATCGACCCGTTTTCAAAACCTCTAGCAAAGGTTTTTTCCATACGGACTTCACGGCCTGTAAATAACATATTTAAATTATTTTATGGATGGCATGCAGAAAATCGTGATATGAGCCAACCTTATAAGTGAACATATCACAACAACATTTTCCCAAAACATCAATGTAATTTCTGAATGGAAATTGTCAGATTGATGAATTCCCATTGATGTATTTTTATTACTAGGTATTTATTGGCAGAGGGGAGGGGCATGGGAAAACATTTGTCTCGAGGTAATGACGTACGGACTGAGCGCAGCGTACAAAACGACCGAGAGCCAAATATTTTCCATTCGGCCCGACCTAACTCAGTCAATACGTTTTTATCATATGATCACTTATTTTGTTTTAATAACGGCGAAGCAGCAAGCATCACATCAAGCGGGAGCGGACGGCTTTTTCCGGCCCACTGACGTCATGCACACACGTACGGCCCCCATCACGTGGTTTTGAGGTCATATGGATAATATGATAACAAAATATGCCAGAAGAGACTGAAGGACATGCATGTAGACCAATGTTTTGCACACCACACGCAGTCTGGGTTGAAGTTACAAAACATATAACTTACCTGACTCATCTGTCCATGGAGTGGAACTGCATTTATGCCTAAATTTCTTATCATTAGTGTTACCCTGCGAAAGAAAAGAAAAAATCTGAATCCTAAACTACTAACAATGTAGTATATAGAAAGAAACACAGACAGACAGAAAGTTTTCACTTATACTGATATATGAATATATTCAAATGCGCTTCACTCTGCAAGGTTATATTTTGTGATACAGACTGCTATTGTGGCGCAATGTGCTGTCGTGCAGTTTACAATCGTTGTTGTGACGGGAGAAAATCCCCGATTTTTCTCTCGAAATAACACAACAGGTTCTTTCATGTCCCCCTCGTAAATAATAAAAGAGGAAGGAGACAAGGCCAACGGCTTATACGTCCCTGCCCAAGGACGCGGCCGGGATTCGAACCCCAGACACTCTAGACCGTGCTCTAAAAACTAAGTTAACCAGTGAGGCGGTTATAACAAACTAAGAACATGTTATAGTACTGCGTAAACGTGATCGTATCTATATAGCTTCCTAGATATAGCCAAGTCACCAGTGTGCGTTTTTGGTTTTCGAGATCAGCAAACTAGGATCTTTAACATGAAAATAACCATCACAAAGAGCACCTAAAAATCAACATTTTTGGTAAGTTTTAATAGTGTAGGATGAAATTCAAAAAATAAATTAAAGATGGGGTTTATAGAATTTTGTATGAAATTTGTAGTCTGGATTCGATGTACCGGCCCGTTTTGATTTTTTTTTTCATATTCAAAAACGTCAAAAATTTCGCAGAGAAATATCATTTCATTTCCAAACTTCTACAGTTTACTTACACAAACATCCTCTTTTAGAGGAAATAGTTATTTGGCTTTAAAACTTTTAACTTTGACATTATTAAATTAGGTGTAGCAAAACTGCAAAATCCCATACAACGGTCAATATTATTACAGTTTTCCAAAACTGTTGATTTGTAGGTGCTCTTTGAGATGACTGGTTATTTTCATGTTGGAGATCCCAGTTTAATGATCCCAAAACTCAGCATGTGTGAATAAGGTGTACTTGGCAGCACAACGTTCTTCTTGCCTCTTCTAAAGATGTTCTTTCATTACTGTTAATTGTGCAAAATGGTCAGCCCAATCCGGAAACATAACTGAGCAACAACACTGAATTAAAAGTGCTGACTTGCAGGCAAGAATAGTCTCTATAAACACTGAATATATGCAGTTACCTTTGTACATTGTTACATGTTCCACAGAACACCATGAAGGAATTGCCGGCCAGTTCATTGAGAACATATACTAAGTAGCAATCCTAAAACGAAATTGAAAGACAAAAAAGGAAGAAACTACAATGAGACAAATAAAGAGAACTGGATATGTATTTATCATATTACCCAAACGGCCCCGCGTGCGCTTCCCTTGAAACACCATTTTAAAACCTTACGTTATGGGGGCCGTACGTGTTTGTTCTGAGCGGGCCGAAAAAAAGCTGTCCTGTCCGGCTCGATTTCGCTTGCCGTTATTAAAACAAACTAAGTGGTCGTGTGATAAAAACATATAGACTGTGGTAGATCGGGACTAACGGAAAAATATTTGGCTCTCCGTCAATTTGTACGGGCCTCGCTGTGCTCGGTCCGTAAGTCACGACTTCGGCCCTCCCACTCAGTCAATAAGTACCTAGTACTGAACATGTACACGTGTTTACATGAGAGAAATAGGGGATCTTACATGCCGTGTGGAGATACGTTTTTTTAAATCTTTAGGTGGTGCAGGGCTGGCCTGGGTAACAGCGCACAGGAAAGGGGAGAGGTTAAAGCGCATGCGTACTGCGAGTATTTTTTTTTTTAACGAGAATGAACACGTGAGTTCACAACCATTTTTTTAACATTTCTCTTATGATGCATGTAGGATATGATTAATGCTTGGTGTCCAGGAATGAATCCTTCTTGCCTTTCTAGATAAGCTAAACCATGAAATATCACGTTAATGTTGTGCATAAAACCCTGTATTTTACGGCCTGTTGGATAATAAAAGATGCTTTAATTATTGATTGAGGGCTGGACGGGAATATTTTCGGCTCAATGTCACGACGTATACTATGCGTACAAAATGATCGAGAGCCAAATATGTTCCTGTTTGGCCCAAACTACCTTTGACTCAGTCAACAATCTTTTTATCATATGACCACTTTGGTTTTAATAAAGGCAAAAGAACAAGGGGTTAGCACAAAATCGAGCCACTTTTTCCGGCCCGCTCCGTATTTTGTGAGGACCAAATCGCTAGCTACTATATACACTGTCATACAAACACGCGGATTTTTTTACCAACCACATTATATATGCAAATATATAAATGACGTCAGTGTTTACATAAGTATCGCTATTAAGTAATGTATTTCTTATTGTGAATGAAATATTACGGTATTTGATCTTTATAAAATGGTTGTTAAATTCACCGGCGATACAAATTTACTCCAATGATATCATAGATGTTTACAAAAGGTCATTTACTGTAGCTCTACCAGCATGTTTTTGTATAATAAATGATTCCTGGTAGGACGTCACATTATTAGCATAATGGAGATATAAACCCATATAACTCATAGATCCAACACTCAAATCAAGAAATATTTTATCATTCAACTATTCAATTGATGTAGAATCAATATTTGTGAAAACTAAATAAACGTTAGGTGCACTTTAAAACAATCAGGAACACATTCTTTATTCAATGACTTGTGATAAGATGTTATTTGCTTGATGTCCAGGTATTTATCCTCCTTTTAATGTCAGCTAAAATGTCCAAGAAAAAACGCCAACCTATGTTAATACTGTACCTTGAATTTTGATGGAACAAATAAATAGCTTTGCTGCAGTTGATCTACTGTTTGGTATCTGAAAGAAGAGAAACGGAAAAAGGTTAACTGCATGCTTGTAATGCAATTATTGTCTGAGAAAATTGCCGTATATAATAGGAATGCAATCACTTGCACGAGATCGGTTGTGTTATTAGCAAAACCTATTTGTAAATGCTATTTTCCACCTCCAATCGATTGGCTATCTTTTTAAAACAACGTTTTGAAGATTGGTTGCTATCCAGTACAGCCTTTCCCATGGGATTATGAGCGCAAGTAATTAGTTATTGAAGTGATACACGCATGTTCATCAGCATGCGACTGTTTCCTGCAATAGACCAATTTAGCTACCATGCAGTATAATTAAATAATGATGTTACACATACTTGCTTGATACCTCCACTTTAACTGGATTTTGTAGAGAAGCCCTTTGAAGCTTTTGAACCTGAAAGTGAAAGTAAAAAAAAATAAGCGTATTATTAAACAGAACACTTATTGAACACTTATTGATTGACCGTATTCCGGAATAGGAATACCTTATTGGTACTAATTTTCGCGGGCACTTAATTTCGCGAAAAAAAAGGTCGGCATATTTCGCGGGTCTTTATTTTCGCGATTTGGGTGCAAAATTATTTTCTTAGGGAATTAATTTTCGCGAAAATGAAAAAAAACACATTTTATTTCGAGAATTTTATTATTATTTTACACTTCTTATTGCTGAAAATCATCAACTCATAACAAAACCAAACTATAGAAACCGCATCTGTACCATAGGCAAATTCAAAGACATTATCCTTATGCTTAACGTTCTTTGCAATTGTATAATACATATTTACATTGTAGTCGTGAATTAGACTAGAGCTATGTGTACCATTGGCATAAAGTTTTGGGCCTCTAATCAATTTCTAGGGCGAGCTCGATGTCAGTGAACGGGTCTTCTGGAGGGAGATCCGTTTGTCCATCTAAGAGGCCAGAGATCCCGGCTTTCTCCCATCCTTTCGCGATGTGTCGCACACATACAGGACTAGTCAGGTGGTTGTAAAGGTCCACCAACCAGACGGCATGAAGTGGTTTTAGGACTGTTAGTCGCAGATCCACATTAATATCAGTGCTGTCGCCTCCCGATTCTATCTGCTGCTTTACTTCGTCCGAGTACCATGTCGTAAACTTGTCCTTCATAAATCTCTTGGCCTCCCCATTGACGGTGAGGTCCAGAGGCTGAAAGAAGTGGGTCATGTTGGCGGGCACCGACACAATCGCAATATTTAGCGATGCCAATTTCTTCAAAACCATTGCGGTTTTTTGGGCTCTAAACACATCCCAGATCAGCAGAGCTTTTTGAGTTGGCGCCAGTTTGAGCTCCTTTCTTTTCCTCTCGACATAGGGGGCAATTACTTTATCTATCAAGGTTAGTGTTTCATCTTCATTAGAGTAATGTTTCGGATTCTTGGAAATCGCGAATCCTCTGGGGAATTTAAAACCTCTTGGTTGGCTGGCTGTTGTTTTCCCTTGGTATATGACTTGCATGGGTAAGAATTCTCCTGATAAAGTGATACCAAAGGTGAGAGTGATGTTTCTCTTATCAGTCAGACCTTTAATTGGAACTGACGATGCGTTTCTTGCAGCCATCGTCATTCTCCCGACGGAAACGTACGAGCAAGGAGTTTGATCCGTATTTAACACCAACTCAGGAGGAATCTTGTTCTCTGTAATCATCTTGTTAATGTCAGTGAGAAATGTAAGTTTACATTCTTCAAACATTCCTCTGGGAACTGGAGGACGAGTGGTTGTTCCAGCTCGGCGAGTAAAATTGCAGCGCCTATAAATGGACTTCACCCAAGTCACTGTAGGCTCAAATTCTCTTAAATATGGCGTCTTATTACAATCAACAAGCGCCAGCGCTGTTGCCTTCACGACACAGAAATTAACTACTCCACCTCTGCTTCTAATGCTCTTAAGAAGAGAGATTAATTTACTGTCCAGGTCACGGAGTATTGGTGGCCGCCCACGGGTGTCACTCGGGATAGCAGTGACAGTCGCGTCTGTGTTACCTTTTTTCTTCTCCTCGCGTAGTCTCTTCTCATAAGCCTGCTTGAAAGTTCTTACAGTGCTTTCCTTTAATGTTGGGAGTTCCTCCTTGAAATGATTGATGGCTTTCGAATTACCATTCTCACTGGCATATTTCCCAATCTTGGCGCGTGTTTCAGCCGAATAGTGTTGGTATTTTCCACGTTTTCTTGCTGCTGAAGTAGCCGAGGAACCTTGAGTCGAGTGAGGATTCACCAAGCTCGCAACGGACGATTCCACTGCATGATATTCGACATTGCCCAAGGAAGTGCTTTCTTGGCTTGGAAAGTAGGCCGGAGCAGGCTGAATTTCGACAATTCCCATATCTTCAGAGGCATCAGAATTGTTTGGACGTTCCGTTACGTTTTTCTTTTGAACCGTGAAACCGCAACGAAACAAGGCCATTTTACCAAAGAAACTTAAAGCAGAATGTGGCGCGTCTTCGCAGCGCTGTAACGCCAATAAAGGGAACAGGAAGACTATTGTGTATTGTTGTTGGTTTCCAATCTCAGTTTACAGATACCACGTGTTACCTTTAGCTGTCACAATACAATGAACTGCAACAGAACACCAACATTGAGTGGAACAGCAAACACACCAGATTGAAATGGCGAGCAGAGATCACAGTGGGTCTATCACGTATTCGTTTAAGTGCGGTCTCCGCGGGTTTCACGTTTATAAAGAGGTTTGGAGTCCGATTGTTGGAGAGCAATTGAAATGCTGCTACGAGAGAAATAACTGTTACGATCGCTATGCTATTGCCGCGACCAAGCGCCTTCGAGGCCGTCTTGCCGACTCTACAGTTGGTCACTTGCCCAGAGAAATTTCCAGAGCAACACGCTTTTTCCTACTCAGAGGAGGGGTTGTTTGTGCTAAAGTCATCGACAAGAACCACAGAAGATCTCCCCTAGTGCAAGGAGGATTGGAAATTCCTGTACAAGTTACAGCTGAGATGGATCTTACCGAAAGGAACAAGGCAATACTTGAAAAGTATAAACAGATTGTCGTTTCAAATTACAAAGAACCCGGGTTAGATGGCCATTTCAATGACTGTACAAAAGAGGTGCTGAAAGAACTTGAAGATGACGATAGCGATACAGATGAAGAGGTTCAAAGCAACACAGATAGTGAAATTTGATTGTTAAACTGTTGTTTATCATCTGTAGGTATGCCATAGAGCTTTTACACATTATACACAATACGTAGACATGTGTTTCTTCATTAAATTGAGAAAACAAGAAATATATGAGGGTATTAAATTTCGCGACATTAAACTTCGCGGGAATTTTTTTTCGCGTCGCTTTAAGTTCGCGATTTTTTTTAAATCGCGAAAATCGCGAAATTAAAGCGACGCGAAAATTAGTACCAATAAGGTAGATGGAATAGGCTCTGAAAGTCACTGGTTCAGGCACATTTTGCACTGTAAGCTACAAATGCTTGCTGATATATGATATTCAGGATACAGTTAGTATTTCAGTGGTTAAAAAGTCTCAGTATAAGCGATTTATAGTGATCATTCTGGTTATTCTTATTCCGGAATACGGTCAATCGAACGCACCCTTAGTGTATTAATTAATGCTTTGCAGTGGCGTGGGGTGGTCTTTCAAAACCACCGATAATCCGATTCATGGGCTCGGGTCTTTATCCGCTAGAAATGACGAAATTCGCTACCTTAGCCTATGTATACTTCTCACATCAAACTAATAAACAATCAGGAGCATTACAATTAGACTAAAAGCTAGCCTTCTAGCTATGTGGTCGTTGATAATCTGATCAAAACATGCAATTAATACCAACTATGGAGTGTCAGTGTGGCGCAGTTGTTGGTTCGATTCCCGAACCCGGCGCCATGTGTGAGTTGAACTTGTTGGTGTCTCGGATCCCTTGCTCCGAGGGTTTTTCTCCGGGTTCTCCGGTTTTCCTCTTCCACAAAAACAAACACGCTAAATTCCAATGCTCCTTTTAATAACCGTGAATCGAGGCCCAATTCGTCAGACGATTAGTTCACAAACACAAATGTATCGGAAAGCCGCCACCTTAAACGCTCCGAATGTTGTCGCTGATCATGCATCTAAATCTTGAGAAAGCGCTAGACAACGGGGACGGCAACACGGACGCCAAAGCCGCAAAAATGAGAGACCGCCGTCGTGGCGTGAATTTAAGAACGTTTAAGCAGCGACAAAACACGATTGTCAGCCCCGCTGTAGTTCTTCTCTTTTTATTAAAAGTATGTATTCATTGTAGTAGAACCAGATTCATACGGTCCTTTATGGATCTCGCTGTATTAACTGACTGATAATCGGGCCTCAGACACTGAATTTAGAGTTATGGCTATCTCCTCCCACAGATTAACTGCAGTTTCGCTCTCTACTGCCCTTCGGTACGCAGTTTGCCAGAGAAGCATTGGGCCGATAAATATATATATATGTATGTATGTCTCAATAAACTGATCTCAGTCGTTGCTTAATTATCGTGACAAATTTATCGTCAGTGCTGCCTACCAATAAAGCCGATCAAAGAGCCTCGGATTCAACTAAGTAGCATACACTATAAAATAACTGTTTCAGATCATTTTATTATCTCAACTATTGAATATAGACAAAATTCTGATTTGGACTTTATTTAACTGATCCGGAACATTTTTGGAGTTATTTTCATAGACAGAGAGTATTTATATTCACATGATTTTCGCTGTCTAGTGTCGTGTTAGAAGTTTCCAGTGTTTCGAACTAAGTCTTGTTTGAAAATAAGTATAAATAACAATAAATAATCTCACATGAAGAAAGAAAAGAAGCGATGCCAGTTATTTTGAAAGAGTATCGAGGATTTTTCAGTGTTCGAATATAGAGTAAACAGAAGAGAAAGCGTAACAAAGTACTCACGTTTTCACACAACGCGAAAGCAAATATAGACCGAGCAGAACGCCAACATATCCCCGGCCAGTCATGCGCATTTGATGAATAGGGTTCGCGTCCCCGTGGCCGTCCGCGTTGTCAGTGTTTAAAGTCCTTAGTAACGGTGCGGGCTGGCGGGCAAATCACGGGAAACCGCGGTCTGCCGAGAGCAATCTGCGGGTACATGCTTTTTTAACGAGCATGTTTGCTTGATGCAAGTGCGTGCGAATAAAAGAAATGTATTTTCTCTCTATTTTTGTAGACGCAATTGACATTTTTTTTAGACTCGGTTTAGTTCTACAACCAAGTAAATTGGTCTTGATATTGTGGCAAGATAATCATTTGATTATCCTCAGTCACTGAAAGACTGGTCTTGCTGAAGAACATGAACTCCTTGAAACGTTTTTAGATAAAGCTTTTATGATAATTAAGCCCGCTGTTGTTGAATGTAAGCATCAGCCTGCTGAAGCGGCTGTAGTTTTCACACCTTCGCCCCTAAAGCAACCACGACGGCAACGTCTAGGACGACGACGTAAAGCAATTAACATATTATAACTGCACTTCTCAAACTCATTAATAATTCCTGAGATAGTCATCCAATGGAGGAACTGCATTTGGTCACATGCATGGGTCTTGATACCGGGTGAAACCCTTGTTCGAAGCTTCGTCAGGTGGATCGGGTTTAATATTCTAATTATTGCTGTGCCATTCATTCTCATGATTTTATTACGTAGCTGATTGGTTCACATGGACACGTGATACAATTTTCTGAATTAATCAAAAATGGCGACTCGAGCTTAAGCGAGAGGGGAGAAAAATTCAAAGTTGCCGCGGACTCCCATAAACCATCACTTCTCCCTCGGTACTAGTCCCAATTCAAAAATAAACAACAAGGAACGCCTGCTAGATAATTTTACAAGATGGCCGACTCGTTGAAGCAGCGAAGGGGGATGAAATGCTATAGTTTTACCCAATCTGTGGCTAGTTTTGAGACTCTACTGGCAAGTTCTTTGACCCTTCATTATTACACAAACTGGATTTGCAAAACCGAGACGATTGAAGTACACAAAGTGTTGGAATTAGGGTAAAATCACGAAGCAATATTCGATCTTTCAAAAGGAATCGAAGGCGAGGATAGGAACGCTCGATAAGTATTGCAAACGAAGTTATAATTCAAGCTGTTGAGGTCTTTCGTCAGACTACTCCTTAAAATGGCGACTTGATTCTCAGTGCAGCGCGATATCTCCCAAAAACAACCCGATATCCAACGCTAAGTTACCCTTTTCGTCTTCAAAGCAAAGCTTATCAGTGTGTTGTTCTATATGGAAACAATGTAAGTTGGGGGTTTTATTGTGCTTCGAAATATCAGAACATGAACATTTTAGCACCATACATTTACTGTAATGTTGAGAACGTCCCAGAGGGCAAAATTTTCTAAGTATCACGCTTCAACTGCGCATGTCCATTCGATTTTTCTGGCCATGTGCATCTTGACATCCAATGAAACACCAGTTCCAAACGCACTAGTGTTTGATCATATTTCCAACCCTAGTGATCAATATTTCTTAATCATCATATTCATGAACCACTAACTAATTACATACTGATAAACTACAAGTAAGGGGCGAAGAAGTAAAGAAATAAAGAATGGCATAGAAAGAAAAAGTCTGCCTCCACTGGAGTTCGAACCACGACCCTTCCGACTGCTTGTACTAACTCTTGTCCACTACTCTACTAGTACGCTAGTTGAAATCACTGCCATCAAAAAAGAATAATAAGCCATCTATTGAATAATTAGATACAACAGTCAAACGGTAAACAATACTTGCTAATGAAGTTTGAAAAGAAACGTATGTAACTTGTCGGTTTTGCATTCGCATGAGAAGACATATCAAACACTCATTGTTCGTCTTTCATCAGGGGATTCCAAATATTTCGAAAACAATGAAACCCTTGAGGCTAGGCCTCTCGGGTTTCATTTGTTTTCTCAATAGGCCTCTCGGGTTTCATTTGTTTCTCAATATTTGGAACCCCTGATGAAAAACGAAACATCAGGAACATTAAAGAGTGTTGATGGGTAAAGTAACGAAACATGCTGATCTAAGTATAAGTGAATACCTGAATTCCGAAATTAAATTAACGCAAAGCGTTCATTAATACCGTGGTGTCAAATGCCTAATTTGAAAATAAAATTCTGCTCTTTGCGTTTACAGATACGAAGATAAACGAAAAACGTTCATTAATATCGTTCATTAGTACCATAGCAACCAAGAGTTATTCCATAAATGGCTCATAGGGGCAAAGTTTAGTATCCGAGCTATAAGCATGTGCATTTGGGCTTGAATATATTGTAAAACAAGCAAAATAATTAGGTGCGGCAACTGAGTTTACTCAACAGGACTAAGCTGCTGTACTGAAAAACAAAACGAATCGCGTGACAAACTAGAACAACAACAACTTTACTGCAACTGAACAACAGAACCAACAACTGAGGCCCTTACGGCCAGACACCGAGAGGCTCTTGCGGCCAGACTACCCGTCGCGACTATAGACCACAGTAAAAACCTAACAAAAAGCGTGTTTCTATTATAGCTACTCCGTTGTTTATATGGGGAAGCTAATAAAATAACATAACATAAATCAAATATTACCACTACTAGTTCTGTAAAATTAGTTCATTCCAGACCTACTGGTTTGAGAGGTCACATTACTTGCCGGCAGAAAGTGAAAAAAAAAAAAGGATTTGTACTGCCAAGTAGATGTATAATTGACCTTTCATCAAATGTATCATGGAAACGTTGTCGAGTAAAGCTCCCCCTTAATAGAATGGTCAGGAAGACTGATTAATGTGGTGAGCTACTGGTTTGGCAAGATCCTTGCTGTTAGTTCTAACAAGTGGTTTACTGAATCGATCTCCTAATCTTCACCCGTTTCACCGATGTAGAGTTTGTTACAAAGTGGACAGATGATACAATAAATAACATTACTAGATGTACTAACACTGAGTCAAAATGGTCAGTAACTTGCGTCCTGAAATGAGTGTAGCAGTTTTAGTGAAAGTAAACAGGTGTTGCATCGTTTTCTGAGACATTTAAAAGTGCCTGGTTGAAGATCGTGCTGTAGTGTCCCCTAACCTGGGAAACTCGAAAGTTATCATCTCGCTTAAAAGAGATAAGTGTTGGCTGTTGAAAAATTGTAATCATCTGTAAAATCTTCAAGTTCAACTTCAGCTGATACTCGCATCCCAAGGTGGTTAGCATACGTTAATAGTTTTTAGTTCATCATACCAGTGTTTATCTTCCCCGCCGACGCAGTTCAACACTAGTTTTTACATGAACTACTCACTCATCTATGTTAAATGTACTGCAGAGCAGTATGTTCGTTCCTATCCAAGTTATGACCTCCACAATTGGCATACTTACTAGTTTTAAGGTCTATTTCAAAACATGCATGTTGTCTGTTACAGACTGCGCGCAACCTAGTTTATAAAATTCATACAGACTGAGTTGAGTTCCTCGCAATTTGTGCGATATTAAACAGTAATTTTCGCAAAAACAAACATTCTGTTTTGGCTTACTAAGCTCAAATAAAAAATGTTTTTGGTATATTTAAGCCGGAGAACTTAAAAAAATATCATGATCTAGATGCACAAAATAGAAGCTGAAATAGAAATGGAAATCAAAAGTACAGCAAAATATGGAGCACAAACCTAACATAAAGTTGATCAACATACAACAGCTACAGATTCTAAAAGTCCATCGTATCCAACCCCATCCCTTTAGACTACTCTTGGTTAATGAAGGAATGCACGGTTCAGTATGACTCTACATGTGTCGTAAATGACGTCTTGATGAACTAAATGACTAGCTTCAAGTTCCTGATTGATGAAAACACCTTCGCTGCCGTTCGCATGCATATGGCATGACACACGATGAATGGATGAAAAACCACATCGTACTCCAAGTCATATAGGAAGGCAGAATGTACAAAACAACTGGTGACCCGAGTGATGACTTCCATGCTTTGTAGCTCGATATTACAAAGATACTGAATCCAAAATATCCCCCTTTCTTCCAACACATCTTGTTTATTGGTACGAGAAAACCGGCGCCCACTTGATCGATATCCATGCCATGCATGAAGTTCATGAAGCAAAATGAACTGTTGAACATTATGTGTTCTCAATCCAGTTTTAGTATTAATCCATAGAGAAAATAGAGCTTCTTTTTCTTCTTCGTTCTGTGTCATTTTGGGCTCCAATTCAAAGGTTTCCCATACCTAGCGAACTGTTTTCAAAGTTTTGAAAAAACTGAACGACTGCGCGAGTTAGGAGATGTTATGTTTTGATGATAATAAAAAACGCGCGATTTTCCTTTGTTGTACTTATTCAGTTTCTATGGGCTATTTATAAAGGAAATACGAAACATATTTTCCGCGTTTCTATAGAGGTGTAGACACACTTGTGGAAGTTTGGAAGAACTCGAAATAGCTGTAGAACTGAACACGAGCCCGAACCACAGCCATTTCTCGTTCTCCCTAACTTTCTTAAAGGAGCTGTGTCACGGTGTGGGACACACCTTTATCTTCTGGGGAATTTCATATAAACTGACGACCTTAGCACACGTGTGGGATGGTGATTAACAATCTGTGCCTAGATCTAGTCTTCAAGGAAAATATTGCATATCCTTTCAATCAAGCATTAAGGGGTCTTCAACTGTTTGAATCCAATTACCAGCCACCAATTGAACATTGATTGCAGACATGCGCAAAACCATGACACAGCGCCTTTCAATATTACACTGATAATAGACTATATCGCAACTCCGCCGTCGCAGTGCACTCTGGGATGGATATCTCAGTTTCCATTGTTAAATCCAAGATGGCCGCCCAATAACAACAATGGAAAACCGAGATATCCATCCCAGAGTGCACTGCGACGGCGGGGTTGCGATATAGTCTATACAGAAACTACGCTTGGGCTCTCCGTGAAAAGGTACAGGTATTCATTCATATAGCGCAAATGGTTATATATGGATATGCGCTTCACAAGTTTATTTTTGTGATACGGACGGCTATTGTGGCGCAACGTGCTGCCGTGATACCTGTAGTATACTGGGAGTGCCTTACCATTATTAAAGTTACTTGATATCCTGACAGTGGTTATAATATCAATAAGCTACAAACAGTAAAATTGGCCCATCTATGGGATCAAAACCAATTACCAGGTATATTTGATAACTATTGTTGTTATGCTAGTGACATCCACTAATATACATGTAACACTTCGAAAGGGAATTTTTACAAGGCTTGTTTCAGGACTAATCTTGGTAAACAGACTATTTATGCTATGGCAACGGACCTATGACAGAAATTACCAACTGATATAAAAAAAACTAGGCAATTTCAGTTTTCCGAAAACGGTTAAACACTTTCTACTATATTAGAGCAAAATTCGACTTTCCTGCATGTCTTCCTTAAAAGCTTTAGGTCACAACCTTCCTCAGTTATTCCTTTTTCTTTTCTTTCTTTCTGATTTCACAAATGGTCACAATTTCTTGTAAGTATTGCTATTATTGTAAGTATTTTATCTATTCGTATGTCTGATGCCTACATAACACATTTTACATAAGATGACTAGTGTCTAACTCGAAAACCTCATGGTTTATTTATAGACTCTAGCTAGCATTTCCCAAATATTTATAATATTTATATATCTATTTATCACCTCTCATAGGTATGTCTCTTTACACTAAGTTTATATACACTATCAACACTGTAAACAACTGCGAAGTGTGAAATAAAAGTAAAGCAAAGTAAGCAAATTAAATGCGAATACCGAACAGAACCGAATTCGGAAAAGAGAAGGCACAAACAAGATACTAGGGTAACGGCTGGTTGCAGCTGTCCTCGTGTCCTTTTGCGATTGGTTAAGCTCTTTTAGTAAAGTCAAGCTGTCGAACACTGCAGCTAATTTCAAAGTGAAGGAGGCTGTCGTAAACTTAAACTTTTCACAACTAGCCAAGATTTCTTTTCTTCATCTGCTTCTTCCATCATTAGTTTGTTCGACTGATATTTATCAACAATGCAGTTACTGCTAATATCAACAATCAGGTTGAAGGGCTGAGAAGTTTAGAACTATAGTTAGACAAGAAAAGCAGAGAAGGGTACGAAAAAGCAGACATAACCAAGTAGACAAAATAACGCTAACAGGAAGAAGCTAAAGCAAGGTAGGTTTGAACTGGAATCCTCAGTTTTATTCACCTTTCTACTAGCCTGCAATGCAGGGCTGGCGTTCTATTTGTAAAACAGCACTAAGTTTGAACGAGGGAAGAATGGCGTTCAAATACACCGCTACTAGTTTATTTCCAAACCCAGAAAGTCTAACCAAATAAGCATTCTAACACTCACATAATGTAGCACTATATACATGCAGGGATTTTTTCCTTCGCTGCTCACAGGCTATGTTCAGGCCGATTACATTCTATAACGCGGTACAGTATGTAAGTTCAGTTTGTTGCTATCTCGCCCTTGCTTCGATGGCTTTATCCGGTTTTACCATTCTGCTCACGAAACCAGACTACAGTTCGACTCAAGAATCTTAAACGGCTCCCTGTATTTTGGAAACATAATTTGGATTATTTCCGACTTTTTTAAATCCTACTAACAGTCGTTACATTTTTTTATTCAAATTTACTATAGGTGTACAGGCAGTTAGAGACTCAAGATAGGTAAAAGAAAATATATTTCAAGCTCCTCTTTCTGAACGTTTTCTCGGTCTTTAATATGGTGTCATTATTAGTGTAGGCTGATATCTCTCAATTCATAACCTGTTACGAACGCGCGAATTCAAACACTTTGCGAAGTCAAATCAAACAACAAGAGTCTCGACTGTGCCGGCGATGCTTAGTTTCTTGAAAATGGTGAACTGTTGTTTTCGACTTGAGGTTCCGTTAAGATTATTATAACATTCTCACTTTTAGTTATCCATTCGAATTCTTACTCATATTCTGCTAATGTCAGTACCACACATAATTTTTATTTTTTTATTTTAACATATAATGAAGTGTTTACCCCAAAAGTACAATTAAATGACTTATCTAGGGGGCTCACACTAAATATTGTACACACACACAAAAAAAACAATTGATAATAAAATAAAATAATTAAACATAAGTCACAGAGAAACGATTTGTAGATAGAATAAAGCTTTGAACTTTGCCAAAAAAAACGACAATTTATATCAAAATCAAAATCTTTAACACCCTTCAGAATAAACTCCATTTTTCCGTGTCGCTGCTCTGTGACCATTTCTCGCCTATTAACTGTGCAGCAGAGGCAAAATGAAGCTCGTTTGGCAGCGTAACGGAGACAAAATATAAAATAATGCTTAGGTGTTTCTTTAGCTAGTCCACATTTACATCTGGGAGAGACACAGCAATTGATTTTGAAAAGATAACTATTCTGGGCACAAAAACCAAGCCTGAGGCGAGTATGAAAAATTGATCAGTGGTAGTCTTGAATAGGAATAATCAAGTAACTTATTATAGTTAAAAGGAAACATCACAGATGGCAAATTAAATTTAAAAGAAGGAAGCGAAATTGAATTCCTTACATCCAAACTTAGTGAATTCCAAGACGTGATTGTGGAAGGCAGGAAAGAGTGCTGAATTAATGGTTCTACAAGGAATAAGTGAAAAATCTTCACTTGATCTTAGGTTAAAATGTGCACGTTCACCCACAGTATTGGGTAATAGCTCTAGTAAGTATGTGGGAACTAGTCCATTTACAATTTTATAAAAATGTATTAACTTATGCAGTTTCATCCTTACACTTAAACTCTCCCAAGTAGGCTCTTCTCTCAGGCTTGTAGCACTTGTACCCTTAGTTGCTCCGGTTACAACCCTGGCAGCCTCATATTGGACACTCTCTAGTAGGTTAGCATCTACATCACTACAATTACTCCAGATTATATCTCCGTATTCCATTAAGGGACGAATTAAGCTTATATATAAGCAAGCTAAGGTTGACCTATCAACCTTGTACTTCAAAGACTTTAACATATTCAACCGTTTAGATGCTTTTTCAAAAATGCTCAGAATGTGACTCCGCCGCCTGAACATATTGCTTTGTAAGGTTAATCAAAGATGTTTGAGATCTTCAACCTCTTTTATATGTTTGCCATTAAATGTCAAGGTAGGATGAACAGGCTTATCACATTTTAAGGAAAAGACAATACCCCGAGTTTTCAAAGGATTCATGATAACAAGCCACTCGTCAGACCATTTAGAAATCTTACTCAGATCATCCCCGAGGCGGACGACCGAAATATCAGAATCTTCTACAATTTCAAAGAGAGTAGTATCGTCAGCATAAATAAAAGGAAAATAATTTAGACTAACAGTTATGTCATTTATATATATTAAAAACAGGAGAGGTCCAAGGACCGATCACTGGGGAACTCCTGAATTAATCCTTCTCCATTCAGAAGATTGACCGTCAATAACAACACGTTGCTGTCTTTCCTGAAGATAACTTTTTATCCATTTCAACAAAGGATCACGAACGCCAATGGCTTTCAATTTGCATAACAAACCAGAGTGCCACACCCTGTCAAAGGCCTTGCTGATATCTATAAAAACAGCCCGCACCTCCTTACCGCTTTCAAAAGCTAGGTAAATTTGATGAACAATATAAATCAATTGCTTCACTGTTGAATCACCTGGTCTAAAACCTGACTGAAACTTGTACAAGAAACCAATATCCAGCGAAAACTTGTAAAGTCGAACAAAAACAACATTTTCACAGATTTTTTAAAAACAAGGAAACAAGGTTACAGGACGGTAGTTGGTCTTTTTCTGACGATTATCACATTTAAACAAAGGAATTACAGTTGCTAACTTCCACACATTTGGAAACTGGCCAAGCGAGAAAGATAGGTTAATAAAATGAGTAAAGAAAACATAGAAACCTTCTGCACAAAACTTCTAATTTTGTTTCCGATTCCGTCGTGGCCGCATGCTTTGGACGTATCAACACCTTGCATTAACTCAAGCACTTCCAACCTTGATGCAGATATATTCGAAATAGAAATATTGGTTTGGTATGGAGGTATTATAGGCGTAGGCTTATCAGCGCCGGAAAGTTCGGATTGAGACACAAAATAGTCGTTACAAATGGATGATTTTTCAATGGGGTCAGTCACAGCAACTTCGTTCTCAATAATTGCTGGTATCAAGGATTGATTTTCTTTGCCACATAAACGCTTAGCGATAGTCCACCACTTCTTTGAACAAATAGTCGGATCAGACAAATCTCTCTTTACTTTGTCATAAAACAATCTTTTAGCACTCCGTATAAGAGAAGTTGCAAAATTACACTGCTTGCGATAGCGATCCCATGATACAGCAGATAATATTTTATTGTGACAACGCAAGAGACGATCACGCTTCCGAATGGCTGAGCGAACTTTACTATTCATCCAGGGTTTGTCCTTCGCTCTAATTGTCACTGATTTCAAATGAATGTACTTTTTAACAATCAAAAGAAATTTCTCATGCCACCCATCATAAACACTATTAATATCAGTCTCTTCTTCTAAAAAAAACATTCCAATCAACCTGCGATAGTTCATTATTCAAACCTGAGGAATCAACATTGTTAAAGTCCCATACATTCCTTTTAATTAGTAATAACCAAATCCAAAATCGTAGAATGCCGATCGGTCGGTCGTGTCGGCTCAGAAATCAATTGGGTCAAGCTATTACTTTCCAGGAAACTGTACAATTTTATACCAGCAGTAGAATTTCGCAAAGGGTTCTTTTGATCGTAATGAGCATTGAAATCACCAAGAATAACAACATTATATTGTTTCGATGATTGGCGTATTTTATCAAGGGTACTGAATTATCTATCAGATATATTTTAATTGTACACAGACAATTTCGGTGTAAAATTTATCCCTTGATAAACACTAGTCCTGTGTTTTACAAGTTAGCTATTATCGGGAGACGATTAGTTCGTCATACGATTAGTTCGCAAACACCGTACAAATTTACCGGAAGGTAGCCACCTTACCCCTCTCCCCCTCCGAAGTTGTAAAATGTATATTGTCGCTCTAACAGAGTTGGTAACCATTACAGTACATCTTGAGAAAGCGCTATACCGGCAGTACCGTCTGAACGTAACGGTGCGGGCAATCCGCGGGCAAGCTTCGGGCAAGTTACGGGCATGGTCTACCCGCGGGCAATCTGCGGGTACATGCATTTAATGAGCAAGTTTACGGGAAGTGCCCGCAAGTGTGAAATAGTTAATGCTGATGCAAGTGCGTGCGAATAAAATGAATGTATTACCTCGCTATGTTCGTAGGCAACTCAGTATTTCATCGATAGTGGTGAATGATGTCTCGATATAAATGCTAAATAGTTTTACATAACAAAGATAATACTTAAATAGATAACTGTAAATGAATATACTATATATATATATATATATCAATATAGACAAACTTAGTTTGATAATATAGGAGACACCAGTTATGTGAGAAAGATAAATAATGTGCTCCCAGCCTAATTTAATTTACAAAAACCAAAAACCAATATAACAACAGCAGGTATGGCTAGTCGCTATTAGTTTTTGTGCTGAAACTATTGGTGTTTTCAAGAGCATATTACGATATGTAATGGAAGAGAGTTCCAGACCGGGAAATAGTTCAAGGAACACAAGAGTACTTAAATACATCAGTGCGAGCCGAGAGATGTTCATATTTCAGATCGTGTTTGCGGTGTGTGACTGACCTTGAGAGTGTAAGCTAATGATTCGTTTAGGTTTACGGCATTCAGGCCAGAAGAGGCTTTGTACATGAAAGTAAGTCGGAGGCATTCATGGCGTATAGAAAGCAGAAGCCATTGCAGATTATTTTTCGAGACTCGGCTTGGTTCTCCAAAAAAGCAAATATTTCTCGATGTTATGACAAGATAATCACTTGATAATATTAAGTCACTGAAAGACTGGTCTTGCTGAAGAAGAATAACTCCGAGAAACGTTTTTAGAAAACGTGTTTGTGATAATTAAGCCCGCTGCTCAAGCGGCTGTAGTTTTCACCCTTTCGCCGCTCGTTTTCACGTGACGTCATCGCCGCCATCTTGGTTGACGTTAACAAAAGATTCCTCGTTCGATCAACCATGAAACCAAAATATTTCTTTGTTTGATTCAACCAACATGGTACCCTGGGTTCCAGAGGCTCGAAAGAGAGTTAAGAGAGGCCTGGGGAAGAAAGTAATTTGAACGAGCCTTGGCCTCGCGAGGCACGAATCTCACTTTCAATAGTACAGAATCTGTACTCTTAATTTGATTGGTCAATGACGCTAACAGGGTCGCGATTGGTTGGATTTAGCAAACGGGTTCTCTAGTTTGAAAACCGGTTTTCTCTACTGATGAGAGACAGACAAAATCAAAATGGTGAGCGAAGTCAAAGAAGCAAACTTTATGCGAGTGCAGGAATGCAATTCTTTCTGCTTTAAAAGCATTTGCCAACGTCAAGAAATTAGCAGTTCAAGAAGAAGCTATCATAAGCTTCATAAAGCGAAGAGATGTTCTGGCTGTGCTTCCCACGCGCCACTGAACAAACTTCTTTGTCGGTTGGCAGAGCTCAATGCCAGATCTTTAAACCTCTGAAGATCACCCATTGACCTCTCCAGCTTCTCCAGCTCTCTCTTACACTTTGAACAGATGATTTTCGAGAGCACATCTTCCTGGACTACGGAAATATTCAAAACACCGGAAAGTCTCTCGCCAAGCTTTTCCTAAACTGACTTCGAGCCTTAGAATATGTCGTGTCTTCCCCTACCCGAAATTGGAATGTTGATTGAGCAGGTTTGACAAATGTTCTTTAACGAAACGTTGGGAGAACAAGTTAGCCTTTTCACCGGAGTTAGAGCATTTGACATATTCTCTCTGGGATCCATCTGTTTTGACATTTCACCTTCTCGCTTCAGTGCTCTACGTGAAAGTTCGTAATCAAAACAAGGAAACCGGTTTGACGAGGTATTTTAATCCAACATTAGCATACTCAACTTGAAAGTGAGATTAGCAGCTCGCGAGCCCAGGGGTTCGTCGCTCCGCTCCGCGAACTTCTCGTCGCTTCGCTCCTCGAACTCGAACCCCTGGCAACCAGGGTACCAACATGGCGGCCACGTCTTTGTTGTTTGAATCTCTGGACATTGATTGCAAACCAGCAATTAGGGACCTTAAAGTGCATATGAGCCCAATTTTGTTATCATTAAAATCGATTCTCCATCAAGTAAATAGTTGAATTGTAAAATATTTCTTAATTTGAGTGCTGCGTCTATGAGTCAGAGGTTTCTATTTCCAATATGCTAATTATGTGACGACATGTGAGGCCAACAAAAGATCACTTCTTTCTCCTTGTGAATGAAACTATTTCTGATTTATACAAAATATTTGGTAAAATCACCGATATAAGGCCCAAATATTACATGGATGTTTAGAAAAATATATACATTTCTGCCAGCACATTTTGTACAATAAATGAGTCCTCGCATGTCGTCACATAATTAACATATCGGAAATAGAAACTTAACATAGTCCTTTGTAAGTATGTACAAGAGTTTGTTTTGAGCTGTAAAACTCAAGTCAGGCATTAGCGCGTAGCATGACTGTAACTAGCGTGACGTCATCAGTAATGAGTGACTGAGAAACGTGTGCTCGAGGAGAAGCGAGACGGATTTGTAAAAGTCAAGTTTATGAAATAAACTCGGAAAGTTATATCCTTGGCTAATGTATTGTGAATGTAACAATAACAGGCGAAAGAAGCCTCTGCCTCTGTGACTTAACGTCTTGACTCCGACCTGAGAATTGCCTGAGGGTAAATGAACGACGCCCACCGTTTTGAATTCAAAGCAAAGCCGTTGGAAAAGTGAATATGAAAACTAACTGAACAACGTGGAAGCGTTATCGCATCATAAACATACGTCAAAACGAATTATTGAATTCTTCAACTTAACGTTTCTCATATTTCTGTTTGCTGAAGTAGTCAAAACCAGCAAAGAATGAAATGAGTTGACTTGTCGTCTTGACTCAGAACTAAGTGTGAAGAAAAGGCGCCCACTGTTTTGAACTCACCGCAAACTGCCGTTTTGAAAAGTGAACACCAAAACTAACAGAACGTAGAAAGCTTTAGCGAAGCATAAACATAATACGTCAAAACAAAGTTTTGAATTCTTCTCATTTTGAAAATATCATTTGGATTGATTTTGGCGTTCTTAAAATCTACTAACAGTCGTTACATTTTTATAAAAAAGTTACTAGGTTATTTTGGCAGTTGGAGGCTGAAAAAAGGTAAAAGAAAATAACCGTGAATCGAGGCCCATTTTATCAGTCGATTAGTTCGCAAACGCCGAAAAAGTGTTCTGAAACCACAATCTTAAAGTTGCCACTACGATCAAATTTTGAGATAGTGATATTTTTTTCGTATTTGTAAAGTAAAGTTGCTATATTATTTCCTATCCACACCGTTTTTTGATATGAAGACGGGAAGTCTTATTTATTTGGGCCCAAAACTTAGTTTTTTTTTATGTCCGCCATTACTCGAACCATTCCTGTGAGACAGCTATGGCAGAGCTAATTTTCAGCGGACGTGACGTCATTTTCTCAACACAATGCGGGACTACGTTTCACACAAACTTTCGCACGAACTTATAAGTAAAGTACATGTTTATTCTATTTTTTTACAAAAAGGAAATAACGAAGTTTTGAATGGAAATAGTATGCATTTACAAGAGCGACGTGTTGAGAAAATGACGAAAATTGCGAAGTATTTGGAACACACTTCAGTAATGGTAGACGTGATTTCGACGGTAACCTTTGGTAATATTTTTCACTGATTTGGGTATGTTCGACACTGTGTCAGTATCGTTTTGGAAGACAATACCGTGAGTAGAAAAGAAAACTTTGGTTGAATTTCGTCGTATGGCACTTTAAACGCTCGAAATATGTAGAATGGATATTGACGCTCTAATAGAGTTGGTTATGCATGACATATGAATTGAAAGAGCAGGCCTCGCTCGCTACATCTTGAGAAAGCTCTATATATAAATAACTATTTCAAAAAGGTTGTCGGTGAATTTTGACTCAGCCTACCCGACCGGACGGAAGGGGAGCATGACAGAAGGTGGGTCAATTTGTTCATATGGTATAACGGCAAGTGATAAAACATTGCATTTTTGCATTTTAAATCAAGCAAGCAAGAACAGATGACAGGGCTTTACTTAGCGATTTCATAATTTTAATCTGCTGTCTTATTCCCATACACCCTTTCGGTTAGGCTCGGTTTCCTAATTTAAACGCATTTCGGAACAGCAATCGAAACCTTTCAAAAGTTTACAATGTAAATTATGCAAATACGTTCAGCGACAGGAATTTAGTGGCAAGTTTGTGATTGGCTAACACCAACAATGTCTCAGCTCGCGCGCCCAGCCGTGTGTTGTCTTGATCGGCACTTTAAATATTAAATAGTAACAAATAAAGTAGCCTGGTTTCTCAATGATTTTAAATGGCGTTTGTTCTTGATAATTAATTTCACATTTGGAGTTTTAGTTTAAAGAATTCCAATGTGTTTTGAAAGTTTACGCGGAATCGAACCACCGTGAAAGGGTAAACAGCTTTGCTTGTCAAAACACGCAAATAAATGAATAATATTGAATTTTAATCAGGTGACGTCATGGACACGGTGTGTTGACCGCGCGCCCAGCCGTTAGTGGGGGGACGCTTTGGAGAAACGACACCCCAACGGCTGACGAGCCTTACCTTTCGGTCTGATCGCGTAGGATTGAGTCAAATTGATCGACAACAGTTTTGAAATACCTATATACAACTGCTTACTTTTTTATCAACAGCCTGATCAACTGGTCAGTAACTACTAAAATAGAAAAAACTGAGGAAAATCGAGAACAGAGATAAAGACATATAGCAAAAGAGGTAAAGAAGAAGAAGAACAAGAAAAGGAAAATTAACGGGAAAATACAAAACAAGAAGAGAAAGAAGTACTACATGAGACGTACATTGTAGAGGTCTTACAGTGTCTAGCAGCATCCAAGCCTGTAAACACGCACATTACTGTGTCTGTAACATGAAATTATTGTAAGATAAATTGTGTTATAAATTTGAACCAGAAATTATCAAAACATTTCAAGTTATCGAAATTGCCTTTGCCCTTTTCTTTTGAAGTTGATAACTATTATTTACAATGAACACGACGACAACAAACGTGACGGCGTTTGAGTTATTTGCGCGTTGTGAAAGTGCTACATTGTTTCTATCTTATTTCGGTGTTGTTGGACTCATGATTATCGTCGGAAATGCTCTAGCTTTGGTAATCTTTTCAAAAACCAAGGCATTAAGAAAAAGACCTTATTATCTTGTGATCAGCCTCTGTATTGCTGATCTCTTGGTGGGAATAAGTGCTATTGCTGTGATGTTCTTTGTGGCACTTCGGTGTTTCTTGAGTATTGATGCCGCTGAAGTGGATTATATTCCGTCGATGTCAATGTTCTCCTTAGTTGCCTCGATTTACACCCTAACTGCTATCTCAATCGAGCGTTTCATTGCCATTATATTCCCTCTTTATCACCGCAGTGTTGGTATTGGTTTGTATGTGGCGCTCATTGGAGTTCCGTGGCTTTTTGCTAGTATTGGGTTGGCTGCAGTTGTATTGCGGATCGGCAACTATTGGCTGCCAGCTGTTTTTATAACTTTACCTATTGTGCTGATATTGGTAGTTGTCTGTCTTGTCGTCATTGTTGTTGCGTACAGTGCAATTTTAATTAAAGTTAAATGTAGTCACGTCCAAGCCCCTAATCACATCCAAATAATGCGTGAAAGAAAACTAGCTGTCACGCTTTTTCTCGTTACCGCAGTGTCTGTCATAACATTATTCCCATCTTTCTTTATAGTTTTTACCTTAATTATTTGTAAAGAATGTTTGTCCACCTGGTTTTCTGTTATAGTCGTGACCATTTTTCTGATCATATCATATCTTAATTCAGTTTTAAACATTGTAATATATTTTGGTAGGATACCAGAACTCCGACGAGCTGCCCTAAGATTAATTTGTAGAAGTAACCAAGGAGATGGCAATGCAATTACAGATATTGCGCGTCCTCAGAGACAAAACCTGCAACACGAGACTCAACAGTGAACAAGACGTTAATAATAATCCTTGAATTAATAGCAGTCCGGGGAGCTATAGCTTACAGCTGTTAACATGGTTGGTCTATAGACCTTATACAATATGTAACATTCGGAAATATTACTGTTTTTATTTACACCGATCAGTAATGAGACTGGTCAGCACATGAAAAAATCAAACCGTATGTACAAGTAAGTAATTATGTTAAGTTTGAGTGACAGCGTTCATTGCTACAGAGTAATTAGAAGTTCAGTTTCACTGAAATAAGGTGTATGAAATCCAGCCACAACCCTACAGCCTCGCTTTCATGTTATTTCAAATAGCCAATAACTGCTATTTCCAACATTTTCCAGTTGAGGAACATTTCTTAAGGGAGCAAGTCAAAACACATGCACCAGACAGGGACCCATTTTTTTCAAAAGACAGCTGTCAGCGCAGGGTACCACCCTTATCCCCCATTTTTGACCATCTATTTTCCATTCTGGGGGGCCTAGTGGTAATATTAACACAGAAAATAAAATGATAACGTAAGACAAAACATGCAGTGCATTTGTTTCTAGATTATGCCCCCACCCCTTACCCCAAAATGGATCAGTCTAGAGGGCATGTGTTTTGACCTGCTCCATAAAACATAATGGTAAGGGAGTATTTATGTAAAAGCAAGAATGTTCAAATTCTTTGTAATATCACGAGCCGCTTTTTTAATTAAAAAGACAGTAACTGTTAATACATCTTCAAGAATAAACTTTACAATCGAAACCAGAAAACTGAACGAAACTATCGCAGCTGGAAATGAAATTCTAGTTCTTAAACTTAGTACAAGCAAGGTTTTCTCATTAGGTAACTTGAACAAGATTTGAATCAACTGCGACCGAGTTTCCAAGGATTTCTTGTCAATGGATTAAAACAAATTAAACAATAAAAAGAAAATCTAAAAGTAAACTTGGCTTACTTTGTTGGTATTTTGTCCTTGTAATTGTATAATGTCAGTTGTTATTGGGCAGTTGTTTGAGCGAGATTAACGTCAATTTTCAGTTACGTTTTCATTCACGTAATCAAACTTTCCTCGTCTGTCAACTGGTCACTCGAAGACTTGAAAATCACTTTGAACTTTCTCAAATCACCCCAAGATCCCATTAGCAGAGGCACAGATGATCAGTCTATACATTTCTTTTCATTTCTATTCCAAACTCTTCAATTTTAGCCATCAAAAGCCAGTTATTTGCCACCATAACACCGAAATTGGGCTCAAACCTAGACATGGTACCGCCGCACATCTCACTTACGTCATGTACGTGAGTGCCCCCGGAGTTTGAAATACCGCTCCCTGGAGTTTGTAATTTCACTATTACGTTGAAATACCACTCCCTTTAGCCAATCAAATTGCAGAAATTTCTTAGGTCATGCTATAAAAGTGCATATAAACCCTGGCCAGTTATGCTTTTTTTTAAAGCTGAGACCTAAAAATGTTTAATATCTAATATATTTTTTAGCGACTATACTTTCAAATTTTTAATAATTTCTGCGCACGTTCGGGGACTGGGACGAGAATAAAACGTGACGTCATCAACAGAACTCGTCTCTCTTCGCCGGTATAAAGCGTTGGCTTAATTGCAAAATCATTTAATAGATAACCGATAAAGATGATAATATCGCGCTAAACGTTTCGGAGAGCTTTATTCGGCAAGGCCTTTCATGTAATGGCGCATCGAGCGTGTTCTGTTGATGACGTCAAACTAGACCCAGTGCCAATTTTGTAAAGCGCTCTCGCGCGCTTGATTTTCGTCCACATGCAACCCACATTTTAATGTCAAATTTGTATATAGTTATTTAGTTTATTTTAGTATTATACACGACCCCACAAGCGCTAACGCTTTAAGTAATGGTTCGTATAAGAACTGGAGCAAGATCTATTGTTCCGCGGCAATGAATGTGATTTCACTAATCCCACATAGAAAATGGTTCAACGTGTGTGTCTACTGCTTCTTTAGAAGCTGTAGACACTATGTTATCGAGTCCTATGACGCGCGCGTAAGATAGTGTTTTTGTCGATAAGTGGTCGTGAAGTTATATTCGGGACCAATTGAATGTGTCGTTGGCTTTCGTGCATTACTCGGAATCATCATTTAGCGACAATATCCAATCACAAAATGGCAATGAAGATGACGACTATATGCCGATGGAGACATGTTCACGAGGTAGCGAGTTGGTCTTTTCAATTTCGTCACAACGATTTGGAGATCTAGAGCGGTGAGTAATACTGTTATTTTACCATGAATTTACAAACTTGATTAGCTACAGCTTTCGCAGAGTGTGTGTAACCGGTCAAATGAAAGGTTTCCAAAGGTACTTTCAAGGTCCAGGTCGATGTACTTCCCACCAATTGAATACCAACGTGTTAATTTTCCTGCTCTAAAGCTAAATGGAACATTGTCTTTAGGTTGGAAGAATGGAGAGTCTCAGCACCGGGGTTTTGGGAAACAGTTTGATTTTCCTTGTTCGTATGAAGGAAACTTAAGATGTAAGATGGCAAAAGCAAATGAGAAATGTTGCTGTGTGCATTCATCGGCGAATGGGAAAATTCTTTAAAATTCATTGGAGATCAAAGCTAGTGGCATAGCATTCTCGTTGTTCTGTGCTTGTGAGGTCCCCTTTAGAAACATTTATCCAGCGCTGACATTTCTCACTGCATGCATTCCCTGTGAAGGTTTTGGAACGGAAAAGCTCTATCGAAAAGGCCAAGAAAAGATGAGAAACCTCTACATCTCTGAGTGATATCTCTTTGAGCGATTTATAAAGTGTTTTTTTCACATCTAGAGTCACTCTTAGATCTCCCCCAGCATGTTCAGTGCTTGGTAGTCACCATTACTGATATGACTGGGAATCTTATTTAAGGCATTTAAGGCATTATGCCCTAACATGACTCTCAAACTTACTGAAGTACTGAAACAGCGGTGTTTGTTTGTCTGAGTCTTGCAGGGGTCTCATGTCAGATAATCTATTTTTAGAAGCTGTGTGCAGCGCTATTGATTTACAATGATTCAAGTATTACATTACCCACCTTCTTGGTCATTGTTGCTGAAAATAAGAATGTTCTTCTCTCCCTTGGGATTACTTTCAATATCTTGTCAACCTGTAAAAAATTAAGATTTTTAAGAAGTTACCTTACGATGTGAAGATTGATACATGCAAGGACATCAATGTATAATAAACTTTCTTCTTTTATAAACAAGGCCACATACAATGTACATGTAATTAAATTTTACATAATTTGAATGTAGTACATGCATCTACATATGTACAGTATAAACATTATCATACAAACCTCTTTCTCAAAGTCCATGTTTAAAATTCTATCAGCTTCATCCATTACCTATAGATTTAAAGTGCATAAGAATTACAACGATTAAATACATTTTTTATAATATATAAATTTGCTTCAAGTTACATGTATATATAATATATAACAACATTAGGATTGTCTATTATTTACTAGTCCTTGTGCATGTAGGAATTGTTTTCAATGTGTCAAATGATCCATTATAACAAAATATTTGGGGCCATTCCTATTTCGTAAACCCCTATGACCAAAGACTGTAAAAATTGGCCAAATTGACCTTGATAAAAAATGAGAATCCCTTGTTCTTTTTCAAGTAGTACAACAGGTTCTTTCATGTCCCTTCCAATTACTGATTAGAAGTAGGAGACAAGGTCAACAGCTTTATATACTATGTCCCCGCCCAAGATTCAAACCTCCAACCTCCCGCACTCTAGACCATTCTCTACCTACTGAGCTAACCAGTAGGGCGATTCAAATGTATGTGTGGTACATACAAATAAAATACAAATGTTATGTACATGTAGTATAAACTAAGGTAAAGCCATGTACAATGTATATGTTGTAGTTTAAAAAATACTTCAGGTTAAATTTGTCCAAACTAGTTTATTTTTGTCCAAACTAGTTTATTTTTTTCAACCTAGTTTATTTTTTTCAACCTAGTTTATTTTTGTCCAAACTAGGTTATTTTGGTTCAACCTAGTTTATTTTTGTCCAAACTAGGTTATTTTTTTCAACCTAGTTTATTTTTGTCCAAACTAGGTTATTTTGGTTCAACCTAGTTTATTTTTGTCCAAACTAGTTTATTTTTTTCAACCTAGTTTATTTTTGTCCAAACTAGGTTATTTTGGTTCAACCTAGTTTATTTTTGTCCAAACTAGGTTATTTTTTCAAGCTAGGTTATTTTTAGCCTGTACACAGACCTCCGTAATCCCTTCAAAGGAAGGAAAAGGTGGTCTGTACTACGGATGAGTTAATCGTGTTCTAGGTCACGTGGATAGTTACAGGAATGCTGTAACCAGTCGCTGATTGGCTGGTGCCTCATAGCGGGTGCTGATTGGCTTAGCGGTTATGTTGACCTTAGTTCTGGCTCCGTGGGAAAATCCGAGCTCGATTCACTCTAGTTTGGAATTGTATTAAGACGAATTGCTATGTCATTTTGTGTCCAGTACTCGGTTAATATCGAGAAAAAATTATAAGAATATCGTTCATGGAACTGCTGCATTTCAAGTCTGGTAATAAATTATTTCTCTCGAATTTCAATTAAAAAGTCGGCCTCAACATATATGCAGAAAATGCCTAGCTAGGAAGTTTGAAAGAATTTGCAGGGAACAAACGAAATTCTTCTTCAGATATCGTCTAGTTATTCAAAACGAAAAGAAAGTCCATGTTCAAGAGCTCTTTTTGCAAAGCGAATGGCTGTGGGAGGCGATCAACCAGAAGCAATATCAATAGCCTCGGCGGTCAGGCGAGTTGCTTACGAGCGCTACTTCTCAAACCTCGAGTTCACGTGGTTCTCAAACTCACGAATCCATCCAATCTTCCACTTCCTCGAGGATAGAAAGATCTCCAAATCCCTTCCTTTGAATGGATTACGAAGGTCTGTGTATATAGGCTATCGAAGAAGGGAATTTATTTTATTTCCCACGCTTCCCAGCGCGTCCTTGCATTGCCGTTAACAATAGGAAATGAACAATCTGAAATCTACAATGTGTACCGTCTAGTGTTTCTCGGCCAATGGAATTCGATATGTAATTTATGCAAAATTATGTCGGAACACGATTAACTCATCCGTAGTACAGACCACCTTTTCCTTCCTTTGAAGGGATTACGGAGGTCTGTGTACAGGCTAGGTTATTTTGTGTCCATCCTAGTTTTTTTTTCTTCCAAACAGTAATTTTTTGGTTTTTTTTTAATGTAGGGTAGCGTTATACTTATGTTGTTTAGTAACTTACGGTAGCCTTTAAAAAACAAAACCCTAAATATAAAGTGAGCACTGTTGTGGAAGGTTAGGGTATTTTTTAATGTAGGGGTAGGGTTTGTAGTGGTTCAGAGGACCATTAAAGAAGTATTATATTTATCTGTTGTTTAATAGTGACTTCGCCGTAAAGAAAAACAAAATTAGTGACTAGCTCTAAACACCCTAAATAAGTGAGCACCAGTTGTTAACGGTTTATAGGGTGTTTTTAAATGTAGGGGTAGGGTTTGTATTAGTTCACAGGACCATTAAATAAGTATTATTTATCTGTTGTTTAGTGACTTAGCCATAAAAAAATAGTGACTATATAGATTTAAACACCCTAAATTAGTGAGCACCCATTGAAAAAAAATAACTAGGTTGAATTACCAAAATAAACTAGGTTTAAAAAATAAACTACATGTAGCTTAATTTTGGTTATATTTTTCAACCTAGTTTATTTTTTTCAACCTAGGTTATTTTTAAACCTCGTTTAGTTTGATTCAACCTAGTTTATTTCTTATTATGGGTTCAATCACAGTATAATTTCTCTTCCCTTATTAATTATTGTTTGCCTGTGATGCCTTAAGTCACAAATTAGCGCTATATATCTAAATATAATTTACAAACTGTGTCTTTATTGTCAGGAGTTAGAAGTTCGTTATTTGGAATGCATACTTCCATTTTGTTCTAGTCACAGCATGTTATTATATTTGGAAAGCTGAGTCTAACGAGTACGAGGTTTAGTCCAAGATCCTTTGAACTCGTTACTTTAAGATACTGTTTTGTTCTTTCGTAGAAGTCTTCTTCCAGTCAATGTTAGCATTGCATGATTGCTTTTATATTATTTATCTCAGTGATTACTCTGTAAAAGTCGGTTCGGTTCACAGTTTGTTTCGAAGTACGAGTGGAGCCGTAAAACTAAACCTGATCATCTATAAACAATATGTTTCTGAATTTAGCTTTCTTACTTCCCTTGAGTTTTCATAAAAGAACGCAGAGTCAACACAAACTTTGTCTGTATTTTCGTCTGTGTTATCGTGCGTGTTATATTTTTCAAAGTCTGATTTTGTTAGCAGTGCACATGCATGAATACATAATTTGCAAAAGACCTGACGTTGTAGTTATATTAGTGATTTAAATGACTACCATGTCATTGAATGTTTCTGTGGTAAAGTGGTAAAGTTCTGGTCTTACAAGCCGATGGTTCAGGGTTTGAGTCTCGTCTGGGATGAAACAAAGTAAGTAATAATGATGTGTAATATTAATTAATGTCATGGTGGTAAGGGGAATCAGGGTGGTGGTAAGGGGAATCAGGGTGGGGTAGAAGGAAGATAGTGGGACAAAGAAAAGGGAAGGGAGGGGAGGTAGAATACTAAAACCTGCTCAATTCTTTTTAGAATGTGCCCCCTAAAAAAACTAAACCCCATTTTTTTATGACTCCCCAAAAAGAAAGGATCCCTTTTTAGAATGATTGATGGAAAAAATTACCTAGGTTGAAAAAACAAACTAGGTTGAAAAAAAGAAAATACATGTAGGTTGAAAAAATATATACTAGTTTGGACAAATTTAACCTGAAGTTTTTTTTTACCTGCAACATATACATGTACGTACAAATGTATGTACACAGGGCCGTCATTAAGGGCCGCAATACCTGTTACGGCTGAGTGCATCCCATGCTACGGGTGATGAAAGCTGTGCTCACTAAGCTGAATTAATTATTTTTATAGACATTTAGAGACATTTAACCTTCTAAAATAAATAGTGTTTACTGTGTTATGATTTTAGTACTATCACCGTACCAGCAGTGTTTCTAACATGATCAACACTCTTAAGTGGGACAGCCTCGAAACACAGATCGCTCACTGACCTTACGATGTTCTACAAAATTCACTCAGGCATGGTGAACCTTAAATTCCCTCCAGAGATGGTGATATCAGATCCTAGAACCAGATCTTGTAATCCTGAGAATTTTTGCCATCTACAGTCATCTGTAAATGAATTTAGACATTCGTTCTACGTCCGCACTATACCGCTCTGGAACTCTCTCCCCATTGTTGCTGTAACTGCCACCACTCTGTCTGCGTTTCAAGCCCAAGCTCGTGCCTCCCTCTGAATCACTTAACTTTATTATTTGTAATATTTAATTATTTATTTCTAATTTAATTTTTTTTTATCACTTGACAATTAACTTATTGATTAACTTAGTAGTTTTTAGGACTGGCCACCGACACAGACCGTTGTACCAGCCTCCTGCCGGGATTAGCTTTAAGCTATTTTTATATGGCAGTACAATTATATTTAGATTTAGATTTATTCATTTTACATGTAAGTAGAAACCAAGATGTATTTTGAAGGAAATATTCATGAATTATTACCAAAATTGCATTTTCAACACTTAGTGATGCCAATTTTAGTGACAAACCTCATTACACAATGGGCAGGTCATACATGAGTGAACTTCCGCTGGCCAATGCAATGTGTGGGCGTGGATCGTGGAACCTTCCACAATTATTTATTATTATTTTTTGAGATGAATAAGAGGAAGCAATCCGAAATTATATTTATTTTCAAAAGCTCAGTTAGATGAAGGAAATAAAGCAGAAAAGAGACATTCACAAAGATCATCCCCAGCTGAAGCATAAGTTTCACCATCTCCTAGTTGCATATCCTGCTGGGAGATTCAGCCATTATAGATTTTGAAGTTATGTTTGCGATTCATCAGCCAGAATGCAGGAAAATGCATTTCCATGTCTAATTACAAAAAAAAATTCTGGAGAGCAGATCCCCTGGCAGGTTCTTCTGGCTTTCATATTGTCTGTGTTACAGCTTAAAAGTTTAATGTAATGGCTGATCAAAATGTTAATGACAGCCATGTGTACATGTATGTTAAATAAACAGTACAATATTGTACATGTATTATAAGCACAATTACAATGATTAGGATATACTTACTAAGTACTTGAGTACCCTCAGACTAAAACCTTTTGTATTTTCTAAATGATCCACAAGCCTGCCGGGAGTGGCTGAAAATAAAGAAAAATATATGTATTTGAGAAAACACAATGTATGTGCATGGCTTTAATTTAATACACAGGGCAGCAGTCCAAGTTACATGTACATGTATCAAGTATTAAATCCTATACCTCACATGACACGTGTGCTGTCAATCAAAGCTTGCAAATTCAAAATAAATAAAATAAAACAGATAAGTCCTTTATTTTTGGGGAAAATTATTGATTTTCAAAATGCTTTTTTTTGTATCTGGAAGATTTGATCAAATATTTAACATTACAAGTTAGTGAAAAACAAAATAATGTTGGCCATGTGCATTTCTGCTTCTGACCAGGAACATCTATACAGTATGGTAACCTTAATCCAGGGAACACGCCAGGCTGCACAACTGTGCCATTCCCGCTTTAAAAACACATTTGTCTCTTGAAAAATATATGATAAGGGTAAAATTGTCCAGCTTTGTCCCACTTCCAAATGAAATTAGGTGCCTGATCACTTGCTACATGTAAGGGCCAAATTGTCCCTTCTGGCCCAATTTCTGGCTCAATCTCTGCTCAACTCTTTCGGGTCCGATCGTGTGAGTGCTCAATTGGTGAAATCCTGAGTGCTAACTCAACCCTCCCCGCTCAGTTCAAGTTTGGCTAGCCTGGGGCAGTTACATACATGTACTGCTGACTTTTTAAGCCGAGGGCTCAAACCTTTCCCACAATGCCATTTGGGACAATTCTGTGCACTCGTTGACGGTAGGTAATTGGCTGCTTCGGTAGGGTTTCGAATGAAATGTGCTCTAATTTTGGAGAAAAATGCCACTGTCAGTGAGCTTGACTCAGGACATCATTAAGTCTGAGGATGGCTGAAAAGTACTTTGTTTGCTTCTAGTAGGCTTTGTGAGGGGATTTCACAGGGTTTTCCTGTTGTGTTTGTGCTTTCAGACACAGGAAAACATTCTTCACTGAAATCCTTGAAATCCTGCAGTTGGCAGTCTTCTACCCCTGCTCAACTTATTAGGGTATGTTTTTGTCACTTTAAAGCAACGGCTTGAGTCCAAATCACCGCTCTTGGTTGTAGGGGTAAAAGACTTATAAAAAAAACCTACCAGAGTCCCAGAGGGGGGGACCCCTTGTGAATTTTTGTCCATTACCCAGCATGCAATTGGAGGTGGGAGCAGGTAAATGTGGTTGAGTGAAATGCAGTGACAAGAATAGCGCGGTTCACAGTCCCTTGGTGTGTTTTGTGCAAACAAACCTGGTGGTTCGAAAGATTAAATAAGGTACTGTAACGACTGAGTGCTGATTTTGTGTTTGCTCTTGATTTCAAGTGTGAATGGGAAGGATGTTTTGAGCCGATTTTCAGCTCCTTAAAACTCGTGAAAATAGAAGAAACAAAAACGAATGCCAAAACAAATGAGCTTTTCTCCATTATTAGTGAAAGAGTCAAGCGATCCCTGTTATAGCTCTGACTTTGAAGCCATTCATTCCTTCACATAATATCGCAACATCGTCTTTCCGGCATGTCTAGATGTGATGCAATTTTTTTTTCTCATATAGGTCTCAGGGGACCTATATTTACAGGCTCGGACCCAAAAGAGTTAATCCACAGGTGAAAAGTTGTGAAAATAAACCTTAAATGCAAAATAATGTATTATTACATTAATTTTGTTGTAGCAACTTACCAATGATAATATGAGGTTTCTTTGCCAGCATGAGAGACTGTGACATCATATCAATACCACCAACTATAACAGCTGAAAAAAAAAAGATTTAAAGTGCCTGGAAAACTAAAATTAAGTTGATCTCATTTGAAAATCATTTTGCAATGGGGAAGGATGGTGTTTTCCGTTTGTCAATATCTCATCTTATTTACCACATGGCTCTGTTACCTTTGTTATTTAGGGGGATCAAGTCATATCTTGTATAATCACATCACACCTTGGTTACTATTTTTAAACCAGGTCAAAAACTTTCAAACTGGCTCACTTAAAAAAAAACAGTTTACTTTATTAAAACTGGCAATTTTTTTTCAAGATTATAAAAAGAGATTTTTTAATTTTTTGGATTCATTAAAAAAGGAGTTTAGTTTTGTTGCAGAAATTTAAAAAGAAAAAGTCCACCCTCCCCTCCCCTACATTCTTTTTTAACAATCGACCCCTCCCCTCTATTTTCTCCCCCTCCCTCATTCCCATCTCCTTTTTTTTCTTGGCCTCCACTGACAGCACTGTACCACCTACATGTACCTTGATGGTCACCCATCCACTTACCAACCTCTCCTGGTCGGGCATAACTTCAGCTACATGTGCATGTGCTCAATGATCCAGTCGCCTAATGCAATGTGCCACAGAAGCACTGTCTTGTTGATTTCAACACCATTCACTTATTGCATCGAACCCAGTCCTTTCCTTATGCTAATTTGTTTCCAGTCCCTTAATTTATTTGTGCCTGTGCATTACTAACAAAATTGGATTTGGAAATACATTAACACAGACAACACATCGGACAAAACTGTGTTTTTTTAATATACATGTACAGTTGACTCTGCATTCTTTTATGAAAACTGCAGCACCGCTTAGGCTAAATCCAGAAAATATACATTGTTGTACTTTACAGCTCCAGAGTCATACTTCAAAATGAACTGTGTCAACCAAAGCTACATGTACTTTTACAGAGTAATCACTGAGCTAAAATAAAGACATTTAAAGAAATTTAACAAATCACCTCTAACATTGTTACTACATGTACAATGTATTAGAAAACTTCTACGAAAGAGCTCAACAGTACATGTACATGCATCTTAAAGTAACAAGTTAGTGTAAACAATGATGTCAGCAAGGATTGGCCTTTAAGTTAGTAATTACACGTGTGCATACAACCTATATACAGATGCACATGTAATCGAGAATGTGACATGTACAGTACATGTGCATCTGTAAGTGCACTGTACAGTGTACATGACAAAATAAATATATATGTTGTGGTTCAATTTTTACCACTGGCTCAATATTTTTGATGTTGAATTATGAAAGAGTGGTAAATATTGAACCACAACTTACATGAACCTGTTGTCAGTGGTTTATTATTTTTCTGGGTTTAACATTTTTAAACCAGGTCAAAACTTTCAAACTGGTTCATTTTTTAAAACCAGTTTATTTTTTAAAACTGGCTTATTTTTTCAAGATTCTAAAAAGGGATTTTTTTAATTTTTGAGGATTCATAAAACAAGGGGGTTTAGTTTTTTGGGGGTGATTTAACCCTTTCACCACCACACGTGTTTGTCTAAAGTACCCTGAATACCAGTGTTTTTTTGAATTTCTACCCAAATTGCATATGGTTATTATAAATTAAATTTTCACAGGAAATAATGCATTTTTGTATAAAGCAACCCATATATATTTTTAATCATAAGATAATTTCCTTTCATTTGGGACTACATACATGCCTTTTGGTGAAATATTGAACCATATACATGTACAATAATCTAAAAGTGACCATATTGAAAATTCTTATAACTGACATCTTCTATCTTGCAGGCTGAGTGCAAATATGTACTTTCCACTGTATTTTGGATTGAGAATCAAAGAAAAGTTATTTACAGACCCTTTATATCTATAGGGAGAGTTACAAAACAATGAATAAAATATCAAAATGATGTTGTTCTCATGGCTGCAATCAACATGACGTATTTACAATTTGTATAGAAAAGTTGGAAAGCGAAAATTGATCTGGCTTTCAGGTTCAGTTCTTATTATGCAGAAAAAAATGCTATAATTAATACAAAATAGATTAGCTAATATTACAAAATATTTACGTGACGTACATGTACTATATAATAATGATAAAATTAGTAAATCACCAAATACATGTAGGTGACACTGAGCTGTCAGAGTCATTGATATCACCAGTATTGAAGTTTTGTGTGAAAATCATAAAAACAGTTCTCTCCTGGCATTCCAAGGCACAAGTACACATCACACTTGGCACACCGGAATGCAGTCTCGTGCCTCTTAGGGAGAATGGCATCCTTCCTCCTCACTGACTCCCTGTACTTTTTCTCACAAACAACACATCGGTGATTCGATCCCTCACCCTTGAATGGGAAGTGTGTACCAACAGCCGGTCAGGGTAAACATCACCACTCTTCCTTCTCTTACTCGATGTTGTCTGCTTATGGGTGGAGGGATAATTTCCAACCAGCTGGATCTTAGTATATACAGTCCCTGTCAAAAGTTTTTCACACCGTACGAACCACATGTGGTAGCATGTGGCACATGTGCCACATGTGTTTACCACTTTCGGTAAAATGAATGTGGCGAAATGTGGCGAAGCGAAATCGGTGACCGAACCACTTTCGTTAAAACACAATCGGTGACCAAACCACTTTCGTTAAAACACAATCGGCGACCGAACCACTTTCAGTAAAACGAAATCGGTGACCGAACCACTTTCAGTAAAACGAAATCGGTGACTCTACCACCTTCGGTAAAACGAATTCGGTGATTCGACCACCTTCGGTAAAATGAATTCGGATAGTCATCATGTTATGTAAATATGGCGCTACGTACGTGATCAATTCTAGTTTAGTTGTAGCAAAGTTCGGCGTTTTTATTCATCTGATAAACTTTACAGACTTCTGTACTTTCATACTTTAATCTATCCCTCAATCCATTCACGATTCTTTAAAAGTCGTTGCGTACGCTGTATGTTTTCAATTCAACAGATTCAAGAGCTTTTCGGTGCTTACATGTGCTTTCAGCCGTGGAAACTAATTGTCTGGTTTTTGACACAACAAGAATGTTGTGAACTTCGCGGAACATGTGATCTTATGCGGGTATCAGCAGCCATCCCGAGGGGGCGGCCCCCGGGCAACCCACAGGCAACCCAGGGGCTTAGCAGGGGATTTGTAGCAAAATCATGCCCCACACGCGGGGCATTAGAGCGCATTTGCGTTTTCGTCAAAATACCCCGGGGACATACCCACGGGGTTTGCACGTAATCTGCTGTCTCAACGTTCAGCGGTTTTCGCCACAGGATTCGCTCACTCGATCGATTTCTTTGTCCTTGAGGTACATGTAAGTCATATCATTATCATTCAAATTAAGAGATTAAATTAAGCCCCGCTGTCGGAAGACAAAACAGAAATAAAGGATAATATTTGTATAAAACTATTAAGAATTTTGACACTTCTAAAACGTTTAGCTTCTAATACTTACAATGTATGTTGCCCAGGTTGCCCTAGGGGTGGGGTTTTTTGTCACAATTTTCTGCCCCACCCGAGGGGTTTTAGCATGTATTTGTCATGGCTGGTGTGACAAATGCCCCTGGGTGCCCGGGGGCCGCCCCCTCGGGATGGCCGCTGATACCCGCATTATTGCAGAATGCAGAGTTAAATAATGCGGGAAAGTTTCTCAACTTTTAATACTGGCAAGTGATAAACGTCTACCAAATAGAATATTCTGGAATTCTTTTTATTTAACGTGGGATCCGTCATTTTGCTCAAATTGCTCGAACAGAAATGCGACATTTTTGAATAATCAGTGTTTGTTTTGCTTTGAGATCACACCAAAAATTATCTTGATATCTTCCTACTGAATCAAATGCTTTCAAAGTTTTGTATTTTATTTACGGTCTGAACAGTTTTCACCTAATGCGAAAACTGGTTTGAGTCCATTCTGTCAAATAAAAACACCCAGGTGAATACATTTTGGATATTTTAATTCGTTATTGGTTATTTTGCCGTGAGATCGCACCGAATCTTCTGGACTTTTTTACTTTATCACTTCGTCAATTTGTGATTGGCATTGCGGTTTATAATTGCTGTGAGACCGGACTGCAGCGATTGGTCTGATGTCAGATGTGAAACAAACAAGTCTCAGGTCCTCGATCGATCAAACATAGGACCTGTCAAAACTCAGACTGACAGGTTCACGCGTGACTGATTGCAATTGCACAATCTTGATATTTTAATTTCGAAAACATGCCTTTCCAGAATCCGCTAATATTTGCAATGCTTTTGGTCGGAACCTTGAACAACGCAGGAATCTCTCGTAAATGTTAAACTATGGAAGCTAAAGTTTGTTTGTTGATTATTGCTTATTGGCGGGGCCTGCTTTAAAAGTTTGCCACTAGATTATGAACGAACGGCGGTTGTTAGTTTGTGGCGTAAGTTTAAGGTTATATATTCACACAGTTCCCTTTTTTTCAGTACAGTTTATCAGTGAGGTTATCAGAAGAAATAGGAAGGAGAGAAATGCTCTTAGCCACTTCGCGGCTTTCTCGGTACAAATCATGATCAAAACAAATAAGTTTTTCGATGATCGCACCAGGACACCGACCTGACGCTTCGCCGACAATTTGATATATCGTTTCAAAGAAGACAAAACGAGATATCATTTTTGAAATCTAAACTTCAGCATTTTCAGTTTTAACGTTGTAAAAATCACTTTAGTCGCAAGCAGTGAACTACATGTACAAGTAACAACTTGTAGCTGTCTTGACCTGCAATGTTTGGTGAAGCGAAATCGGTGACTGAACCACTTTCGGTAAAACGAAATCGGTGACTGAACCACTTTCGTTAAAACACAATCGGTGACCGAACCACTTTCGTTAAAACACAATCGGTGACCGAACCACTTTCGTTAAAACACAATCGGTGACCGAACCACTTTCAGTAAAACGAAATCGGTGCCTCTACCACTTTCAGTAAAACGAATTCGGTCTTAAAACGAATGGAGTTTACCGAACGAAATCTACCACATGTGGTTACCGAATCTTCGTTTTACCGAAGCACATACGGTACCGTATACGGTTGAAAAACTTTTGACAGGGACTGTACACAAGGCTTCTTTGAATTGAAGGCGATCTTGTTTCCTTCTTCCCTGTGCTATGTGCTCCACTTTGTATCCCTCAAGGATGTAAGCATTGTTGATCGATACTCAGCATTACAACCTTGAGGAATACTCGAAGGTACCACCTCCTCTGTTTCTTTGATTTGTTTAAAGTCATTTGATCACAAAGATCCAGTACTCCATCCATATTTTGGTTGTACATGTAGGACTTAACAATCTGGTCTGTAGATCTTCTTAGTTTTCCACTGCCCACAGACCTTCACTTGCCTACTTACAACATCTGCATCTCGTTCAACATCTGCATCTCGTTCATCATCAGCTTCCTCTCCAGAATCTTCGTTAGAATCGTCTCCAACCCACTGAGGGACCTCTGAGGGAGCATGGATGCTGCTGAGGAGAAATACATCTTAATTATTTCTTATCTTTCCACTTCAGAGCAGTCATGCCGTTCCAAGCCAGCCATGCCACTTCCCCATGCTTGGTCAGGTTCACACCCTTGAGTTCATTTTGAAGGTATGCCTTCCTTGGTCTTGCTGTTCCAGCAGGCAGAATTCCTCTATCTTTCAGCGGGTTGAGGAGAATGGGGCTGGTGTAGAAATTGTCCATGTATAGGTGATGGTTTGTTCCATGTAAGTCCTTCACCAGCTCCTTGACCACACTTCCAGTCTTACCCAAGTTACCCACAGCCCTCTCATCCTTCTCAGCATACATTATAAGATTCTTACAATAACCATTTTTGGCATCGCAAAGTTCAAACAACTTCACACCAAATTTAAAGGGGCTGTCTCACCCACAGTGCTTAGCGTGTTTTTGTTATTGTTAATATCCGGGACTTTGACCCCTTGTTCACCGTGGGAACCTCACAAACTAAGCGTATTCTTTATGTTGGTGACATGATAATTTTGATTTGAACATGGATGACCTTGATGAAACTAATAGTATGTACCTTACAAGTTGAATGTGAAGCCAACAAAGTGTTATACAGCAGTACTTGGCTGTACTATAACATTTACCTTTGCTGTCACTCTCGAATAACTCAGCTAAAACTTCATCCCTAGCCTCAGAAAATTCACCATCTGGAGTTTGATGTTCCAGAGCAAATACTACCTGAACTTTCGCTTGCTCCTCCGGATGCCATTTAAAAATTCAGAGGAATCGTATTTTGATAACACCCAAAACTTCAAAGCAGTATATCACGCGAAATTCGTATGAAACCAACATGGTTTGAAATGGGGCAACAAATAGGCATGTGCTTTTCCTTTCGTGAATATGTGACTCAACCATTCCTACATTGTACATTTAGATCAATTAAGCAATGTTTAAACCCCCCTATCGAAGTTTAGCCTCAATTTCGCACCGATAACGCAAGGGCTTCGTTTTGGTTGGTTTACTGGTCTGTGGTGTTACGGGAACTTTATTAGTTGCCTGTGGTGGTGAAAGGGTTAAAAAGTAAAAAAAATCACCCACCCCTACAAAATATTGTTTTGTCAACCCACCCCTCCCCTCCCCCCCTCCCCCCCCCCCCCCCCCCCCCCAAATAAGATGAACAAGATGATCACTTTTTGGCCAAAATAGTTCTTTTCTGCAGTCATTCTACTCCCCGTAGCTCATAATATGATTTTAGCAATAGTACAAGTTACACCTTAAAACAATCGTCTGATGATAAGGAATCAGTTGCGCCTGCTAAAATTGTGATCACACCCTCGTTTTCACTGGTCAATTTCATGAAATCAACACTACTTGTTAGTAGCACAATGTGGCGCTCGCGATGCATATTGTGATCGCACCACAATTATAAAAAAACATGGTACAACTTCAAAAACATTTACATATTATGTTGTCCGGGCCCTTTTTGCCCGATGCAGCCCAAATGACATTTATTCAATGGTCATGTGCATGGGCTAATCCAAACCCAGTACCCCTACATTAACAAAAACAACCTAAACATCAACAACAGGTACATGTACAGTGGTCTACATGTATATCACTGAACAAAAACAATTTGCTTAGAACTTCAATGGTCATGTGAGCTAATCCAAACCTAGACTTGCTCCAAGTCGAACTCGCTGAGTCACTGGGTAAGCGATTACTGAGTCAAAAGTCGAGCGCGAGAATCGAAGGGAGAGGCGAGTTCGACTTGTTTCACTTGCAGGAAATTGAATCGGGGGATTATGTTTTAGCACGAAAACACGTTTCAGGGGCGGAGCTTACATTTCGCGCCTTTGACAAACTCTTTCTGAGTACAATCAAATTGTAAATACCACATCCACGGTCGACTGACTTGACACGTCAACATACAATGCCTGAAGAATTGACGCTTTGTGATTGGGGAAATCTTAGAACGTCATAAGCCACGCCTCCGGTTGAAAAATCAACCGGTAAATTTGGTGCGCTGCAAGTGGGAAAAGTCCTTCGTACGGGGGGCTAAGAAGGACTTTGAGAAAGTCTAATCCAAACCCTACCCCTACATTTACAAAACCCTAACCATCTTAGTACTGGTGTTCGCTGATTTAGGGTCTTTAGAGCTAGTCACTAAATTAGGCTTTTTAGGACTTAAAGGGGCTCTGTCATGAGATGCGCATGAACAGGTTTCAAGCAATTTAATGATATGCATAATACTTGAGAAATTGTAATGAGTTTCAGTTCCTTGCGATCGCGATACAACGACAGTTATATTATAATACAAACTGGCTCTTGGTCAAAGGCATTCAGTTAGAAAAACATATTTGTACTGTTGTCACTGCTGCAATGGAGATTCAGGCTGACGAGAAACACATTCTGGCGAGTTTCAGTGACCGGATGTCGAATTATTTACCGTGTTTTGCCGTAAACTACATTTCTAGGTATGCGAGTTGTGCTTTCTCGATGAGAACCTACAAAATGTACTCATCTATTCTCTCTCCAACTTTCAGGGAGATAAAATAACTTACAAATGCAAGAGTTCTTGTAGTCAGAAACGTATTAAAGGGGACGAATGCAAGCAGGAATGAATAACCGAAGCGTAATTTCACGGGAATTTCACTGGCCGCTGAAACCCAAGTACTGTAAACACGAAACTCGCATCTCAAAAGCTGTGTTTGAAATCGTTTCATACTCCCTAAATTTTCCAGACAAGGACTATACTCTTGTGGGCTTTCCTGACACGTTCTCCAGTGTTCTTTCAGGCTCTTCAAAATCTTTCTGCGACCAGATTTGTTTTCTTCGTCCATCACGGCCAGTTGGCAGTTGAGCCGCCATTGAAGCTCGAAGTTCTTGTCGATGCTATCCCAAAATCTCATTACAACTACATCTGAATACGAACATTTATGGTAAATATAAAACTTGAACAACTAAATATGAAAGATAAACTACTATATACTAAAATGAGAGATGGCAGCGATGTAGACAGATCAAATCAATGTTGTGTTCGGGAGCTCCTCGGGATATATTTGCTTTTCAAACTTGAAAGCGTTGGCGAACGATTTCAAGTTTTGGGCGGCTTAGTAACCAGGAATGTTATTCATGACAGAGCCCCTTTAACACTGTTGATCACTGAAGAACACACACAAATAACACTTCTTCAATGATTCTGTGAACTACAATAATTTTATAATCCAAACCCGAAGCCAACATTTAAATAACTTTACCTAACCTCAATAAACATACATGTACATGTAGGTTCACTTAATTTTACAATCTTGAAAAAATAACCCAGTTTGAAAAAAACGAACCAGTTTGAAAATTTTGACCTGGTTTAAAAATTAATGTTAAACCAAAAACAAATTTAAACCACAACATATACATGTACATGTAAATTGTGCATGGTTGTGTTGCCAGCTACATGCACAATGTATAGTGTACATTGTACATTTGTATGTGCTGCTTACCACATTTGACACCAATCCCAGACCCAAGTGCCTCACAATGTTCAGATATTTGGAATGCCAGCTCCCTGGTTGGTGTTAAGATGAGGGCAAACAGTCTCTGGGGATTATCCAGTAATGCCTGTAGAATGGGCAGTACAAATGCACCTGTCTTACCAGAACCTGTCTCTGCCAGGCCAATAACATCTTTACCTATAAAATGGAAAAGGAGCCTTTGGTAATTGCCACTTCAAATATCAAAGTAACAGATCAAGAGAAGGCTTTATTATAATTTATATTACACCATCCTATGGAATGGGGAATTTCATCGTCTTTGTCTGCCCCAGGTTGGGATTTGCAGCCAACATACCCAGCTTCAGAATCTCACTAAGATCTTTCAAGATCTTGACAATACTGTATCTTATCTTACCAAGATCTTACCAAAATTCTCAACCTGGGTTGCAACTGACTTAGATCACAGAGTGTACTCGCAGTTGTACTGCATGTACACGTATGTATACATGCTTGATGGTTATGCCCTGGGTATGCAATTGTGTTAGTTGCCTTTTTCATAGTAGCCGTTTCACAATACCATCAGCCATCTTGGAAGTACATGTACATGTAGGACAAAACATGGTGGAAATACAGTGTTTGTATGAGAATTGAATGTCAATATTTTGTACAAAAATATATTTCTGAAACATTACATGTATATAGCATATCCCAGAACTAAAGATGGTTGGTAAGTAAGTATGTTCACTTGAAAATTATTTTATGGCTGCAACTATCAAGCGCCCTATGAATGATTTATCTGATTTTAATGAGTTGCTCACTTATTTGATGCTAATTTAATGCCACTGACAATCAAATTATCAGCAAATATTGGGAAATGTTATTTAACCAGAGTTGCAGGATGCACAAGATGTCTATAAATACCCTCAAATTCAATCAGCAACCTCATTTACCAACCATCTTTAGTTCTACAGTCCCTGTCAAAAGTTTTTCAACCGTATACGGCACCGTATGTGCTTCGGTAAAACGATTAGATTCGGTAACCACATGTGGTAGATTTCGTTCGGTAAACTCCATTCTAGATACATGTATTTAAGAAATAGCATTTTGGAAAAAATATTGGACATTAGAGTCTCATACTAACACACTATTTCTGCATTGTTTGGCCCACTACATGTACTTCCAAGATGCCCAACAGTATCATGAAACCTACTATACCAACTTCAGGAGGAGAGTTTGATAGGGTTTTACCTGCCAGGGCATTTGGACAAATCCCCCTAGGTTGATCACAGGGGATTATAAGCCACTGATTTGTGCACAGTTATAAATACACACACATTTTCCTTCCACTGGGGGGTTTGTATGCAATCTACAGTATTTGTTTGCCATTGCATGGTTTAATACTGTAGGGTTTAATTGGGCATTTGGAGAAATCTCCCTGAGGCACTGGGAGTTGACCATAATACTGTAATGCACTTATCAGCAGCTTCCCTCAGGGGTAGACCCCAGGCTCACCAGGGGAATATGTTGGGGAATACAAGGGGATTGAATGTACAGTACGTTGTTTCACCCCTGGATAGGGGAAAATGCTTGGCTTTGTTTGAAGTTCCAAGATAGGGGAGGGGGAATTTGTAAGATTGTGATCTTGGAGTGGTGCAGTAGTAAGCACTTCACCTTTGTGGCCCAAATGAAAGTTGACTAATTGTAGGTACACTGTATGTATTTAATAATCGCCCTTGTTCCGAGGGTTTTTCTCCGAGTTTTCCTCCCTTCACAAAAACCAACATGCTTAATTCCAATTCAATATGTGGATTAGCTGCATGGGGCCTGACTTTGATCAGCCCCCAATTGGTTACGTTGTTTCAGGTCTCGTTAGAAATTTTGAACGGCAAAATAAATCTGAACTGAACTGGAAAAAAAACATGGCTAGACATGGTACACGTAGTTGGCTGGGTCTGTAAGTATGTACACGTACTGCCAACTCTCTCTTTCTTATAAACGGTGATTTAATTAGTATGAAATAATCATGTAAACCAAATAATACACATACAGCATTGTCTCATTTTATTCTGAACTACATGTAGCTAGGTTTTTAGCAGTTTCAGTCATGCTACTGCAGCTGCTGCTCAAATAATAAAATCGACTGGTGAAAACTGAGAGAGATGCACCCACGCATCCCTAAGGAGTAATTAGGAGGGGGAGCTGTCAAAAAATATGATCCTTTTGACAGCAGAGTTGGACACACAAATTACAAAAGAGCCAACAGTCCCTCGTTACAGACCCAGCCAACTACATGTTATTACCATGTCTAGTAATATCTACCCCCTCCCCCCCGATGGAAGAGACTGGAAATTCCAGACAGGGGGGGGGGGGGGGGGGGGGGGGGAGGGGTCAATCTGCTCAAATTTCCAGTGGGGAGGGGGGTTACACCAAGGCTTATATTTTCCAGAGGGTAAGTGGTAACGCATCGTAATGCACCAGTCATATGAAATCATCCCCTCCCCCCACCCCAGGCATAGCGGGACATTCACCCAACATGCCATGAATACTAGTGAAGCTCCCACATCCTGGGGCATCAAAATCATGTAAAGACCCCTGACCCTGGGGATCCATATTGAAATGTTGTTTAATCACCTTGTTCCCTTTCCAGGAGGCATGAAATTAAATTCAAAGCTGGGTCAATAGACCAGTTTATCACGAACAAACAAAACAAAAAAACAAAAAAAACACTGCCGGAATTTCTAACGGGACCTGAAAAACAGCCAGAGGCTGATCAAAGCCAGGACCCGGCTAAATTACAGATTGAATTTGAATTTTAGCATGTTGGTTTTTGTGGAGGAAGGAAAACCGGAGAACCCGGAGAAAAACCCTCGGAGCAAGGGCAAAATTCCAACAAACTCAACTCACATACATGTATGCCGCCAGGTCCGGGAATCGAACCTGGGCCACCGAGGCGAGAGGCGAAGTGCTTAACCACTGCGCCACCCCAACAAATGGTAAATCATACACTAACCCTTTCTAAACAGGCTTTCAAGCAAGTCTGCCGCAACCGCTTTCTTCAGTTCTCCCCTCCAAAACTTGAAAAGCATCTCTAGAGTCTAGTCTAACTCTATTTGTACCACTTGAAGGTTGAACGAGCCTTCCGTGATAATTATGCAAGTGTATGTCAAAAGTGTATGTCAAATTAGCATGAGGTGGGAAAGTGAATCCCCCACTTATCCCCTAAGCCGGTAAGAGAGGGAAGTGACTACGAGCGTTGACCCCACCTCCCAGGGGAATGAAAAATGGTGAATTTGAAGTGAACATCCCCGCAATGCCCTTGCTATGCCCGGGGTGGGGATTTCAAATGACTGGTGCATAACCACGCAACAGACGTCTTTCGATGATCATTGCGTTTTTTCTGTAGAATTCAAATAAGTTGTCTCAAAATCTTTTATCTGTTTGAGAGTACTTTCAAGACAATCCATTTTAAGTGCCTTTCCTTAAAGCCAAAGCGATTGCTGAGGAGCAAGACATCGCTGGATGGACAAACCAAGCATACACTAGTTACATGTACATGTAAATGTACACACACGTGTTTTCCTTCCATAATTTTTATTTGTTTAAAAGTTTTCTCCAGTTTTAAATGTATCACCATATTGTTAGGTTCTATAGTTTAAACAAATAATAATCAAGTAAGATTTCCGTACCTTGTAAGGCTAGGGGAATTGCCTCTTTCTGGATCTTTGTTGGCTTTTTCCATCCAAGTTGTTGACAACTTTCGCACAGCGAATCTACAACACCCTAATAACACCAAGAAAAATCCGTTGCCGTTCGCAAATCAACCAGGTATGGAAAATAATAGTCCTTTATTCATATTAGAAGAAGAGAATGCTTTATTGCCGCCTTACCAATGCTTTAAAAGTAGTTTCTTCTCCACTCTCATCTTCAACGTTGTTCGCCGCCATCTTGAATCAGTACCCACGTGTATTGTGGGATTTCCGGTACGCTCTAAATGCATTCTGGGATAAACTTTTCACTTCCGTTCACCATAGCAACAACACCTCAAGTTTATCAAAATGGCGGTGAATGACGATAAAAATGTATTAGAGCCATTAATCAATTAGTTTACATCGCGATCGCTAGGATTTTCAGGTAACAGTGAGTTATTGAGCTTTTCCAGGTGATGCAGTTTGTTATTTAGAAATTAAGAATATATCTCATTTGTATATTGGGCGATTTTGCAGTGCCAATTATGTCTTCTCCGGTTGTCGATCGAGAAAGTCCTCGAACTCCAAAAGAAAAGGCTGGACGATCCAGTCGAAGATCTGTCATTCACGAAGAGAGGAGTCCTACGAGTTTTAAACCTTCCAGAGACCGTACCAAGAGATCGGAGGCTTTGATTGGAGATCAGGTTGGTTGAACGTCGGATTACTAAATCACTCATCTCAGTAAATACCTTTCAATCGATCCAGCTCGATCCGCATGGACAACTTTCTTTTAATCCTTTTCAAGCGAGGAACTCGATCAACATTTATCACCTAAATCCCACTTTACCTGACTGTATAGCGATACTTTATACCGTTTGTAAACACTGACGTCATTTATATATTTGCACGACCGTGATCCTTAGCGTTTAAACAATAGATTGTTTTTGATTTGACGTCATAATGATATAGGCAATTTAATGGCACATTGTGTGTTGGGGGAAAGGGGGGAGGGCCCGGGAGATGGGAGGACCATTATGAATTTGTCGGGTGAAAAGTCCCTCACCCAAATGACATCCCTTCAGGGTTGCCACAGGTTACAGAAAAAATATTTTTTTCAAGGTTAGGTAAACGTCAGGGAATTTTGCATCTGGTCAGGGAAGTTCTAAATTTCTTGTCAAAGTCAGGGAATTTTATTTTTAGGTTGCCACAATGGTTCCTCGTGCCTCAAAGTGTCTGTGAGGGGAGGCTACAGGTTTTGATAATGACTTTAATTTTGTTTTGGATGACTGGGAATATCGAACAGCCTTATTATGATCAGTGAAAATTGTTTTCTTGTCAGTAAAATGTCAGGGAAAAGTCAGGGAATTTTTTTTCTCTGATGAGTGGCAACCATTCCCTTGTATAGTACTCCCTCTCCCGTATTCGCTTCTCGCCACAAGAAGCCCCTAATCTTGTTATTCTTCATAAGAGTTGCCTGTGGAGGCCAATGATATATATATATAAATACATGTACCTACATTACTTTATTTATATTTGTGCTGAACAGGTTTTACTAGTCAAGGACATTCAAGGTGCATTACAGAAAGCTTTGAAGAATTTAGAAAGAGAATCTGAGGTAGGGATTTCATGAGCCTTTGATTTCATGACCCAACTGTTAAGTTGTGGTGGCAGGGAGGATTTGCTGTCAGTAAAGTTAACGGGAGGCAGTTTAATTCGAATGTATCTAATTCTTAGGGTGGGAGCTAATAGAGAGGGATGGGGTTATAAAAAGCCTGGAATAATCATTTAAAATGCAAATGTGATATGTACACATACATTGTACAATGATGCTGACTGTTAATTATGCAAGTCATAACAATGATGAGTACAAGGCTAACTTTAATTATAGTGGTATGATCAACTAAAAGTTGATTAAGCTAACTTTTCTGTGGAGATCGTGATCGAGTGAGTTGCAGCTGATGTTTTTTACGCTAGCCCTTCATTATTGCTAGCCATTTTGCTCTGACAAAGGACTATTAATAGAACTCAAAACATCAGCTGTCACGTGAGTTTAAGAACATGCATGCCCATATCTCCCTCATTTCTAATGCCAGCCAGCTCAAACCTGGACAGACAGGGTAGTGGGTCCCTATCAATCACTTAGTGGTGATAATGTAACATGACATCATTTTTCACATGATATTAAGTACATGCCCATATATCCCTCATTTCCAATGCCAGACAGTTCAAACTTGGACATGCATGGTATTGGGTTCCCACAAATCACTTAGTGGTGACCACGTAACGATAACATCATAATTCATTGGTCACATGATTTTAAGTACATGGCCATATCTCCCTCATTTCTAATGCCAGACAGTTCAAACTTGGACAGGCATGGTATTGGGTTCCCACAAATCACCTAGTGGTGACCACATAACGATGACATCATCGGTCACATGATTTTAAGTACTGATGTCCATATCTTCTTCATTGCTAATGCCAGACTGTTTAAACTTGGACAGGCATGGTATTGGGTTCCCACAAATCACTTAGTGGTGACCACATAACAATGTCATCGGTCAGGTGATTTCAAGTACATGCATGCCCATATATCTCCCTCATTTCTAATGCCAGCTGGCTAAAACCTGGACAGACATGGCAGTGGATTCCTATCAATCCCTTAGTGGCAATGTCATGTAACAATGATGTCATTGATTACGTGATTTTAAGTACAAGCCCATATCTCCCTCATTTCTAATGCCAGACAGTTCAAACTTGATGCAACAATGACATCAATGGTCACATGATTTTAAGTACATATCCATATCTTCCTCATTTCTAATGCCAGCTGGCTCAAACCTGGACAGACATGGTAGTGGATTGCTACATGCAAGCACTTAGTGGTGATGACGTCACCAATTATGTGATTTTAAGTACATGCCAATATCTCCCTCATTTCTAATGCCAGACTGTTCAAACTTGGACAGGTATGGTATTGTTTCCCCATGATTCACGTACTGGTGATGATGTGCATGTAATGATTACATCATCGGTCACATGATTTTTTTGTACATGTATATATGCCAAAATTGCTCATTGACCATCCACAAGTTGCCCTTTGGGGCCCTATAGTTTTTTATAGGAACTAGTCACCCATTAATTGTCACTTTAATAAACCTGAGGCTTTAATTCTGAATAGTCATACATCGCATGCAGCTGATTAAATTTTGACAGTCCATGCACTTAGAATTGAAGCTGTTTTTTGTTGAAGGGAGATTATGAGAGAAGTGAGGAGGAGCTGCAAGCTTTACTTGACAGGAGCCAGAAACTGTTAGTTATGGTGCAGGTATGTCAAATATGTTGATGTTCAGTTATTATACCGACATTACATACAATTCATGTAACTGTGTCAACTAAACTCAAATATTTATGCTGGCAGGAAGATATGACAGCACTACATAAACAGAGTAATTAGGTTTCATTCAACATGTGGCAACAACTCAAAGCATCAGCAACTTGCAAACATTTTCGTAATTAAATGCTGCTGTAATATGTCAGTTTCAGAAAAAAAATGTTTCAGGCCTTGTAGAAAGTAATTTAACAACCTTATGAAGTCTGTAAATACATCAGTTGACACGTGTCAATGTTACATTTAGCATATACTTGAGTCAGAAAATTATAGAAGCTTAATTAGCAATTTGGGATGTTTAGTATATATGCCAGTAGGAGTTAGCCTCCGATGCAGACGTCTTGTGTGGTTCGTTTCCCTCCCTCCCACACCAACGTCTGCGAACTAACGGATTGTTTATTTTGACTAATCAAATTGCTAGTTAGGTTTTCCCTTAGCCCAAACATTAATTTAAATTACTTTGTGGACCGCGTGGGAACACAAACACTTGATTGGCTGATTATTTTGACTTCCATTTTTGCACGTGCTGCACATGCAAGTCTTCGTCTCCTCTCAGTCGCCTAGACAACAGAAAATAACTTCAAAATGCTCAGACCAAAAAAACGATATTTCAGTGCATAAAAGGTAGACTTTGGCTATGGATTTTGAAGCTTTCGAATATCTCTAAAAGAAAGATTTTCTACGTCTTTCCCGTCGCCACAAAAAAACTCTGCTTTGGTGGCAAGAATACTCAGTTCAGCGACTGTGAAGGTTTGTAGGGAATCTATTCATATCGATGAGCTGTGCATTTTAATGAGCTCCTGGAAAATGAGAGCTCTTCTCTGATTGGCTGAACCAAAAATCTGGCTTGAGTTCGCAGACGACTTGGTGTGGGAGGGAGGGAAACGAACCACACATTAGACGTCTGCATCGGAGGCTAATTAAGTAGGAGTACCATATGTGTATATTGTGGGAATAAATAATGTGTTCATGCATGATTATTAAGAAGTACTGTCTTCTCTACTAGGTGATGATGAAGATTCGAAATGAGCTTGCCTATTCTAGACTGGAACTTGAGAAGGCCATAAAGGCAGATTATGGGGTAATTTAGGGGAGGACCATTTGATATATGGCAGGGCCATGTGGGGGTGGTGAAGTGGCAGCAGGAGATCGGAGTCTGCTACTGGTATTTATTGTATATTGGCCATTTTATTTTCCTTTGCAAAAACTACTTGGCCACCCCATATATCAAATTATCCACCCATAAGTATTTATTAATAATAAGTTTGGTAATAGAAATTTATTTAACAAATAGATTCCATTCTGCTGTGAATCTATCGCACACATTTTGCCATTGTCTGTACTTATTTTGCATATAGCGGAGAGCCAATCAGAACGCGAGAAAATTTGATATTGTTGTAAAATGATATATGCACATATGTCATTACAACGTGAAGACAACAATTGAAGAAATGCGCACGAGACGCAGATGACTTCATATTTTTGCATATATTTTCAAATTTCGCATGGCTCGCATGTCATGGCTCACTGGCTCGCATGTCATGGCTCACTGGATCGCATGTCATGTATTTCATGAATCTCGTTTCTATATTCATGTCAGATTGAAAATGCAAAGAAGAGAGTCAAGTGGCTTCAACAGAGGCTCGAGAAAGTGTTAACCACTACCCGTACATGCACTCAGGTATTGTCATAATATAAATAAATTAAGTTTAAATAAATGGTTTATTGTACGTCGAAGGTACAGGAAGCCGTTACCGGGTCTCCCAAGCGAGAGGCTTATGTTTAAGTATTCCGACGAACTCCGTGGTCGAATTGGAATTTGGGTTGGTTTTTGAGGAGGGAGGAAAACCGGAGAGCCCGGAGAAAAACCCTTTGGAGCAAAGGCGAGATACCAACAAACACATATGGCGCCGCGTCTGGACAACAGAGGTGAGAGGCGAAGCGCTTAACCGCTGCACCACCCTGGACTTTAAATTTAGGCCCTTAATAAGCAACCACGACAGCATAAAACAATAGTCTTAATTACTAGTAATACCCAAAACAATAGCGGTACGTTAAATGCAGAAGCCTCAAGACCATTTTCATGTTGTTGATGTAAATTTTGATCAGAGTTTGCTCCAGATAATGATGGATTATTCCATGTAAAAAAACATGTTTATCGTCCTGTTTTGAGGCCGCCTGCAGTCGAATAAATAAACATTGGGGATTGCTCGGGGGATTACTGGGCAAATCTTAAGTGAAATAATGGTTTTTGTCTGTGTTTTTATACCCAGTGCGCGGAAAGTATGCCCGGTCCGTAATAGATAGGTAAAGGACCTTACATGACCTATTTAGCACCTTTGCCTGCGGAGAATTCGATGGTGAGAAAATAACAAATTAAAGAGCTGCGTTCACTCTCGTCTTTTTGGGGAAATCCGGACGATAAACATGTTTTTTTTACTTGGCCTTATAATAGGAGCTTCCTATGCATAACTAGCGCGGTCACAACACGAAAAAGAGGCCGGTAGGTACTCTGGAATGTTGAAGTTGAAATACTAGCAGGAGGTGTGAAACGTGTTGAACATGATTGTTTAATTGAAAAATGTTGCTAATCTGTCCTCATTTATCCTTTATTATTCTTTATAGTACAACCAGCCAGGCTCATACCAAATTAACGGCATTGTTTCACTGAACATTCGTTCAGTGTATTTCACAATCTCCCCGGGCGCTTCAATTTCAACATTCCAGAGCACCGACCGGCCTCGTTGACATGCTAGTTACCAGGACTTATGCATGGCGTCTATTGATGACCGGTAATTGGTACAGGGAACCTGCACATGCTACAGTTTACATAAAATATGCCTTGGCCATTGCCCCGAATATCTTGCATTCTACATTAATTATCTCAAGCACACAAACAAGCATAACTTCAACTTCAACTTTATTAATATTTATACACGGAATTCTAACAGATAAGAAAAACTGATTTACATAGAAGCCGTGTTAACTACTATTAAGTATATATAAAAATACAGAATTGTCAATGTAATAATAATAATAATATAAAAATATATATACTATACTAATAATATGATATCCTAAAATTATAAAAACTACTACATACTATTATCAATTTTCAAAACATCATTGGTCATTTAGGACGGCGACTGTTTTGATTTTGTTTTTAAAAGAGCCTAGTGATTTAATTTCACGTAATTCTGTTGGCAGGTCATTCCATGTCTTGGCGCCGTGATACGAGAAACTTTTCTTCATAAATTCTGTTTTTGGTTGCGGAAGACAAAGTCTCGTATCACGGCCCCTTAGATTATAGTGGGTAGAACTTCCAACAGTAGTGAATAAATCACATAGGTTTGCTGGCGCCAAGCTATTTTGGATCTTAAACATTACGATGGCTTTATGTTTTGCTCTGCGTTCATCTAATTTGTCCCATTCCAAGACACTTAAAGTGCGTTTGTACTTGTATCATAATCTGCCCTGAGAATAAGCCGAACGGCTCTATTTTGAAATTTCTGAAGTTTATCTGCGAGAACTTTGCCGCAGGTATCCCATACCCCGCAACAATAATCCATGTGCGTTTGAATTAAAGAGTCGTATACCTTGATTAGTGTATCTTGGGACACGAATGCTCTGATTCTCTTTAGAGCTCCTAGACCTGAGACGATCTTTTTTGATATATGATTTATGTGATCCTCCCATCTTAAGTGCTCGTCTACCACGACACCAACTGTTTTGCTTTGTGATACCTTTTTTATTAGTTTGTCTCCGATTTTTAAATAAGGCATTTATTCATCAGTCAGAGCCGATAGGCGTTGTCTCGAACCAATCATCATAAATTCAGTTGGCAACATTAAGATGCAATTTGTTTGCTCGTAGCCAGTTATTAATATTAATTAATTCACGATTTGCTCTTAATTCAACATCGGCTATATCTGCGCCACAAATTGTCACATTTGTGTCGTCTGCAAATAAGCATGGTGTCGAGGTATCGAGGCAATTTGGCAGATCGTTTATATAGGTGAGAAATAATAAAGGCCCGAGGATTGTTCCTTGAGGTACACCGCATCTAATTATCTTCTCACTAGATCTTGCATTTTGTACTCTGCACGACTGCATTCTTCCCGATAGATAGCATAAAATGAGAGCTTCAAATGAAAGCTACTGGCAGTAAAGATTCAGGTCTCCGAACCTTTCACGCCATTGCTACGCGTCTTTGGAACAACGTTGATCAATCACTTAGAACTATAAACTTACACATAAGTTTCTTAGGAAATACAGGATAAACTGCTCAAGGAGAATGCTGCGCTAGTACATTATTACATTCCCCGTATGTATTGGTATTAAAGTGTTTGTAATTAAATTATGCATATTTTTGTTGAACTTCTAAGTTATCTTTTTTTTCAAAATTTCAATTTACTTATTTAATTGTCAGTTTATTTATTTTTCTTATTCTAAAATTTTAATAGGAGGGCCATTATGTAAACTATTCGAGCCCGAGTAGGAGCTAGCTCGCTCAAAAAAAATTTTTTATCTCGTTTACCTTATCTTTTTGTTTACCGGTGAACCCTAGCTCTAGGTGAGTGAGAACCCGTCGTTTACCCGTGAACTCGTCCGATGGTTAGGGTTCGGTTTATGGTTCGGGTTAGGATTTGTCGTAGTGTTACCAATAATCGGTATTTCAAGCGTGTTTGCCATTTACTGATTATTGGTAATTGTAGAGCGAGGATGCGTTGTTGCTCTGAGGGGATTTTCTCTGGGTCCTCCGGTTTTCCTCCTTCCAACACGAACACGCTCAATGCCAACTCGATCTGTGGATTAGCCGGTCCTAGCCCAGCCCCTATAGTGTTTCAGGTCGTTATAAATTAAGCGTTTTATTCCCTAACTTTTACAACAGAGCCGAGCCAAGAGCCAAACCAAGGCCGTCAAGCGAGAGCAAATTTCCGATCATCTTTGGAACAGGTTGTCAGCAAGTCAGCAGAAGAGGCTGTTTGAGCAAAATGAGGATAAAGATGAGTACTACGACGACAGAGTGATTTCTGTTATAGAGGACTTTGCCAAAATGGTTCCCGAGCCTACACCACCTCGTAAGTTATCGTGAAATCCTGGGATGACACCTGAATAACTAGGCCGCATGCGCAAGCTAACGCGTAAATATTACCATAAACCAATCTCGTTCCCAGAGCCCGCGATCGTTTGGCCAGCGCCAAGATACTGTCACCGCTGGCCGAAAAACGCGCGGGCTCTGGGAACGAGATTGCCCGTAAACACTATCATGTGCCGGTCAAGGACTGGTGTTTATGACTGTCGGTGTTTATAGTAATGTTTTTCCACTGTTCAAAACATCAGTTGTTTAGGTTATGAAGGAAATGGTCGGAATAGCATGCTTGTAATACATACATTGTTTTAAGAGTGAAGATGCTGTCAACCGGTCATAGCTCCCCCCCCCCCCCCCCCCCCCCCCACACATACCCACCCTACTTGAAATTTCGCTCCGCCGTCCCTGAATCTACTACTACTACTACTTTTGTGGATGAACAACAATGGAATCCATGTTTCTTTTATAAACACAAAATTAGTTCTCTTATAAGAACAATGGCTTTCATGAGAGTTGCTGGGGCAATTACGCTTGCGTATCGAATCGTTTTCTAAAAATAGATTACCGTAAACTGATGGGCCAAGACCAAGTATATAATGACAGATCGAGACTTCTGGTATAAGCCATGATTTATGTGATAATAGAACATGATGATTGACGCTATTACGATGTCCCCCACAGGGCAGGATTCCGTGGACGTTTCACCCGACACCAAGCTTCAGTCCCCCGCTCCTGTTACAGACCAGAGAGAGAGTGCCACCAAAGAACAAACCTCGCTCACCAAGCCTAAAGGGTATGCATTAAGTACAAGAAGTGGGACCTTATTACCGTCGTTTAACCCTAGAACGCACAAGATGGAAACATGTTTCACCATGACGTCCAACATTGATGTTTTGCAATGAACATGAGTTTTGAATCTAAAATCCATATTAAAAGAATCACACAAATTGTTATGAGAACCATAACCATATACTTCTGTCAATCTCTCTTATTGGTGGGTGGGGGGGGGGGGGGGGGGGGGGGGGGGCTCGCCCCTCGCTTCCTACGTCACTATATTATTGAGAGGGATAACGTTCGTCTGAAAATGTAAAGCATTTGCCTGTCATAGCTTCTGATGAAGCGAGCTATTTATGCCTTTCATCCGTTCTGAAATATTGTAAATCCAAAAATAGATTTCTGAACAGCCTCAGCCGTGACACAATTGTGTCATTCAAATAATGTGTCAAAACCTTGCCAGAAAATCTCAAAATTTAAATATACTAAATAAGACTGCTTACGTTTATAAACATTATAATTTTAATGCTAATAATGTGCCAACCATGATTTCAAAAGGCCGCTTTGTGTCAGGAACCAATGACTTGATTCTTGTTGGCACATTAATGACTATGGATAACGTGGCAGTAGTAAACATCGCTATATACTCATCTTTCAATGTAAAAATACCGTATACTTAATTTAAAAACCCTTAGATATCAGACTGAGTATACCCAAATCACCTAGCCGAAGAGCTTCATGGTGATCGAAATACGTTGCCACGTTTGTCATGGAACTCTTGGCCACACCTTATTTTATGCCTAAATTGCAGTCGATCTTTGATCGTATGAGACATAGCATTACTGTGCCATCCACCAATCGTTTTGATTTATGGCTCTAATCATGTGACTCTTTCTTAGAGCAGTTTTTGAAAGTAACAAGCGATTGCTTTGGCCATCAGCTTTTCTATTGTCTCTGAAAATATTTTGTAACAAGAGGCCCTGAGTGGCCTTAACTCAAATACATGTAGTTCATGGAGTTCTAGCATATTTTTGTCATACATGGTTTGTGCTAGGGGAGCCGGATAATTGTTTCACTACTCATGCTCGTGATTATTTATATATAATGGCATGGACCTTTTGCAGGCATGCAATCACGTGGTTGTACTACGGATGCAAACAAATATTAATTCATATATTTAAAGGCACTTGTACAATATCAGTATAGTGTTATTAGCAAAACCTGTTTGTAAATACTATTTCCACTGACCTCCAATCGATTGTCGATTGTCGATCTTTCTAAAACAGCGTTTTGAAAGATAGCTTGCCATCCAGCATCCATGGCAGCGTCTTTCCCATGGCGATCACAAGCTCAATTCATTCATTAAAGGAACATCTGCTGAAAACAATGTTTGTTCTCAAGTGTTTGTTATGGATGCCTAAATCTACTGTTATGTTTGTCTCCAGTAAATTGTACACTAGATGTCGTTTATGCATCGATATTTCTGTCGATAAAACTCATTTGAATTTCCTGCATGCCGCCATCTTGGATGTGTCATGACGTCACAGTGTTGCCACTATTGCTGCACAGCAAAATAGCTATTGTTTTCTGACAATAGGGGCAACATTGTAACATCATAAAATCCAAGATGGTGGCGCACAGGAAATTCAAATGAGTTTTTTATCAACAGCAGAATCAGTGCATAAAGACATCAAGTGTACAATTTACTGAAGACAAACACAGAAACAGACAACAATCACTTGAGAGCAAATATTGTTATTCAGCCGAGATTCCCTTTAACAAATATTATACCAGGACATGACTGTTTCCTGCAAAAGGGCTATTACAACTGCTCACAGTAATTACAATACATCAACTTCACATAACACTGTCTCTGAACTTAACTTGCTAAGAAATATTACAATATTAAATAAATTGAGATGTGTTCTTTTGTGTGTGTATTTTAGAAAACAATTCTTTTTAGCAGGGTTTACCAACCCATACGTTTCAACACTTTTAGAAATCAATGCTTTTATAAAGTAGGATTCATGGACTGATAATATTATTTCTAACTACACTGTCCAAGTCCACGTGTTGAGCCAACTCGCGACGACAAAAAATAAACACTTGCGATTTCTGACTCGTGCCGTTCAAAGGCCTGGCCCGAGTAATTATCAGCCAATCAAGTTCTAAACTAAAACCAAACAATGTTTTAGTCCGTCACGCAATCAATTTCGTTTTAGCGAGAGGTATCTACGATTGTGTTCTCTTTGCCTCGTGATAGGTTCAAGTATATTCAATCACGAATTACTTCAGTCCCGTCGTGATTGGCTCATTGTAGTTTTTCTTGCTTGTGATTGGCTCATTGTGTTTTTGCTTGCTCGTGATTGCCCCTGTAAGTACCTTGGTTTTGGTTTTATTGACACTCGATAGAAAACTGCTCTAGCTCCGGACATTGCGTATTTGATTTTCAGCAGTAAGAAAAAGAAGAAGAGGAGGAGCGATCCAGCACGTGTGGCTGGCCCTTCCCAGAAAAGCCTCATGCGTACTGTGACACCTACTGATGAGGAGTTGTATGGTGGCGAAGGCGACTCTACACCCGAACCCACCTCGGAAGCGGAAGATGATGATGGCATGACCGTGTCCATTATCAGCTCTGTGGGTGTTGGACGCAAGGTGCTTTTAGAGGAGGAGTTGGAAGAAGTCTTGGGAAAAGTAGCACCTTCAGCTGAAAGTAAAACAACAGGTAACCATAACACATGGACGGAGGGGTGGGTTATAAAAATAGATTGAATTATTTGAGGTCGAAAAAGAGGAAGTATACATGTGTGTCGCTTAATGATTACTTTAATATGATAACTAAGGACTAGCAATGCCGAAATTGTTGTCATATTTTCAAAGTGCAAATAAAATGAAAACTGACAATAGCAATCATTGATTATCATGCGGACAAGAACCCATAACCGAAGAGAGTCCATATCAGAATGTTTTCGTTAGGTTATTTTAAGAACGGGTTTCCGTTATTCTTGGCTTGTAATCATTCCTAAATCACAAAAGCATGGCAGTCATGCTATTGGTATAACAAAGGTAGCTAATGAGGCATATTTTGTTCTGCCACTGATGCAATCCACCAATTGGCTGGGATGATAATCTAATAATAGCCCAACTTGTGAAAACGCCGTGACACGTACATAGGAGAGATGGTCACTCCTGATCATGACAATATGTGTCACAAGGTTGGCTCATGATATTCAAACAACGTGTGCGTGAAATGAATATGAGATGTTCCATATGGTTACATGTGTAAGTATTGGAAATGATCAATATAGAAAAATTACATATAAAATGCAACCAATGTAATTCACTTTTGGAAGATTGTTTTCAAGTATAGAGAGTGTATGTCGATTTAACATAAGCCAACATTGTGGCGTCATCAAGTGACTGAATACGTCAATACTTCTTACAAACGATTTTTTTAATAACATGGCTTTTATCCATCGTCGGTTTTCGTTTCATTCGCACGTTAATTAATATTAAACTCTAGTTGGTGAATAGAGCCGGAAAACGTCTTTTGCTGACACCCCCTTCACTGATCTCTTGGCGAATAGTCAACTCATTTCTTACTGCCACTGAATGTGCTACAAAAATGTACCTGCATGTCCATTACAGTAACTACAGCCCGTACTTTTGTCTTTGTCACTACAGATGCATCGTCCGTTGACCGCTCTAAAACTGTACAAGAAAACGAATCACGCGAATTGCCGGTGAAGGACAAAGAACAGGACCAAAAACAAGCTGTGGATGAGGGTATTGGTGATACTGAGAAAGATGCTGCTGAGGAGGAGGATCAGGGGGGAGAGGACGAGGCGCAACAATACTGGGAGATGGATCATCACAGGTTTGAATGGTCAGACTACATGCAGGAGTTGGACCCCCGGTCATGGCACGCGTTGGGCCTAAGTGTACAGGATAGCTTCCTTGTTAAAGGTATTAAGGAGTTTAAAAAACCACGACAGCGAAGTCTTTAGTACAAATACAATAGCTTGCACCTCAGAATGTACGCAGTCGCCTATCGTGTGACCGTACGCGTCGCCTGCAAAAACACAACGTGAAAACCATACATTCATTGAGAACGCGAACGTCAAACCTTTCGTCAAACTCCGTATTTCGTTCGGCGTGAAGAGCTCTATGCTTATTATATTTTTCGAAGTTTTGGATGTGAAAAGTACTGAATTAAAGGCGAATATAGGAAATAGTAAATACCAAATTTCGAAAGAAAATCGGCACTTTTCTACCTCCCGTCGTCACTGCCGTCGCGGTCCTGGTTTCTTAGAGTCTCTATTGTCGCTGTATAGTCTTTCTTTCTTTCTCGGTTAGCAGACGTCCGGACGTATTAGCTCGATTCTATCAACTGTTACATTCACGCGGTGTAGTTATTATTAATGCGGTGCCCCTAACCCTATTTTAGTTATTTTTATTTCAGTCAAAGTATAGATGAAAATTGAGGACGAATTAATGAAAAAGAAAACAATGTAATACTTATAATCCCTGATTTCTCAGTAAATCATGATTAAAGCTTGAGTCACGGATAATTTGTTTCACGTCCGTGCAATTTGTAGTCTTGGTCGAGTGACGTAAGACCAGGCAAAACAAAACATTATTCAATTCTGACAACACTGACAAGAGACTTCATAAGTATAGTTTATTGTGGGATAGTCGCCAGACAACTCCGTACTACAATACAATTAACTAATATAAATTGTATTCCTAACTAATGGGAAACTGCCAGATACGAAAAACCGCTTAAACCACGAAAAAACCACCCTGGGGTTGTGGCCAAAAAACGTGGGGAAATGCCGAAACGTACTCCTCGACCTAATGCAGCAACCCGAATTCTCCGAGGGCTAGAGAACTAACAATCGACTTACTAAGTGAATACAAAGTAACCGTACTATAATCAATAAGATAAATGAAATAAATTCGAAACAAACGTGGAGCTGACTGGCCTAGAATGACTACTTTTCCCGCTCGAAGCATTATATATGCTAGAAGCATTACCCATAATGCTATAGTCTCCTCCCCAAACCTCTTTACCGTGCCGACAGAATATAAATTTCTGACTATATCGCTCCTGCGTCGCTCAAACGTCAGAAATTACATCTTGCACTTGTTGTAGTTTCTGTTGTTGTGCACGATGTACTAGCCCAGTGTTTTCTAACTCGTGTACTGCCGCTCGGTCATAAAAAGAGCTTGGTCACTTTATAACTTTTAAGTCAAATTCAATACGTCGTAAACAATCAAGGGTTGACGCAAAATACAATGTTCTGCAGATTTACTCTAAATATTTTGTCGCTTTATAGAAATAAATAATAACCATGGGGGTTAGAACCACTTTAATAGTATTCTGACGTGTTCTTGCCTGCAGAGAAACCTCAATTCGTGGCGGATCTTCCGTGGAAAGAGAAGCCAATGAAAGTAAACAGCGTGATTGACGTTCATGTAAGTTTAAGTGTAATACACAGATAACATTGTATTCATAATGTTGCCAGAATCTTTGAAATCCAAACCGATTTTTGCAGTGAGAAGTTGACCATTATTCCAAAATAAAAATGCATTCCTTCAAGGGAAATTGGCAGAAGATAGCTTTCAGAAAGTGCTGGACCGTAAAAGAAAGAAAAGCGCAAGGAGAAAGAATGTGGCTTGACTTTACCATGCACGAAAACGAGTTCCTCGGCAAAATTCACTTTTCCAAGAGCAATTTAGTGCATAGTAGAAGCTCCCCCATAATGGCCTACCCCTAAGGCAAATTTGTGACCGATGTTATGATTGAAGAAAAATGCTGCATCTCTACAAAAACTTAATGTTGCTTTAATTCATAGTTCCACAGCCACAAAATTCACTCTTTTTACCTGGTGCCATCTTGGATTCAAAGCGAGGCAATCCTTTGTTTTTGCCAGGTCAGCCTCGTAGTGAGGGATAGTCAAAATGAGGCTCACCTGGCAAAAACAAAGGATTGCCTCGCTTTGAATCCAAGATGGCCACCAGGTGAGAAGAGTGAATTAGCTCCTAGGGCAGATTCCGTATGAGTGGGACAAACTACAGCATTGACTACAGCAAGGTTACAGTACTTTTACGGATATGCCGTAGTTTGTCTCACTCATACGAAATCTGCTCTAGCTCCAACTAAGTTACTTCGTCCCACCAGACGTAAACATTTAGCCGAAGAAATTCAAAACAAACATGATGGCGAAAAACACTACGTTCGGCGATAGTCTTCGTAACATTCCGAATGATTTTTGGATTTTCTATCATTCGCGGAATTTATTAAATCTTTGCGAAAAAATGTTTTTGTTTTCATCTCCTCCTGACGAGCTTGTGAGGCAAGATGGCGGCGGTGTTTTCCCGGGGGGACATTGCTGCGTTCTAATTCGTTGAAGTGTTTTCTAATTGACATGTGTGGAATTACGAATTGAGTGACCGCTGCAGAACCAAATGTTATGTTCAAGGAATAAAGTATGTGGTAATTAAACCATCTAACAGCCGTGGTTCCGAATTCATTTTTAGAAAATTGCACTTGACAAGCTTCTAGTTCGTCTTCACCGGATGTACGACGCTATAGGACGAGCTACCCAGGCGACTATCGACCCACTGCCTAAAGACGAGAAAATGGAGACAGTCATGGGGAAACTAGACAGTCAGTATACTATTGTGTTGGCCATTAAGTGATGTATACAATATGAGCGTCAGAACTGTATAGGCATTTACAATGACGAGCGTTAGATGACTCATTTTTAATCCCATACAGTTCGGACACGAATAGTGTGTCTTGAAAGATGAAATTATTAATGATATAAGATTTAATAATTTTATGAAATTTTGATGGAAAACGTAAAATGAGAGTTCGGTGCTATATTTTAGTACGTCATGGACATGCGTAGTGCACACAAACAGGTCCCATCATAGTTATCCATCATAGATTCGTACCATTTTCAGACTTTGAAGAACTATGTAAAAAGCCAGCATTTTACAGACTTTTTAAAATGTTAATTTGCAAAATATGTGTGAATAAGTAATAAATATTATTATTATTATTATTATTATTATTTTAATTACAGACATTTTTACATTCTTTACGAACATCGTACATAGAAATAATTGTTCTGCTCTGTAAAAAGTAATTACTGTAGTTTTGGTTTTATGACACTCAATCGAAACCACTCTATAACTAAAGTGATTTTACTTGTTTTTTTTTAGTTGAGGTCGGTACACCAGTAGATGGCAGACCCCTAACAGATATCATGGTAATGTTATATACTTTCTACAGCCGTTGTTATCTAGATTCAAATTCAAAGTCAAGACACTTGACTATATATCACCATCATTTTTCCAATTTTCGGTGAAATATTTATCTGGAATCTTGTAAACGTTGGCCCAGCTTTTTCATTTTTTTGTTTCATATTCATAATCTATTTCCATCCTTGCCACAAACTTCTCTGTTCTTTCAATTCACTTATGAATTGGACCGGGCTCGAAATTGCGACCAATAAAATCGTAAAATTGGCGACTATTCTTCGCCTACATAAATGAATTAAAAAAATATATCCAACAGTCTCACCCTAAATTCCAATTCGAGCTGTGGATTAGCCAGGTCCTGGCTTTGGTCAGCTCTTATGGTTGTTTCAGGTCCCGTTAGAAATTCGTTTTTTTTTGCTTCATTGAGATTTTATAATAATTATTTTCAGCAAAATCACGCACCTTTCACCTTGAGTTCATTTTCCCCTTTTATCTTCCTTTGACCAAGTGACACAAACCTTTGCTCAGACTCCATTTTAAAGCGGTATCAGCAGTCTCTTTTTAAGATATTGCGGGCACAGCTTTCTGTCGTAAGGCCGCTGGATTGTATTTTTGTTTTTGTAACTAAAAATTGCAATCTTATGACCACGTCGTCGTAACTAGTCACAATTTTGCCACTATGCCTTTTTTTAGCTTGGAGCCCTGGGAGAACCTTTCATAAAACTAGACTAACAAGAGCAACAACACATTTATTCGTACAAAACAGAAATAATTACAAAGATAGTTAACAGTGAAAAAAATGAAGCCATACAATATAGATGTACATGTTACCTAGAAATAACTAGAATCTAATCAAGTCAGATAATATTGAAAAGTTAAGTTTAATTATATCACGGTCAATACTTATTACAACGTATTGACACGACCGCAACCGCTGATTAATTTTTTTTTTATTTGCCATTAGTTTGAATGTGATTTTGAAATTAACTATTAGAAATAATGTTAGAACTAGCTGAGTTGAGATAGATAACTTTATTTAGGCAGGGTGGCCCATTCAGCAACGAGGCTGGTATCCAGAGGGGCCCTGCATAAGTGACATAGTCAGTGTAATATTTTCTTTCTCCTTTCTACACCACCCATAGGCTGCTTACGACAGCGGTCCAGTATCACGTGACTTCGTGCTGCCTCCACTTCCTGGCACAGCCAATCAGAAGAGCGTGTCATTCGTTGAACGATACCCACTGTCTTCCGAACCTAGTATGATCAGGATCGCACGAAAGGTGAGCACACTAAAATCAGTAGATAAAGAATAATGTCATCACATGCTACAACATTACGCGCGCACCATAATTTTATTTGTAAAATTCATTAATAATTCATTAGGGTACTAGCCAATCCCATGTGCTGAATGACACCACATGAACGCCTCTGTATACCCCGTACAAACCTGATTAATAAAACATCAGGTTCTGTATCGATATACAGACCCCATGGTCCGTAATAGCTCTAGTAGTATTCTGTATCAGGTACAGAATAGTAGCTAAGCTAGTGAGGGAAGTCTCACGACCGATCACTGACTTCGATCCCCTATCCCGGGAGGGGTGAAATGACAAAGTACATCTGCTCTCTTATTATGTACACGCCATCTATTCCATGTGAGACTTGTTTTTCTGCACGCTACGCTCTGCTCTCTTATTGCATACACATTGTCTCTTCGATGTGGGATATATTTTTGTGAGAAACTAATTCATCCCACATTGATGGCAAGGTGGGAGAAATCAAAGGTTAAAAATTTATGTCGTGCATATTAATGCTTTTAGTTATCTATTCATTTTACAAGTAAGATAAAATAATTGCGTCCGATTTGTATGGGCTTTACAATGGCTCGCCCAAGCGGCTCGCCATTGTAAATGCCCATACAGATCTCCTGCTCATATTTTTGCATTTTCACTATAAATTCAGGACAAATTACATATACATAGACAGTATAACAAATTCATATTCATATATCATAGACTGAGGGCTAAATTAACCGCAAGCATTTCTAGTTAGCCACTAGCCTATATATATTAGTTACATTTTAGTGTGTAGCAATCTAGGACTAGTAACAATTAAGGGGGGAGATGAAGAGAGAATGAGATAGATACAGTTATATGTAGTAGCTTCGAACCTTACTTTATGTTTCAAGTTAGACTGTATGTTAATAAGAACTGTTTAACTTTTTTAGAGAAGGAGAAAACATTTTGTTCTTTTAGATAATTTGGAAGTTGTTGCCAATAAATAATCGTTTGCCAGTTCTTCTGTGGCGCTCTCTGCATCTCTTCTCTTCTTGTTCTCTTGTTTGACATCTTCCTTTAAGTTTAGGATAGTTACGTTCAAGGCCAATATCTTTTCACCTGAGCTTTGTTGCTTATCGAGAAGCTGATCATATTTGACGGATCTGAACTCAACGGATTTAGAAATCTCGGTAAATCTCTTTTCGATATTCTCTAGCTGATATATTAGTGGTCTTAGTTCCAATTGTAGTAATTCGCGTATTTAATCTTTAGTTGCCATGATCTTAAAGTGCACCTAACGTTTATTTTGTTATCATAAATATCGATTCTACATCAAGCTTTGAGTACTTCTGTGAAGAAAGTTTTGGTTTACAGAGAATACTCTATTTTCTACGTTTGTTTGAAATCGTGAAAATGTGACCTTTCCTGACCCATGACCGCGTACTAAGCAAAAGCCTGGGTCGACCCTGGTTTGACATTCATCTCATTAATGCATTATTCTCCATAGCGTCTTTATATCACAACAGCATCGATTTATAGAGAATATACACTGTTTGCGAGTTGTTAGTAAAGAAAAAAAGTCATTTTAGTCAACATGTTAAGTATTTATTCAAATTATTGCGCCCGACCACCATAACGACAAACTCAGCATTGGCTGAAGTCACACTGAACGAAGTTTACTATAGTTAAGCAGATTTAACCACAGGCTTCCCAGACTCGACCTATATTTCCCGCCTTTTGGGTTACCTGTGGTATGTTTCATAAGCGATCTCGGAAGAGTTTAAATAATTGCTCCTTGTGAATTCTCTTTTCCGATTCCTACGAAATAAATCTTCAATAATAAAAGATTGATACTTAATGAAGTTGTGTGAGTGGTTTTTTGGCGATTTGGGGCCTTCTAAAGCAGTTTATTAGGATTCGTAATTTTGACCGTTGGCCGTGGCTCTAAGAAAGTTAACAAGGTAGGCAAGTCGACCTCGCCAAAGCACACACTTACCTCAAAGATCACCCAAAAATCGGCACTTTTCTTCCTCGCTCGCTATTCAGCTTTCGGCACAGGAGGGAATAGTTATCAAGCAACATCTGACCAGAGATTTAGGAAAATCCATCAAATTTATCATCGCCAAACCGCCTCCTCGAGACCCAAAAAGCGCGACCTTGCAATGATCTGTAAGAACCAGAATGACCAAAGCGGTCCAAAATGTTCCCGACCCTACCCAAAACGATGCAAATCGCCTTTTTCCATGGGGGACCCTCAAGTGTGAAATTATACTTCCGCTCGAAGAACGGAAACAAATATATCGCCAATCAGAGAGACCATTACTAGGCCTTTTAACGAAACTGGCGGTTACAGACTAATTTTGAATTTGGCACTCGCGAAAATTTCTCACGTGGAACTGTCATAACACTCGGTGAAGACCCCAGCCAACTGTCTTGGTCCTCTGATTGGCGAGTTCCAAATTCAAAATTAGTCTGTAACCGCCAGTTTCGTATAATTTCTCGCGATATATTTGTTTCCGTTCCTCGAGCGGAAGTATAATTTCACACTTGAGGGTCCCCCATGAAAAAAGGCGATTTGCATCGTTTTGGGTAGGGTCGGGAACATTTTGGACCGCTTTGGTCATTCTGGTTCTTACAGATCATTGCAAGGTCGCGCTTTTTGGGTCTCGAGGAGGCGGTTTGGCGATGATAAATTTGATGGATTTTCCTAAATCTCTGGTCAGATGTTGCTTGATAACTATTCCCTCCTGTGCCGAAAGCTGAATAGCGAGCGAGGAAGAAAAGTGCCGATTTTTGGGTGATCTTTGAGGTAAGTGTGTGCTTTGGCGAGGTCGACTGGCCTACCTTGTTAACTTTCTTAGAGCCACGGTCAACGGTCAAAATTACGAATCCTAATAAACTGCTTTAGAAGGCCCCAAATCGCCAAAAAACCACTCACACAACTTCATTAAGTATCAATCTTTTATTATTGAAGATTTATTTCGTAGGAATCGGAAAAGAGAATTCACAAGGAGCAATTATTTAAACTCTTCCGAGATCGCTTATGAAACATACCACAGGTAACCCAAAAGGCGGGAAATATAGGTCGAGTCTGGGAAGCCTGTGATTTAACTATAGTTTACGGCATCCTCAGTGAGCTGCATTTTACGGTTTACCGTAGTAGACTTAACTGTGGTTAGTTGCTCCGACAACGGTGGAGCAGGAGCCCATTACCAGGAGCGTCCATCTTCCCCATTGGTTCTCTTCCCAGCACAGGAGTAGATGTGGCTATATTCAGAATTGTATTTCGCCCGAAACAAACAAAGGCCATGTTGACTTATCCAATCAGATAGCTATACGTCACTTCTTCTTATTATTCATTATCATTCTTTTCACTTTCAACACGGGAATTCGGATTCTAAATATAGCCACATCTACTCCTGTGCTGGGGGCCCATCCCATGACATAGGAACGCTCGTGGTAATGGGCTCCGGCCCCGGGATATAGCTTACCCTCGAGGGACTGGACGATAATTGTAATGTTTACTGTATTTCGTATTGACTCTTTTCTTCATATCTATATATGAACAGAGCTCCGATAAGCTATATCCACGTCAGTCAGGGGTGTGGTGTGAAGATGTGAGTGGAGGACACGACATGCCACGACTGGTGAAGACCAAACCAGTTATACACAAGAGAACGAGTAATGTGCAGGTAGGATGTTGGAGCAGATTTTATTAGCTGGACAAACTATAGCAATGACTACTGTACGACATGCCGCGATGTCGCGATGACTACTCTACGATATCCCGCGATATTGAAATGGTTTCCCTATTGTTTTTGTCGTGCTGATGCAATCAAATTACATAGATACGGTACGGCACGGTACGGTACGGCACGGTACGGCACGGTACGGCACGGTACGGCACGGGCATGCCGTAGTTTTACCCACTCATATATACGAAACTCTGCTCTAAAGGTTGTTAAAGGATTGCGCGCAACATTATCGGCAATTGATTTGAGAAGTGGTTGACATCGGTTGACCCACGCAGCGGTCAAATGTCTGAGCATGCGTGAACTGTTATTTTTAAAATCGCTGGAAAATTGCTCACGTGGTGGTTGTATATTGGTGTTAACAATCCTTATATTCTGGAATGGAACCTTTTGTTAAATTCTGGGGTGGGGGGGGGGGGGAATTCGATCAACTTATTAGCACCAGGCTCCTGCTAGTACGTAATGGTAAATCGCTAAACCTAGATGATGTTCTCTTTAACGTATTTTTCTTGATTTGTTAGTGACACCGGGTTGTTACAATGTTTTACGGTAAATTTACCTAGAATGGCAGTAATACGCATGCTCAGACATTTGACCGCTGTGTGTTGTGTGAAACATAGAAGGCGTGGCTATCACGTCACAGTCTTTTGGTCGGTGAGAAAAAGGAGCGACATTTCACTGGCTGAAAGCGTCACGCCATTTCCAGCAATGTTGCAGGAATACCGGCCTACGGAGCAATTTCGCCATTCCCAACATTAGCAGTACTGAGTTTATTTTGCCTTACAAGGTATACACTAGCCCACTTCCGCGATATGCTTTACTTGTCACGCACAAAGGTTTCAATACGAGGCCCCGTGCTAAATTGAATTTATTCTTTTCACAGAGAAAATAATAAATTTAATTCAGCACGGAGCCTCGTATTGAATCATTTGTGCGTGACAAGTAAAGCATATCGCGGAAGTGGGCTATTAGGTGTCTATTTTGCCTCGGATCAGAAAAACGTATTGGGTTTTGTTGCAGCATAACTTCGAAAAATACTATCTTAAAAGTAACGACACCTTCAGAATAACGGTCCATATGGCTTCAACATTCAACAATAACAGGATCGCTACTTTTGAGACTCCCAAGTCGATATTTCTCAATACATCTCTGCCGAAAACGCCTCCAGGTTGAAAAACAATTTTATGTTTTGCCGCTTGGGCATACCAGAAGTTTTTTAAACATGGCTGCATGCGTTATCGATAGGGGTTTATTTGTACTTTACTATCCTGCAAGCAAATATCACACATTACAATATACGAGGGTCTGAATGGGGGGGGGGGGGGGGGGGTCTACATGCCAGTTGTCAGCTAAAATGTTGGCCATTTGTCAGTTGTCAGTTAGCCCAAGTTAATAATTACTAGAGAAAATTTACAATGTTTGACCCACAAAAAACAAATTTGTCAGTTGTCAGTTAGTTTTAGGTTGTCAGTTGTCAGTAAAAATATCGTCATTTGTCAGTTGTCAGTTATTTTTAAGGCCGTTTGTCAGTAGTCAGTTAACCCCATTCAGACCCTCATATACATGTCGGTTACCATTTTACTGTTGTTCTTCTCTTTTTGATAGTCACGCTATCTTGGCAAGAAAGCCGCTCCAGTAGAAAGTCCAACATGGACTGAACGGTAATGTATTATTTGTTTTCTAAGTTACACGTAATCTTTTGTGCTTAAGGATCTATTAAGGTCCCTGGTTAACAATTGATCGATGTAGCATTCATTCGACACTGCTGAATTGAATGTTTTATTGTTTGCCACTTCGTTGGTAATTGTTTTACATGGGTTAGTTAGTTTATTTATTTGCTTGTGTTTCCAGACTTTGTGTTAAAGCATAATGTCAAGGCTAGCCATAACACACTGAGTACAATTCCTACAAGGCTTAATTAAACACCTCCAACCCACAAGACTAATATTAACATTGCACCAACCCCTACACCCAAGTAAAAAATGAATAAATGAGTAAATACGATACAATACAAATATGCTAAGTACTACCGGAGAGTCGGCCGGGGTGGCGCAGTGGTTAAGCGCTTCGCCTCTCATCTTTGTGGCCCAGGCTCGATCGTTGGGTTACTTTGTTGGAATATCGCCTTTTCATCGGGTTCTCCGGCTTTCCTCTCTCCACAAAAACCAATTCCATCTGTGGATTAGCCGAGTCATGAGTCCCGTTAGAAATTCACAGTTTACTACATAAGTGTACCCAGTTGATGTTAAAAGGTCCAACATTGCTAGGTCCAGCGATGTTGGACGGTGTTCTATATGTCAACAGCGCCAAGAAAAAACACTTACAAAACAAGTAATTAAGGTTTATAATTTAAAACGTGAATGTGATGTTGTAAAGTTGCGTCTCCTCACAGAAGCGAAAGCGTATGGAAACCCATTATGCTGAAGAAGATCATTGGCGCTGTTAAAAGTAAGTTGGACAGAGTGGCTTGAACAGCTAACATCGTTGAAACTCAGATTATTTTAGCTTGGGCTGATTTACTATACTATGTGACTATACTGTAACTGGGGCCACTTTTAATAGACAACGAGAACCAATCACATTGCGGCATAACGGAAACAAAGCATTTCAATTACTTACGGTTATTTGAGCCAATCAGTGTCGAGTACAATACAATAACATTTCAACTTGCTCGAGTTTTGATCTGCTAAAAGGCAAATTTGGTGTGAGGGGGTCTGGGGCGGATTCAGGATTCTGGGAAAGGGGGTTCGATATACGCGAGCGCCAAAATATCTGGTAATTTCTTTGTTGTCTTTTGTAAGCGAGCGAGAGCAAGGGGAGTGCGATGTAACCTACCGAACCCCCCTTGATCCTCCCCAGCATGTTAAAGTGTATGCCAAGATTAACGATACTCTGAAGTTTAGGTCTGATAGTAAAGAATATATTGAGATTTCAATATATAGAGTTTGATATGGATTTGCATGAGACAGTTATACTCAAACGTTAACTAGCCTTGTTTTCGTGATTTTCCCTGTATTTAGATGACAATAACTTTGCAGCCATAAAATAACAACCTCTCATCATCATCATCATCTTTATCATCATCATCTTTATTCACACACTATACATACTTAATTTTACAATAATACAATCTATACAAACTTACATTATGAATTAAATTTTCAATCTGGAAGAAATTTGTGCGTCCTAGGGGCTAAATTAACCGATTGGTTTTCTTAGTTAGGTTTTCTTAGTTTCTCTCAAACTGCTTACTATTACTTGGTATGGCATGCTTTACTGCGATTTTCAATAATCGATCAACGTTTTTGAATATTTACGAACGATGGCCGTGGTAAGTATTTCAAGATCGCGGATTTCCGTGGGAACGGGAGTTAGTTTCACACGGTCCATCGTTCGTAAATATTCGGTAGCCATCGTAGTTATGTTTGACGGCAGCAAAAAGAACAAAACGTTGGTCGACATTTGAGTTCTCAGTCCGCGTATTATTGAAAACCGCTGTAATACAGACGACATTCACCTTACCTAATACGTTTTTGGCACTAGGTAAGTTACGGCAGCCACATTGGGTCAACAGCTTTGAAACTAAAGGAGTTACTAGTGCAACTGAAAACATACACAAGTGAGGCAAACATACAGACACATACATTACTTTAATGCTGCACATTTAACGCGATAGAGTAGTTTTTTTTAACATGGCATCGTTGTTACTACAGAAATGGCGTCAGACGAGACAAGCCGAACGCTCAAGTCGGGATACGTTGACTACACGGGACCAAAATGGAGAAGAATCCAGGTAAGGCGGGGCTTGGAATTAGAGGAAAATGTCGCTAGCAACTGTTGCTAGTTGTCTCAGCTGATTTTGATTTTGTTACCATACCTTACGATTTAAGTATCATACATTTAATCCCGTCATCATTTCCCTTTCCAGGTTCTCCTGAGTGAGGAAGGCCTTAGGTCATCCAACCCAACCATCGCAATGGAAGCTGCTAAGGTAGTGCTCCTATTGGTTCATTCTTAAGCTCTTAATGCACCTATCATTGTTAAGCCCGAGGGAGGGGGGGCAAGGGGTGTGGGCAGGCAGCGTTTGTCAAAATCCCCACCCTCGGGATAGCCCTGCCTGTCAAATCCCCACCCACACTCGGGTTTAACATTGATAGGTGCATAATAACGCGAGCACGCTTGACTTCCCTGTGTTGACATATGCGGATTATAATTTCGTGTAATGGTGTATCGATTCATCTTCGGAAATCCCTCGGACACCTAAGGGACAGTTTGGCCTGGAATCCAGAGTCTAATTGTACAGTCAATCGTCGAGAAATCTTGCAAGTGTTTCGATTGGACGGTTTCCTCATTACGTCATATTCAGGTATGCGTACCGTCCGCGCGCAAGTATCGCGTCCACGCGTAAGTAGCAAGATCACTTGGGCTTCTTCGTCTGTTTGCCGCACAAGCCGTGCGCTAACAGGATCATCTGAAAATATTCCATCTGTTCAATATCTGTAACAAGGGTGGGCAAACCATGATCAAATTTACATCAATCATATATAATGGAAAGTCTTTAAACGACCATATACTCTATGGTCCACAGTGACATTTTGTACGGCCCGACATGACGATCTCACATGAAACATCTTTTTCCCTTTATATCTACTTATCTATTTTCTTTCTTAATTTCCCTTTCTTTGTATCAGCACAATTGAACCTCTTCTTGGTATTACAATCTTCCAGATGTTCTCTCTCTCTCTTGTATTTATAATTAGTCTATAATAGTTTGGTCGTTTTCGTCTTAATATTATTAATAACAAAATATTGTCATTCCATTAGAGTATTGGTCAGCTTAACTGTCGTGACTCAGAAGTGATCACCGCACTTGGAGACACGGTAAGTTCATGTTAAGAACCCTCCAATAACTCTTGCGTCAATTCCCTGCATGCAAATATACTAACAATCGTCGGATGAAAATGTATAGCTAAAAGTCATTATCTTGATAGATGCACTATTTTCCCCTGTACTTTCCAGTTCTATTCATGTATTCGATTTTGCAGATCGCTACTCACAGTGACGCAAGAGTTGGCTACGAATCGAGCAAGTCTATGATTCTTTTAGGTAAGCGTTTGTGCCCGGAACTTGTGCGTGACAATGCAATATAATGCGTGACACTTGCGTTACATTTTTGTTTATAGGAACGTGGAGTCCTCACGCAATGAGGGTGGTCATAGAAAACATCAAGAAAGGTAAGCAGCAGGTTATCGATGATGATCCATAACATGGTAGTACAAATGCTGAACTTACCTCTATGAATGTAGACGGTATTTCTGAGTTCCGTTGATCATCCTACCCAGTCGTTCAGACCAAGTTAAGCTCCACCGCAGTGGCCTACATAGTTTGTTGCAAAATCATAAAATCATAAAATACTGCCACATGGCTCATATGGCGTGTTGCACATATTTTATGAATGAAGAGAAGGAAGTCTAACTGCTTGATTTTGTCGGTACGTAAATGAAAATATATCATATCAGAAAATGTACCCTAAAGTACTTGAATGTACTTCGCTTGCTTTAAAATCCTACTTACCCATCGTCATTCACGCGGCCTTTGATCTTCAGGGCGCTGTTCCCGAAAGCCCGATTAAGGTTTTTTGGACAATATATCTCCTGGTATTGAAGAATAGGAAACACAAACCTGAATTCCAAGATAACTAACTTTTTGATGAAATAAGTGCTTCTTTCGACGCCTTGTTCTTACGTAAAGTGCGAAAATCTTCAAAACGACACGATAGGTTATTTGTATTGCTGTTATAGATTAATTAATACATGAGCTTTGTTGGGAACGAGTATTAATAAAACTGATGGAATGGAAACTTCTACAACACGAGATATATAAATGTTACCGCAAAGGATTACGTTCGACAATTTCTTTCAACACCTCAGGCAACTATGATCGCCGCTTCCAATAACTGTTATTACGGCTGAGCCAAATACCATGAAACGGTCAGCAGTTTCACCCATCTTATCGGGTCATCGACTCTGAGGCTGTTTCAGCTTTGAGCTTGTTTGAGTAAAATGTTCCATGAAATATCCTCGTTTTACTCTGCTTTATCGTTCCTGTCTCTTCGTTCGATGCACTAGTAGCGATTGTAAGACGCTGAGTGGCCTAAGGATGGACTAACCGATTTCAAAAGGCTGAATGCGAAGAGGAGTTATCGTGTGAGTTGTCGGATTTTACGGACCCAAGAAGATCCTGAAGACAAGATTCTGAAGTCAAGGCTTGTAAACAAATTCCGTCAAGTCACTCCAGTGGCCAAGGACACACACCGCTTTACATTTATTCTTGCTTTTCTTTAGAAAATAATCGTTTGGGGCATCATCTTCTTGGTGATCTCCGTTCAACGTGACTCCATCTCTGTACCATTTTGAAATGGTTGACCCGAAAGCCTCGTTTTCACGAGGGCTGATGGGTGAAACCTCTGACCATTTGGCTCAGCCGTAATAACAGCTATTCTATCCGGTAATCTATAGGTTAACAGTATGGAAAACTACTGTGCTAACTACAAGAAAATCGAGAACATGGGGTATATCACTTGGGTATATAGGTAAATGACGAAAGGTTGAGTCAAATTTGAATTTATCTAAATATTTAGAAATCTAAACGAAAACTTTTGCCTCGTTCGCGAGTATGTTGTAAGACAACATATTTTGTGACACCATGTGATTTTTTTTGTCGTTTCATGAGAACGTGTTTGTGCACCGAGGTCGGGAATTTAGCTGGCTGAAACCCTCAAAATCACTCCAAGCCTTCCTCCTCCGCGCTTTCTAATTTTGCGCAAAATCATCAGGTTTCAAATTCCTCACGTGTATTTAGTCACCCGTTCACGACAACAACTAAACTACATTGAGGAAATTAGCATATTAGAAGGTGTTTTTTTATTATTATTATTTGGGGGGGGGGGGGGGGTTCGCCTTTTCGTTACAAATAAAAAATAAACAAGTTTAGAACAAAACTAAAGGGTCCAATATATTGTTCCGTACTTAAAGACCCTGTGTCCGAGCCCATGGTGCTTTGCGCGCGCAAATCATTTTCGTAGACTACGAAAATCAGAAAGATCGTTGTTGTTGTTATGTGACTCTCGAATCTTTCGAAATCCATCCCTAGTTTGGGCCATCGTGTAATTATTCATAGGTATATATGCTTAACTGACTTTCTTTTATCTTAACTTTTGTATATATACTTTTTTAAATGAAACTTTAGTTCGAATATTTCTTCGAATGCGAGTAGAGGAATGCCAGAGGAATGCCGGAGAAAGGACCGAGACAGCGAGGCAAAGCGACTCGACAAATAATCCTTCAGCAGTCCACATTTTACTTTCTCTAGGACTACAAGAGACCAATTGTGGTTCAAAAGGACTACTACGTGAGTTTCCCTGGGATTTGCTGCACTAAGGGACCGGCGGGCTTCGTTGGAAATACAAAGCGGCACAAAGCAACCACTTCTGGCATCAAGATCATTCGTAATTATAATTTCGCACGGCTGAGCTCCACTGCGGTGTTACAGACTATCTGTATACGTTTTGCATTTTTATTAGCAGAGAAAGCAATGTCCTTAACCTTTTTTTTCATCCTACAGTACGTCCAGAAAGTCTTGCTACCAAAACTACGATCGCAGGTCAAAGTCCAATCTGCCGAGTTCAGCTGTTACTTCGCTGTGAGTTTGACTCGAGTGCGAGTACGACATTTCATTTTGCACTCAAAATATATCATTCGCAAGGAAAGTAGAGATATTCAAATACAGCTAAGCAATACTGGAGACATGAAAACAAGGTAGTAAGAGTATGTGTTTGCTTGTAGAGTTGTGAAAAGTCGCACTCGTAAACCTAATTAGAATCTAAAGACAGAACAACTGGCTTCCTGCCGAGGCCGAGTCGGCTGTTAAAATCATATTCGAAGCATCCGGGGAAAATTCGTGGGCTCGATTGGGTTTTTAATCCGGTAAAAATTATGAAATTCGATATCCAAAGTGTATGTGTACTTCTTTTATGAAACTTATAAACAATCGAGAGCATTTTAGTTCGCCTAAAAGCTGGAATTTAATTTATGCGGCCGTTGATAAACAAACTAATCATAACATTGGCGCAAAGCACCATGGGCTCGGACACAGGGTCTTTAAAGAACAAATTAAATGCTTTCCGTCATCGTGCTTGTAACTCAAAGAAAAATATATTCAGTGCTATTGGACGGGTGACTAAATATACGTGAGGAATTTGACAATAAGCTGATGAATGCACGATTTTGCGCATAATTAGAAGGCTTGGAGGAGTAAAGGCTTGGAGGGTTTTGAAGGTTTCAACCACCTACATTCCCGACCTCTGCGCATAAACGAATTCATGAAACGAAATGAAATTGCATATGGTGTCACAAAATATGTTGTCCTACAACATATTCGCGAATGAGGTCTAAGTTTTCGTTTAGATTTTAATTTTTGCATCAATTCAAAATTGGCGCACAATCGACCTTTCGTCATTCGTTTAGTGATATACTCCGTCCCACTTTCTCGATTTCCTTTCAGTTAGCATGATGCGATGTCATCACAGACATTTGCTGAATTTCTTTGTGCTTGTGAATTAAGCTATTGTCTAATTTAGATTTTTTTTTGTAAAATCACTTTCATAAGCTTCAAATATAACTTAGAATTTTAAAATAGGTAATTTGTCTCTACCAGCATGCTTTTGTATAATAAGTGATGTCGGTGATGACATCACATCATTAGCATATTGGAAATATAAACCTTATATCTCGTTGCACCCAAATCAAGAAATATTCTACCGTTGGACTATCCACGTCATGTACAATCAATATCAAAGATAACAGGCTAGAGCTTATGTGCACTTTAAGCTAATCCAGAATTAAGGGTAATCTTTAGTTCGATATACTAACTTATGGAATACTGATTTTGTATTAAACACGTATTGTTTGATGAGGAATGAGCAGTACTTTTCTATTTGAAGTCTTAGAATAAGGAAAGACACATTTGCCCATAAAACCACAATTCTCGGATTGAATGTAATCCAGAATTAATGACCCTAATCCGGCTTCGAGAAACTTTGGCCAGGTGTCGTTGTGCTTTAAGTAATGGTTCGTATAAGAACTGGAGCAAGATCTATTGTTCCGTGGCAATGAATGTGATTTCACTAATCCCACATAGAAAATGGTTCAATTTTTCCTAAAGCTATCTCTTGACTAGTGATATTAATGTTCTCAAATTAAAATGCATGAAATCGCTCGTTGTGTATATATTTTTGATTCCAAAACAAATTCAGCCAATAGAAAGACACTTAAACAAAAGCGGAGATATTATAACATATTTCAATGTTCCCCATATATAATTTCTTTCTCTCTTTTTATATGAGTTACATATTGTCCGCTTCAATCATTTTCTTTAAAAAAATATTGTGAAATCAGAGTTCTTTCCTATTTTTAGGAGGTTTATTTATGTTTAACCAATGAGATATCAAGTTTCAACAATAGAACAAATAGCACATTTGTGCATTCCTGGCCGTTGAGTGCTCCTGATCTTACGCGAACCATTACTTAAAATGGCTCCGTCAATTGAACCTTCAAGTGTTTCTACAAAAATAACACCCTGAGATACAAGAGAAATACTATGTGACTGTTATGATATGCTTTTCAAACTGTTTCGATAGAAGATGGCAAAGAATAAAGTACATTGCAAATTTTTTTCTAGAAACTTGATTTCAGTGAACCGCTTTCAAGTTGCTCTAAAGTTCTCTTAAAAGTATGCAGTATTTTTCATGCATTCGAATCTTTGCCATCCTTCATCGTTTCTATTTGTCTCAAATTTTCTCCAGTATATATCTGGAAATCATACTCTGCTAATCTGAGTCGTTATTTTTGTCTTTCCTCGTGAGCAAATTTATGATTTGGGGTTGACAGTGCCCCTTTAAAACATTCCTTTTTATTGGTAACATGGTATGTAAGTATATTGTAAGTATATAAGAATTGCCAGTATACATGAACACAGTACTATCAGTTTTTTTTACTAAAGGCACATCGGGTTTGTATCCTAGGCAACAGGCACGTGGTAGCAGAGTTACTGCACACCATGACCAAAGCGAAAAATATCCCGTTCGTCGACAAGGTATGTTTATGCTTTTCTTGAAGAGAAATCCAGCAAAGGCATACAAATTGCTGGTTTTCACTTGACGTCATAGTTGGTGCCCTTAAATAATAGATTCCTCATTAGCTTCTTTTGTTGGGGCACCACCATGGCCGCCATGCCCTTTGTCATTTGAATCTCTGGGGATTGAGTGAAACCAGCAATTCAGTGTGGAGTAAGAGTGAGACAGGAATAATATCATGCGATTGTTGTTGGACCAATTGTTCAGTTGGTATAACGAGGTCTGATATGCTGTAGGTTTTGAATCCGACACTCAGGGTCTTAAAATAACGAAGCTGCCTTTGTGAAACAATCTCGTTCTCGAATTGCGCAAATGGTCAAATCTTCACGTCTTCCCGGATAAGGACGATAACTTGTAGGTATCTCGTCGGCCTCAAGTCTATCAGTCTTTCAAGACTGTTACGAGCTACCTAGTCTAAATTTCAGGCTACGAGCTACCGATTTTAAGGTCACGTTACGTTACGTTACGTTACGTTACGTTACGTTACGTTACGTTACGTTACGTTACGTTACTTTGTTTTAAGTCCTACCAATCAAATTGCGTGTTCTGAAAATATTCCTAGAATTGTATAATTAAAATGTTTTTATGTGGAAATAATATAATTGACGCTTATTAATTAGCCCATGTTTCCTTATTTTAGTCAACGCCAGAGTTCCGTTCAATGGTTCAACTGCTGGTTTTTTTAATAAAGTACAAGTCCTTCGACGTTGCGTTCAATGCGGCCATCAGCCTCGGTCGGCTCTGTGTCGTGGAGCCAGTATCAAAGCTCTTCCTGATAAATAAGCTACCCAGCATACCGGCGGAACGAAAAAGTGAGGTGAGATCATAATTAGTACAAGAGTGGTGAGGATACTTTCAGGAAATATCAGTTATTCACCGGCTGTTAGTCTGTATAGAGAAACTGTGCCCGAGTTCTTGAAACCTGCTGACTGAGACCACAGGCCCAACTGAGGTCAGTACTTTGATACGGAGGGCACAGTTTTTCTCTATACGGACCGACCTTAGGCTGGTAAATAACGTATTTTTCTCTCTATTCTTTTTCGACTTGCGAGATAAATCATTGAACAAACTCCACTGAATTGAGAACGCTCGCACTGCTTACCGAGATCGTGGTCAGGGATAGGAAAAAGCCGCCTGCTCCATCCGACCGCTCGCGCGCGCGAAAGAAAGAAAACTCCTACGGTAAGTTATGGACTGAGTGTTTTAATTGATGGTAAGGACCAAGCAAACGAGGTTAATAAGATGTTTAATGTGTGGATTCTTCATTTTCTTTGAGACTGCAAATGGGCGGAAGGTCCGTACTGGAAGTTATGGAGCACAAATTGACCAGTCATGTATAAGACGATATCATATTGACCAATCAAGCTATGTAATAAAAGAGAATATTGATCATGTCTCAGGAATTTTGCAACTGTTTTGGTTAACACTGTTATAAAAAGTTGAACTTTTGAAAGTGAAATAATGTCCTTTGTTTAACACTTAGGGCAGGGTCGATTAAAACTAATTCGAAATAATAATAGTTGTAATAGTCTCTGAAAATCAGTGGTTCAGGTATATTTTGCACTGTAAGCTACAAACACTTGCTTACATATTATATTCAGCATTACATTTAGTGTTCCAGTCGCTACAAAATCTGTTACAAGCGATTTGTAGTGATCGTTCTGTGAATTCTTATTCCGGATGTAACGCCAACGACTAATTACAATAGTCCAAGTCGTAGTTCTTGACCACCAGTTTGAAAGGTAACCAAGCCTTTGGTGACATCGAGGCTGGATATGACTCAGCTGAGTTAGAGCCGGGCTTGTATCTAGTCAGCATAATAATCAAAATCTATCCATATTTCATAGAAAGAGAGTTTGTATCAGGGTCAACTCCAGCCTCCATGCGAGACTAAGACTTGGTTACCTCTCATGAACTACGAATTGGATTATTTGGGCGTGTTTTTTTTACTTATTCCAGCTATTCCGAAATCAGAATAGTATTACCTCAAAACATGCAAATATTCGTCCTTGGAAATATAGAAAGTAGTCCCTAATTTCAACAGTTCTTTGGGAATTAATTTGTGTCTTCGCTAATATGTAAACAGCATTGTTGTTTTGTTGTATTCCATTTTCGGACTACCCGGAATATTTAACTCCAAAACATGCCCTTAGAATTTGATAGTTTTTCCAAGAGACAAAATGCACTGGAACTGAACTTGAAAAAGCTGGAAAACTATTTTAAAGTTCTAACCTCAACTGGATATTTGAATTCATTGAAGAGCTTTCTAGGTCACTCTTAGACTTTCTAGGTCACTCTTAGACTTTCTAGGTCACTCTTAGGCTTCCAAAAAGTAGCTCAGATACATCCGTTGTATATGTTCTCCAGGCACTGTACGTACTGATCAAGCAGATGAACTGTAAGGAGAGAGTCGTCCTGGAGGCACTGATGGACCACCTTAGTTCTTCCTTCAATTGGAAGGTAAATAATTATGTCTGCTTTATTGTTATTGAAACTTTAAGTTATTTAAAAAAGGTGTTCCCGCGAGGGAATTGTCCGCCAATGTGATTACTATATTTATTATATCCATAAAATCACTGGGGTTTCTTGCAATATGATTGGTTTTCAGACCAAATCGCATCATTTTGTGTCTTCAATCACAAGCTTTTTCTAAGCCAATCAAAATGCAGGAACCTCATAAATCAGCCAATGACATCAAAGGACTCGAGAAGCAATTTCGAACAAAATAGAAAAAAAATATCTGCTACCAGTAAACTATTTTTCTAGCCTGATATGAGTTTCTCTAGACTGAGTACAAACTACAAAATACATGGATGACTTTAGATTTCAAAGTGGATTTATAAAATAACCCAAAGAAAACGCGCGCTCTGATTGGTTGAAAGCCGTGTTTGCATGAGGCTATGTAAACATGGAAATGACGTCATACATTGTAGTTTTTGCTTTTTTTCTGCCAAAAATGGCGAAAATAACTGACTAACTTAAAAACACATGTACAATGTAACTATAGTTTTCTAAAGGAAGGTTGTTCAGAAGAACCTACGGAGAAAGAAAGCTAAATTGGACAGAATTTTCACAAGATTGAGTCAGTCGGAGCTCAACTGCCTCATTAGCAAACTCGATGAAAACGCACAAAATACACTACTTCTGTTAACGTTTAAGTTTAAATATTTACTTCAGATACTATAGAAAAACAATTATAATAAAATACATGTACTACAAACATTCAGAAAATGTACAAAGTGCTAATAATCAAGTACACAAAGTCAGAGTGGGAAGGTCAATTGTTGTTTATTCAAGTACGTTTTTTTCAAACGCCGGTGACAAAAACTACAGACACTGCAACTTTATGAGATATCATATATCACATTGAATCAGTAGAAATAAAAACATATTAGCCGTTTTGGTTCGATTCAGTCTATGAAATCTTTTTTTCATTCAGAGTGTTTTGCTGGCAAGAAAATGTGACTAAAAGGAAATACACAAGCGAGAAGCTACAGAACTCTGAATCTCTAATCTCGCACGACTGCTAGCTAGCATCCCGTAGACTCGAAAGTACTCTTTTTGGATTCAAAAATTGCATTGAAAGATACCCAAACAGCCATCTCCACATCAAAGTAATATAGATTATAAGCTCTAATCCGACATTCTCTGGCTTTCGAATAGTCGAGTATGATGCCTGACGATGGGAAATAAAGATCTGAAACAATACAAAGGCACAAAGTTGTCAGTTCGAGCCGAATTCCAAGCCATGAACTACAAGTACTGTCTCCAAATATCCAGCAATATCATGGCCGAAACAGGAACACTTTTACCAGGCAGGACAAATTATCTCTTCTGTAATGCTTAATGCTTTTCGGCTGTCCAGTTCGTCTTTGAATTCGCAGCAGTTTTGTTTAAAGTGGTTTTCGTGTCGATTTTCGTAATCCAGGACGATTTTCGTTGCATGTCTAGCCCGATATGGATCAATACTTTGAGGTTTTCATATTATTTTGCATTTTTGTATTTTAAAAAGCTAGTTTTGGGAGCATAAAATCACACTAGTACTTTCTCTCGCCTCTTGTTCCATGCCGATTCGTACGCAGAGCAAACACGGCCAACTTCACAAGCGAATATGATTGACATTTTACAATGTATGGAGAATTTCGCGTTTGACATTAACGAAAAAGTTTTTAAAAATCGTTTCGCGCTCGATCTTGCGTCTATTTTATAAAAGAAATAGAAAACGTTTACCGTGTTTACATAGCCTGATGCAAACACTCGGGAAAGTTTGGGATAATTCTCAACTTTTTGTGTAAACCCTCGACCTTCGGTCTCGGGTTTACACAACAACTTGAGAATTCTCCCAAACTTCCCCTCGTGTTTGCATCAGGCTATGTAAACACGGTAAACGTTTTCTATTTCTTAAATATGTAACTGGAAATAGAACCTTGTGTTATGCAATTATTGTCTGAAATCAAACTCTTGATTTCAACTTCCACTCACGGTATGCGGTTGTGCAATTTTGTAATCACTCGTATTATTTCAGATCTAATACCATAGAGGACAAATTAATCCCTAATTTTAACTTGAAATTTCACGCGTAATTTGTAATTTTACATGTGAAATTTCAAATGCCGCCTACGCGCTCTCAAAATATTTTTCCCTGCATCGTAATTTTCCCTCCATAATAATAACGGTAAAAATCGGCGAGGAAAATTAGGTAGATTTGACAAACACAGGTGAAATTTATCCCTAATTTCACGAGTTACTATTTGATTACCTATACTTATAATACAAGCAGTAGTATTTCAGCGTAATTTGTAAAACCTACATGTAAGTATTACAAGCCCATATATGGTAGCTCTAGCCATATTTGGAAACACGCAACCAGTGTCTTTTTTGTCTTGTCTTGAAAAATGGCGGACATATTTACGCGAAAGTGCGAAGGGAAAATCTCGGAAAAGCAAGCTTAAAACAAGCAAATATGCAGAACTGACAAATTAAAAAAGTGTAGAATCATGTTGTTAAGATACCTGTTGCAAAATCTTGGTGAAAGACTCGAGCACAGTTTAGTTTTCGGGTCCTCGAATAAGCCGAAGTTTGACCAGAAAATACCCAGCACGGCGGGATCCCCAGTAAGGAATTATACACGACTTTAACTTGATGAAGAACTTAAAAAATACAAGGAAATGGACCACATAAATGTGTACGTTTTCTATTCTTTCAGATCTTTTTTATTGTTATGCGTTTTCTGTCTGAGCATGACTCCATGGCATGAGTTGGTTGGTTTTTGACGGAGCACTATCTAGCAGTGAGGGGATTGCCCCAGAAAATTTCTTAGTTCGTATTATATATCACTTATTAGATGTTTTTTTCGAGGTATTACGTGCTGATATTTTACGAGTTGCGAATGAATTTTTACGAGCCCGAAAAATGCGAGCAATGAGTAGAATATCATCACGTAATACCTGGAAAAAAACATCAAAATAAAGGGATTTATTATACGACAGCTTTCTTAATTCATGGTTTCTGTTTCATCTAAAACGTATTTTTATCGGGGAGCCAGTGCTAGCCAGGAAAATAGAATCTGAAAGGAATCAATGATGACAAATCACGCGCGGAAGCCAGTGACATGCTTTAATGTGATTGGGTGTGACAATTGAAGGGAACTTGATAAACCAGTTTCTAGTGTCAAATCATAAGGCAGCGGCATTCTACAGAGCAATATGGGAAGTCTAGTGCGTATTACGGCTCAAATTTGACCTTATATGGTAAATGTACGTAAAAGTTGTATAATAAAAACATTTAATAACATGGTTTGTACGTGCTATTTGGAAAAAATACCAGGAATTTTGAAATCTTTCTCGGGGTATTTATGCCAAATAGCACTACAAACCATGCTATTACTATTACAAATTGCACTCCACTCAGTTTATAGTCTTACTATATATACGGTTATATTACCATTATTATATTAATTTTGAAATCACTGGTGTTTTCTGCAATTTGATTGGTTGAAAGCAGCAGTGATTACTGAACAATAGCATAGTTGTGTGTCTGTGAGTGAGGCAATCAAAAAGGCGGAGCCTCGCAACAAGCCAATAAAAAGCCATTCCACAGTAAAACAAACAATCAACGGTAGGGATTGCGTGCACCTATATTTTAATTTTCCTTTGATTCAAAACTCTGCCCGCTTGACGTTTTCAGTTTGTATGATGTTGTAAAATAACAAAATTACGATAGTTTATCGCTTATTAAGATTTCAAAATGAATATAATTGTTACAAAAAAAGTGGTAATTTAGAACTTAGTTTTGTTACCGTTATATAATGAAGTGGAACCGAAACATCGTGTTGTGTGTCTTTGAAATGGATAATCATCACGCTACATCTCAGTTCTAGCAAAACTAAAATTGGTCATCGATATAATCGATACCTGCATCGATACTATCCGAAAACTGTTTTTGGCATTTGGGTATTTTGATGACATCATAATCAAACCAAACCAAACGTCATCATTACGTCATAGGTGCGCGCGGCACCAGACTGTGCTCGCTTTTTTTGGCCAGAATGACTGCAGCCTTTCACTTCTCACCAACGTGTTCTATGCCTTGGTTCATAAGTAAACCTTTTCTCGCGTATTTGTTCTTTCATTCTTACAGCATAGACTAGAAGCAGCGGACCTCATCATATTCACCGGTAAGCCTTGTTCCTTGTTGTTTATCTTATGCCATAAGTAGTCTCTGCCCTTTGTTTTCATGACTTTTACAGTGCGACTACTAAAACCGAGGCCACTTAGACAACGAGAACTAAACACGTTGTAAAACGAAACGAAACCATTCCAAGTTTTAAACCATAGCATGTCCACGATGTTTTCTTCTGGTGACTTCAGAATAGTCCACCAAATTCGCCTTTTATCGGATCAAAATTCGAGCAATTTGAAATGATATTGTCTTCTACTCGACACTGATTGGCTCAAATGACCGTAAGTTGGAATGTTATTTTCTATCTGCAATGTGATTGGTTCTCGATGTTCACGGGGTCCGGTTTCAGTAGTCGCACTGCAACAAGGCATTTCGTTTGAATGGTTGGAACTACATTATTTGCGTATGTTGGCAAGCAGTATTTCCATAATCCACTTTAAACTCGTTCTGAAGTAGATAACCCTTCGTGGGGAGCCGGGGTGGCGCAGTGGTTAAGCGCTTCGCCTCTCACCTTTGTGGCCCAGGTTTGAATTCCCGGACGCGGCGCCATATGTGAGTTGAGTTTGTTGGTACCTCGCCCTTGCTCAGAGGGTTTTTTCTCCGGGTTTTCCGATTTTCCTCGCTAAATTCCAATTCGATCTGTGGATTAGCCGGGAGCTGGCTTTGATCAGCCCCCATGGTTGTTTCAGGTCTCGTTAGAAATTCAGCGGTTCAGAGGTCGTGGCTAGCCGTATATGTGGTGATACCAGACAGATCAGTTCTGCCGATACGAGTTATTCGTTTATCGAAAAGATTTATCAATAAAGTTGCGTTCTTTTGTGACAATTTCGGAATAGAAATATCCGAAATAGACGGTAATCATGTTATTTTGAAACGTATTCTGTTTTCGGAATGAACGGAATAGCATCCTGTTCATTCTGTTCCAATAGCAAAATTAAAGAATAGCGGTTTACTCGGAAGAGTAAAAATTGCGTTCGTTTGGGAATTTTTTGGCGGGAAATATGTGGCGCGCGCGTCCGACGGAAAAAAAACCTGCCTTCTAATTATACGTTAGTTCTCAGGTCACCTCTGTCAAGAATGCTTGTGAGCCCCTCGTTTTCTTTGTTTTTGGATCAGAAGTTTATACAATCTGAATTCACAAACCTCTACAGAGCGACGTGAGCTGTATATCTGTCCTCTTAGCGACGATGCAAATTAACCAATCAGATTGCAAGAAAATTGGCGGTTGTTGTAAAAAGGTTATTTGTTTCCGTCATACAACAGGCGCGCGTGACGTGTTCAAGGTCTTGACACAGGATGAAGTGTTCGACGTGCTGGAAAATCTGTTATGGGATCACGCGAACAAGGTAAGTGTTAAGGGAGAGTTAAATACCGAGAACCGAGGCATTTAACTTACTTATTTCATTGTTATTCGATAACCTTTATTTCACTATCATTCCAGTGAATTTTAATATAAAGACTTGATTAGGTATTCAAGAGCCTTTACATAGCTAATTAGATATTCAAGGTATTTATATCATAAAAAAGCCCTTGAATATCTAATTAGCAAAATATTGGAATTCACTGGGATGTTAGTGAAATAAAGGTTATCGAATAACAATAGAAAATGTGTCAAAAATGAAATGAAACCTGTTATTTTCCTGCATGGTATGCAAATTCATGAGATCAATAAAAGACATGAAAATCGCGTGAGAAAGAGGCATGTAGCTCCTCCAATCGATTGTCGATCTTTGTTTGCTTGCCATCCAATGAAGCCTTTCCCATGGGATCACTAGCTCAAGTCATTGGTTATTGAAGTGATATATCAGCACGTGACTGCTTCCAGTAAAGCCTTTCCCATGTGATCACTAGCACAAGTCATTGGTTATTGAAGTGATATATCTGCACGTGACTGTTTCCCGCCAAAGGTCAATTGCAGTGACCTCCCACTCAATACAAAAAGGGTTAAATTAGCATTACTCGCACAGTCAGCAAGACACGCACTCTACAATTATTTCACAGATTATACTCTAAACAGAACACTTTTAAACTGTTTCGTTTTCAGGAGCTGCGTCAAAAAATCTCCGAGGTTCTCGGTGCTCTAGGACTTAGACAACGAGCGTGTTCACTTGCTCTCAGGTAATAACAACAGTCTGCTGACTGCTCCTACAATTTGGCACAAATTTCAAACATTACTCGTGGTGTAAACTACAGGGAACCTCCACTTGAAACGAATGTTTGCTTTCAAATGTTACTTATGGCTCAATCAATCTTTATTATTTATCCACGGAATCTTAACAGCAACATTAATAAAACTGATTTCAATAAGAGCCGTGCCTAATAAAAATATGCTAATCTAATCTAATGTTAATCTAAATATAAATACAATTGTGTGATACTAAATGCTAAAATTTATAATAAAATCCAATTAAAATATTTTGATTATCATTAATTCAGCGGTCACCAAGCATGGTGGTTTGTGCAATTCGTTTCTTAAATGAAACAAGAGACTTCATTTCGCGAAGCTGTGGTGGCAATTCGTTCCCGGGATCAAACACAGACATTTGTATGTAAAGCGGTACCTTTTAGGGGTTGGTTGTCAATAGCAATAAAAGGCATCGAAAGTTTAAAATGTTGGCATGTTTTTATCGGTACCTTTTAGGGGTTAAAATAAGCTTGAGCCACGCCCATTTTAGTACCTCTTAGGGGTCAAATCGAAAATGTCCGACGAGCATCCCTACCCCTTTTATATGGGAGTCCACCCCCCCCCCCCCCCCCGGGAATTCGTTCCACAGCTTTGCGCCGTCGTATGAAATGCTTTTCTTTAAATATTCGGTTTGGGGCTGTGGGAGACGAAGTTTGGTATCGGCGCCTCTTAGATTATAACACGTTGAACTTCCAACCGTTGTATACAGCTCAGAAAGGGTAACAGGTGCTAGATTATTTATTATTTTATGCATAATTATCACTTTCCTTTTTGCCCTTCGCTCATCGAGTTTATCCCAGCCTAGAATTGGTAACACTTTACTAGAACTGGTATTATAATCTGTGCCGAGTATTATTCTAGCGGCTCTGTTTTGGAGAATTTGTAATTTGTCTGATGGCACTTTACCAAGTGTATCCCAAACTTCACAACAATAATCAAAGTGTGTTTGAATTAGAGAGTCGTAAATTTTCATAAGTATGGTTTGGGATACAAATGGTCTAGCCCTTTTTAGAGCCCCTAGGCCAGAAACTATCGTTTTTGTGATGTAACTTGTATGTTCATTCCAATTGTTTTGCTTTGTTGCACTCTATTTACTAACTCATTTTCAATTCTTAATATAGGTGTTTCGCCTAAATTAGATGTGCGTTGGCTCGAGCCAATCATGATAAACTCAGTTTTTGCAACATTTAAATGTAACATATTTGCTCTGAGCCAATGGCTGATGTTTCTGAGTTCACGGTTTGCTCTTGATTCAACATCAACTAGATTTGAGCCACTAACTGTCAAATTTGTGTCATCAGCGAATAGGCATGGTGTCGACGATTCCAAGTAATTTGGCAAATCATTTATATAAATGAGGAATAACAAAGGGCCTAATATAGTACCCTGTCGAATTCACATGTGACTAATCGTTCACTTGATTTAGCATTTTGCACTGAACATGACTGCATTCTTTCAGATAAATAGGATTCTAAATAGGTTTATTGAGCTATGGTTTATTCCATAAAGTTTTAATTTGTCTAGTAATAAACCATGGTCAACCGTATCAAAGGCCTTCTTTAAGTCAAGTAAAATAACAATATTAAAGAGACCTCGATCCATGTTTACCAGCCACGAATTAGTGGAATTTAACAAAGCAGTCATTGTTGAGTGCAATCGCCTGAAGCCAAATTGCTTGTTTGTTAATAAATTTCCTTTTGAAAGTAAAGTATTCGCTCAAATATTTTGCTAACAACTGGAAGGATTGAAATTGGTCTGTAGTTATCCATATCGCTTTTTGATCCGTTTTTGTGTAGTTGGCTAACTCGTGCTTTCTTCCACTCAGACGGGATTTTTCCGGTTTCGATAACTACATTTATCAGAAAGGCAAGGGAGCTGGAAATGACTGGTCCAGCTGCCTTTAATCTTTTTGCAGATATTCCATCTAAGCCCGTTGCCTTTGCAGATGATAGCTTTTCAATTAGCTTAAATACTTTTGGTTCGTCTGTTAAGCTAAGCTCGAATGTAGATGTTGCTTGCTTAACGTAGTCTTTAAACCGTGATTCGCTTGGCTCAATATTTTCAGCGAGTTTGGAACCAATTTCAACAAAGTGGTTGTTGAAGAGTTCGGCGATTTCAGCAGGAGTTCTAAACGATTCATTGTTATATTTGATTTCATTGATAACTCGATATTCCGTTTGCCGCCCCATTAGGCTATTTATTATTTTCCACGTGCCTTTGGGATCATCTTTATTTTTTCAGTCTATTTCTTCACTGTAATAAGTTCGCTTAGCTCTTCTTAAGCTGTTATTAACTTTGTTTTGTTGGGCGGTATAAGTATTCCAGAAGTCTTTGTTTTTCGTTATGGCATACTTGCGTTTAAATTTGTCTCTTTCACGAATAGTTTCTATAATTTCTTTTGTTAGCCATGGCTGCCTAAATCTATTGTTGTGTTTGTCTCTTGTAAATTGTACACTCTGCGTCTGTTACGGACCGATATTCCTGGCCATAAAATTAATTTTGATTTCCCACACGCCGCCATCTTGGATCTTATGACGTCACACGGTTGCCTCTATTGTTATGTATGCAACTGTGTGACGTCATAATATCCAAGATGGCGGCGCGCGGGAAATTCAAATGAGGTTTATAGACAGTGGCGGTTTCCTTTAATTACACTCGTACTCAATATATAATACCTCATACCGTAATAGACGATTTAGGTGACGTGTTGTTATTGTACCACAGGCGACTAGAGGACCATGACGAAAGGGTGAGAGGAAGAGCTGTAGTCTCTCTAGTAAGTATCATATGATAAGAACACACAGTAAAGCCCTGCGCCACATCAGGCCAAAACGTCACGCGCATGCGCTTTTGTTTAGCCCAGCGCTTGCGCGACCCGCCAGTTTCCCGCCGAAACTAAAAGAAAACAAACGCAATGACCCCTGTTTCTAATTTTAGGTACGAATGTGAAATGTTTCGCGAAAAACAACAAAAGCACTTTAAAGCTAAGCGCAACTGAGACTTTAACAAGTTTTCTTAATTTGTAATTCACTCGGGCTGTGAGTTTAATAAGTTATCAAATTATTTACTATATCGTTTAAGACCTCGGAAACTCGTATTTGAACTCCAGAGTCTTCGTTCTTTCGGCCAGCGGATCAAATCGTTTTGCCGCGGTGTGATCCTGCGCAAACAAGGAAACATTATAGGGCCATTTAAACTAAGTCGCGTCTTGCCTAAGCTGCGAAGTTCACAAAAACGTGTTATTTATACGAGGGCGATAAACGTAATCATCGAAGTCCTCGCACCTTATCATAGCCACGTTTCCAACTTGGTTTTTATGGTGAAATTTAGAACTTAGAATGTTTACTCCCAACTAGTGTGAACTAATACTGGGAAATGGCGGTGATTGTTGAATGTTCTACTCTTCGCTACATTACGGCCTCGTGATTAAGGAAGCTGCAGTTTTTGTTGAGGTTCGATTTGCCATGGCTTCCAAGGATTTTATAATTGGTCAGGTGAACGCCATTTCGAAAGCTTTTGAAAAATGTGACCGGAAACCGCATCGAATGAGCCGAGTGGGATCGAGTGGGATCGAGATGTTCATATGATGGATTGCCCCGAGTTCGGTTAAAATTTACGCACGTGTATATAATTCGGATTTTGACTGAGGTAATCCGCGAACTGTTTTCCAGGTCATTTATATACGAGCAACTTCTCGACCAACGGTAAGTCTTGGCTTAAAGGGACTCTGTCAAACCCCAAATCAGTGATAAACTTACTCATGACGAACGAAAAAAACTACTCAGATTAGCGGAGTGTGCTTTCCAGTTTTACAATTTTTATGAAGGATGGCTAAGATTCGAGTGGATAAAGGATACTGCTTTTAAGAGTAATTATCGGTTCAAGTTTATAAAATAAGCCTTTATAATCCACTTTAATCTTTGCCATCCTCTATCGAAAAAGTTTGAAATACATTTCAGGACATTCACATAGAATTTCTCTTCGATCTCAGGGTGTTATGTTTTTAGTATTGTTTTAAAGAAACGCAAAGATTCGATTGATCATGAGATGAGCTCATCCCTAGGCTTAGATATGCCGCGACTTCAGTTGGTCATACACATCAGTTTTTCACCATTTATACGATCGTTCGTGAAGCCGCAGCTCAGATAAGCCTAGAAAATCAACCAATTTCCATAGTATTTTCATGAGAAGTTAGAGTTCCATAGTTTCCTATTTTTGAAAAGTATGGAAGTATCATGAAATGAAAATTCGGATTTTCATGGTATTTCCATCCTACGGGAAAATTTGTTAAAAATTCCAATTCACAGCATTTTCCATGGATTTCCATGTTTTTTCCCCATACTATATCTATGGAAATTGGTTTTCCCATTGTCATGCACTACATGCATTCAATGGTCTGACTTCAAGTTTTAGTTACCATTCATGGTTAGTTTGCGGCGATATGTCATGAGCACTTATTGATTTGGTTGCATTATTGCAACCAAATCAGGAAAAGCACCATTTAAGTATTATTTCTTTTTGATCCACACAGGCCACACTAGGAATGAAAGGAGTAAAAGAAATGAAGGCTTTATTAGACATACTGGAGCTGGACTCCAGTGTTTACGTCAGATTACAGGTACAAAACCTCGATCACACAAATAACGATAACATCGTATTCATACTGCTCAGATAACGTTTTAATATATTATATATAATGAGAATAACAAATAGTTCCGGCTAACCATTAAATGAAAGACCGTGAAGAATATTAGCCGATTTAATAAGAGGAGTCACACTATGGAATAAAATAAAATAATGAAATACACATCAAACAGCCATTTGGAGTCAGTCGCATACACTTATACAAGACAGGAGTGGAGACAGGATTTTTCCAAGAGGGGTCGTGACATGAGCACTAGAACCGCTTGCCTCTAGGGGAACGGGGTCTTGATCCCCCGAGAATTATTGATATCTTATTTTACTGAAAGCAATTAGTTTCCTGCAATTCTGAGCCCGCTTTTTGGACCAACAGTCGACTACTGTAAATCCATATTTCATAAGAAATACTATGCACAACCAAACATGTAAATCCAGGGGGTGTCACTGGCAGCCTAGGACCCCCTAGCTACACTCCTGTAAGGGAAGGGAAGCCGCTGAAGGCATAAACGCCATTTGACATGAACGTAAATGTAATTTGAAGTCTATTTCTAGACTCTAACAGCAATGGAGAGATTAATTGTATGGCTGTGTATTCGGTGGATGTGGAACCGCGTTAAAGTTGTTTAGTTCAGTGGTTAAGCTCCGGTCTGTCGTGCGTGCGGTCGCAGATTCAAACCCCGGCTGGACCAACACTTGGGGCCTTAAAATAACTGAGTAGAAGGATCCTGTTCTCGAACTGCAAATGGTTAGACATTCACGTCTTTTCGGATAAGTACGTAAAAACGTACAGCAGACTGTCACGAGTTATCGACGTCAGGTTGATTTGCCTTAACCTTTAATCTGAAAGCTTATCAACAAATTATTGAACTAAAATGTCATATAATCGCACTCTATCTAAGTTCCACTTAGTGAAAATAGAAAAGAAAAGTACACCCAAGTGTCAAATGCAATTCCTGTGGAAAACAGTGAAATTCGTCTTCAGCAATCCATCGTTCAGAAAAGATGGGAGTACTTTTACCCACAATTCCTTGCGCTAGAAAAACATTAAACCCCTTTTCAAATCGCGGTAGAGAGGTTTAAGCAAGTGTTTTTTACGGTACTGCTATTTGAGAGAATAGATGATTCCTACGTGTTATTATATTTAGACTGTTACGCTCGCAAGGGATTCGAGTAGGATGTGCTCAATGCTATTTCCCATGATCCTCTGCAGGTTGTGAGAGCCTTCAATCATTTAGAATGGAGTGATCCCAGGATCCTTCGCAGTCTGAGAGAAAGGGAACGTGGAGAAGGCATCTTGGCGAGGTGAGCATGTTTGGAGGTACCATGTTTGTGTATTTACAGAATGTTATAGTTTGGTTATGCATGGATCCCATCGAAGTAGATCTGGAAGTGTTTGGTGTCCACAATTTGTCGGTCGGTCACTCACTCACTAGCCTGCAAAACAGGCACTCGGGGTTACTTTAGCGCAAAGAAAATGGTAAGATAAATTTGGCCACGTGGAAATGGAATAAAGAGACTGGATGTTTTCCTGTCTTGGACTCGCTTTGCTCGGTCCCTTGGACTTGTTTCGCTCGCAAGTCTGAATTTTTCCAATCTCACTTCGCTCGCTCACCCAACTGACTCAATCAACGTGCGCGAAGGTAACGCAATATCCGTCGCCATTTTTTTTTTTTAAGCACTCTTTCCTTTTCCATTTCCTCACACCTCAGTCTCTCATATATGTTTGAATGAATTACGACCCAAAGGCGTCAAGCTGAACTTTTCTTATAAGGGTCTGTTTACGTGAATAGAGGTTGACCGTAGCACTAAGGCTATCTACATTGTATTGTAATCCCTCGAGACTGTTTTACATATCGACAACAATGCTGCTGGTCCTAGCACTAGGGCTATCTTCATTGTATTGTAATTCCTCGAGACTGTTTTACATATCGACAACAATGCTTCTGGTCCTAGCACTAGCGCTTAATCTTCATTGTATCATAATTCCTCGAGATGTTTTACGTATCGACAACAATGCTGCCGGTTCCTTTCATGTAAATAGGCCCCCAGGCACAGATCAAAGTGTAGGATGTAGTTTTTTTATCAAATGCAATAAGTCCTAACAACATAACATTGTAACTTCAGACTGCATCTGTTAACTCTTCTTGTTTTCTCGTTGGTTTACAGTGAGGCGGGGAAGGCACTTACGCACCTAGCCGAGGTTAGTCACACATACTTGTATTTGATTTAATTGTAATCATAATCTTAGACATGAAATACTGGCCAAAGGTTATGACACTGGAAACAGTCTATAACGCATTTCCTCGTAATAATTCATAAGGGTACAAACTGTCGTGAAATGTCAGTGATCTGAAACACTTTGGGTTATAAACTAAGTTTATTTCAAGACTGTATTTTTCCAGGTTTTTTTTACAGTTCCTCGTTTTCCAGATAATTAATCCATTAGAGTGCGCGCGCTTAATTAATCAGTCGTGGCTGGCTAATCAGTGTAAATTAACACAGGGTTACCAAATATGAGTTACAATTCACAACACAAACCAATTCTCATCCTCGGATACCCATGGGCAGTTTCGCAATTTCGCATCAAAGCGCGATACGTCCTGATGCAGGTTTAGTATCTTGTGCCCTCAACTATCAGCATTGTTGGACCACAGAAACCTTGCCGTTACAAGCCGTGACAAGCCGCGTTTCGCTAACTGTTACATAAATTTGCGGCCGCAAGTGCTTATACTACAGTTTCCAGTCGTTAAAGTCCCTGTGACCGAGCCCATCGTGCTAAGTGCCAATATTTTGATTAGTTTGTTTATCAACGGGGCGCATAAATAAAAGGCTAGCTTTTAGTCGAACTAAAATGCTCTCGATTGTTTATTTATAGTTTCATAAAGAGGTACACATACGCCTTGGGTAACGAATTTCATAATTTCTACCGGATTCAAAACCCAATCGAGCCCATGAGTTTTCGCCGGATGCTTCCAATATATGATTTTCAACAGTACTCGGCATGAAGCCAGTTTCTATGCCTTTTGATTCGAATTCTGTTTACGAGTGCGAATCCACAAGCAAACAAATACTCTCGGTAGCTTGTTTTCATGTCCCCAGCATTGTTTAGCTGTATTTGAAGATCTCTACTTTCCTTGCGAATGATATATTTTGAGTGCAAATGTCGTGCTCACACTCGAGTGACACTCACAGCGAAGAAACAGTTGAACTCGACGGATCGGAGTTTGATCCCGCAGTCGTAGTTTTGGTAGCAGGACTTTATTGTTTTCTTTGCTAAGAAAACTGCAAATCTGAAGTTTCACACATGCATAAGCAGTAAAACCTCAGTGGAGCTGAGCCGTACGAAATTTTAATTACGAATGATATTGATGCCAGAAGTGTTACATGTAATAAACCCTTCGCAGCGCCTTGGTTGCTTTGTCTTTCCAACGAAGCCCGCCGGTCCTTAGTGCATCAAATCCCCGGGAAACTCACGTAGTAGACCTCAGTTTTGAACCGCAAGTGTTCTCTTGTACTCAAGCATGTTAAGGCCTCGGCTGGTTCATATAACGGAAAATAGATTTACATTAAAAAATGTTTTCTGACAGAAATAACAGTTTAAACAAAATCTAATGACACCGTAATACTAATATCAACTTATTTAAATTTGTTAAGTGGGTGTCGTATCACGCGATCGATGACGTCATAATTAGAGAAAATCGTTTCAGTGAAATGCGGCTGCGACGATAACATATGAATATAAAGAACCCTGCTAAAACATTACTCCTCCCGCAGTGTTTCACACCACGCTTAGAAAACATGACTATCTTGTAAAGATAAGGAGATATTAAGGGTACAAAAAGTCACGTGACCTATTTGGCATAGTTTCGCCTTAATTACTCGTTAACGAAACATTGTAGTCATCTTTCTAAGTTGATTTAGGTAAAAGGCTTAAACCTTAACTAAACATATCCACTCATCATCCTAGCTGTTTTAAACTCGGAGCCGCGTTTTTCGATTTTCTGATTTCGTGTTCTAAGTCACGTGACAGACCACGTGACAGACCACGTGACACGTTTAACTACACACAAACCACTTAAGGTAGTCAAGAATGGCGATACCTATTATCGTGAGAAATTTGGCGTACTTGCCATACTCGGCTTTGCTGAAATAAAGTAAACAGTTTTTACCCGAAATTTGATCCCTGAACCAGGCCTTAACATGCTTGAGTAGGCCTAGTACGTAGAGAAAGCAAAATTTGGACTGCTGAAGGATTATTTGTCTAGTCACTTCGCTGACTGTTGTCTTTCTTCGGCATTCCTCTACTCGCCACTCTAGACTAGGATCGAAGGCATTTCGACGAAACTTCCATTTTAAAAGGTACATATACAAAAATTAAGATAAAAGAAAGTCATTTAAACATATATATCTATAAATAATTACACGATGGCCCAAACTAGAGATGGATTTCGAAAGATTCGAAAGTGATACAATAACAACACTGATCTTTCTGATTTTCGTACAGCCTACGAAAATCATTTGCTCTCGCAAAGCACCATGGACTCAGACAGAGGGTCTTTAACTATAATTGGCAAACAACAAAGACGTTAAGCCCTCAGCTGGTCAGATTCATTCAGGTCTCCCCGACATTCAAATAACGACAACAGTAGCCGCTAAAGGTTAAAACCGCATGATATACTGGTACTCAAATGTTGGTCTTCAAATCCGGTTGGTAGCTCTCCAAAACTTGATCGACGGAAGACGCTCAGAGTCATGCAGAATTTTTCAACACCACATGACAGGACTCAACAGGATGCCAAACACCATTGTTTAATGCGAGAAAGGGGTAATAAATAACGTCGCTAATTGGCGACAAATTGGAATATGGCCAATCAAAGTGAACCTAAAAATCCGTTCTGAAATTGATCTTAAGTGTCCCAAGGGCTCTTTCTTCTTTCCATTTTTCATCGCCTCTGTATACGGCATATACATCTACTCCTGTGCTGGGAACAGAACCAATGGGGCATATGGACGCTCCTGGTATTGGGCTCCTGTTAAAGTACATATAAGCCTGGACAGTTATGCGTTTTTATGAAAAGCTTAGACCTTATAAGGTAGGAAAAAAATACCGAAAATAAAATTAAAAACGTTTTCATTATTCTTTTAGCAGTTAAACTTCCAAATTTAGACTTCATTTCCGCGCACGTCCGAGAACTGGGACGAGAATGAAACGCGACCTCATCAACACAACTAGTATCTTCGCGGGTACGGTATGAAGCGACGCACCTCGTTGGCATATTTGCAAGATAATTAAACAGATAACTGAGAAAGATGATAATATCGCGATAAACGTTTCGGAGAGATTTACTCGGCAAGGCCTTTCATGCAATGGCAGATCGACCGTCTTCTGTTCATGACGTCAACTAGACTCAGTGCCAATCTCGCGCTTGATTTCGGTCCACAGGCAACCCAAGACACTTTTTTGGGCAACTACAACACGACAAATAAATCAAATTAACTTTTTATGCTGGAATCCTTTGGCTATGGCCTCTAGGCTCTTCGTATAAAATAAAATTAGCCAGGGCTTGTATTCTCGTTGTTTAAGTGGCCTCTGTTACAGTAGTTACACAGCGTGCTATGGTCACCAATAAAGCACTGTTATTAGCCAATCACCTGTTCGGAATTTGTACTGTGCACGAAGTTGGACTATTAACATGATATATGTTGCTGTTACATCTAATATTATCGTTGTTTAAATAATTTTATGCTGATAATAATTTATAATATTTACGTTACCTTTAGGTGGCGAAATAGACGTTGACAGTGAACTCAACCGGAAGCCGACCTCCTTCGATTACGACGTTATTTTCTTGCAATAATATGACATGTCGTATTGTTGTGTAGATATTTTTATATTGCATGCTGTGAAGGTCAATAAAGTATCTTTTAAATATAATTCGCTTGATTCTCGTATGAACTTCCAGACGGGGAAAGGTAAACAGTTTGTCTTCACATAAAGCCAAAATGGAGAAAGAAAGAAGAAAAATATATATGTGATGATGTGATATTATGTACTTCATAAACTGACGGCGAAGGTAAATTATATTTATTTAAAGATAATAAAACAAAAGTAGCGTCTTTTATGCAACACCATAGCTCTCAATCGGAAATCAATATTTTTGAGAAACTTGAAGAATCGATAACAAAAATTGTATGATCAAGGAGGTCAAGAAGTGCTTTTCCCTACGCATGCTCAGGATGTTGAGCCGCTGCTTTGTATCTATCATGTCCATGAGCATGATATCTCAACTTGTCAAGACCAACGTCTAATATCTGAAGAATCAGAGACCGACTCTTGACAATTTAAGATACCCTGCAAAAACCGAATCCAATAACTCGAGCATGTTAAAGTGCAAATGAGCCCAAATTTTTTATCATGAAAATCGATTCTCCATGAAGTAAATAGTTGAATTGTAAAATATTTCTTAATTTGAGTGCTGCGTCTATGAGGTATAGAGGTTTCTATTTCCGATATGCTAATTATGTGACGACATTTGTATGTTGTCCTAATACTAGTATTTGGCCCTTCGTATCCGACATAGCGGAAGACGTAATGTTCTGGGGAAAGTTCTTCGGGATGTCCTCTCTGTTGTGCGCCCCTTGTGATAATTATCATGCCACCAGCACAATACGGGAAGCTGCTTGGTGCTGTACAGATGCCAGTTGGCACATAACCAATAGCCGGTTTGGCACTAAATTGAATAGTTGGTGACATTGTTAACGGTTGGCCGGTTGGCATTATATACATATTGACTTATTGTTACAGATCTTGGCCAGTTGGCATAAGAAGTGGCTAGTTGTCACATAACATGCCTGTTGGCAACAGGCTAGGTCAGTTGCCACTGTATGTATTAGCCGGTTTGGCACTAAATTGAATAGTTGGTGACATTGTTAACGGTTGCCGGTTGGCAGTACATACATATCGGCTTATTGTCACAGATCTTGGCCAGTTGGTATTAGAAGTGGCTAGTTGTCACATAACATATGCCGGTTGGCAACAGGCCAGGCCAGTTGGCACTGTATGTATTAGCCGGTTTGACACTAAATTGAATAGTTGGTGACATTGTTAATGGTTGCCGGTTGGCAGTATATACATATCGGCTTATTGTCACAGATCTTGGCCAATTAGCATAAGAAGTGGCTAGTTGTCACATAACATATGCCGGTTGGCAACAGGCTAGGCCAGTTGGCACTGTATGTATTAGCCGGTTGGCAATATGGTGCAGGACCAGTTGGTACTGTAACATGCAGCTGAATGACAATATTGCATAGGGCCAGTTGGCACGCTATATATGGCCGGATGATAATGGACAAATGCTTAGTTTGGAGGCTAAGTAAAATATCGCGTGTGGCGTAATATAGAGCCAGTTGGCATATGGTAATAATAGCCAAAACATTACAATGGTAATTAAATGGGTGGTGGCAGTGCCCGATATATGTAACCAAGTAGCATAATGCAGAATGTCCAGGTGGCTTAGTGTCAGATGACACTAGTTGCCAGATTTACTAGAGCAAATGCGCAAAGTCGAATAGCAAAGAACATATACAATATGATATGTATGCTCTACACACATATAAACACTGTTTGTTCCGTTAGGCATGTGATTGGCGATACTTGGAAAGAAATCGAACGGTGTTAAGATCCATATCTTCAAGAGGTGACTGGGAGCATGAAGTCTACAGTAACGTATGACAAAGCCCCCCGCACTAGAGTTAAGTATCTGAAGTCATATCAGGCTTGGGCGCCGGATTGGTGCCAACTTTTAAGTATACAGTCTCTTCCCGCCTGACACTATGCGTCATACACCTCGTACAGAGTACCAGATCGCTCTCTGCCATATCCGCAGTATAGTGTACGGTGTCCGCTGGGCTCACTGGAAGGCATGTGTTCCTCCCTCTATGATCATGCCCTTGTAAAACAGGTTCACGAAACAGCTAAATGCCTGTTTAGCAACACCCGTTGTTAGGAAGAAACTGTTGACCATCTCAAATATCCGAGCATTGTGAGAGGCTCGGTTTTGGTGACCTTGGACAACTGCAGATCTTATGTTTGATACTTCTCGGATTTTCAGCGTTTCGTCGTTGGGACGACCTGAGCAGATTACGGGCCAAGGACTTGAAGTTCTGCGATTCCCACTTGGCCATATTTTTAGAGAAACGGGAGAATGACCAATATAGAGTCTTGGTTGTTTGTGGCGCGATCACATCAGCGTACATGTCCAGTAGCAATGATGGCGAAGTTTCTTTAACTCTAGGGGATCCCAGCAAATGTCGTATTCTACAGCTATGGAGCTCGTGCTCAATGGGCTGACAGCAATAGGTTTGAATGCTCAGGATTATGGCTTGCACAGTTTGAGGCCAGGAGGCGCTTCAGTAGCTGCCAAACTTGGACTTACTGACAGATTTATCCGGCGACACGGTGGTTGGAAGAGCGACACTTCATAAAATCGCTATATTCAAGAATCCATCGACCCCCTTCTACGGTATCTAAGGCCATGAATATTTAATTAATGTTTAAAGAACAGCTTCAATGCGGAAGCCTTGCTAGCAATGCACGGTACATGTAGAACACTGGATAGGTATTTAAGATTTATATATATACTAAAAAGGCAAATAGAAACAGGAACAGGAAAAGTAGATTTAGCTATCTATATTGATTGAGAAATCCTCGTTTATGTTGGCTATATACACCCCATTCCAATATGGCGGATACACGGCCGGAGCGTTGGGGCGGGACACGAAAACGAGGGTAGATAGGCGGAAGTCGATGCCAAGAAGGTCACGAGGCGGGAATTTCGCGCAAGTTTCGAAGTGAGTTTGTTTTTCCGAGAGGGTTGGAATAAGTAGATTTTATCCCCAGCGAGTTAGAAAATATGGCGGATATTCAGGCTATCATTTTCACTGAGGGATATATTCTTCAGTGAAAACGATAGCCTGAATATCCGCCATATTTTCTAACTCTCTGGGGATAAACTCTACTTATTCCAACCGTCTCGAAAAAAAAAAACTCGCTTCAAAATTTGCGCGAAATTCCCGCCTCATGACCTTCTTGACATAGACTTCCGCCTAACTACCCTCGTTTTCGTGTCCCGCCCCAACGCTCCGGCCGTGTATCCGCCATATTGGAATGGGGTGTATAAGTCTCATCTAGAATACTCTTACTGAACGCTATACGTTATAGTCGTTGTTGCGTTGTTGCTAGCGTCCACTATCCAAAATAGTGTGCGAGAATTATACTTCTCGCTGGCTGAGGTACGAAAGAAGCGAGAAGTCGTTTCTCGCACACGGCCATACATGGTGCGAGAACTGAAAGGCGGGAAAGATGGGTCACATGACCGGTTGTTTTCGTTGCAGCCATTGTGCAACCCACCCTCCCGTCCTTGAATAGCTATTTATAGTGATATATCAGACGTTTTACGTGTAACTCTCAGCCAGCATAAACGTATCTGCGTTGGATTCATAGCTGTTAATGTTATACTATAACAATATGTACACTTTTGAAGTGAGAGAAATAAACCAAGGGTTGCGTTGTGGCTGGCGTCCACTATCCAAAATAGTGTGCGAGAAAATGGATTTTGGGACATCAGAAGTGAAGAATAGGTAGGGCTTGTTTATATTTTCAACTCTTTGACCGCACATTTTTTGCTAAGGTTGTAGATTTGCAGCAGATACATTTTATAAACTGTATTTATCTGCATGTTTTTACTGGAAATCGTTTAATGACCACTGTAATAAACGATATTTTTTATGCTTCCCCTGAAATCAAAGAAAGGAATCATCAAAGTTTATTACTTGGCTTTGAAAATATCAAAACTGAATTAATAATATTTGTATAAATAATGCCTTGATCGCACATTTTTACGATTGTACCGTATTTCATGAGAAATAAGGAAAATGTTTAGGATCTCCATACATTTTCTCTGTAAATTTTCACGACCTATTTCACACAGTGAACAGATTTCAAATATGTGTTGCGCAAACCATGTCTAGAATTTCTGGCGATGGCGAGTGATCTCATTTAAAAAAGGCGGGAACATATAGCAAACCATTGCATGGTTCTATCTTGTCAATCACCAGACAATAGCCAACGATCGGGGAGAATGTTGCGCAATATAGTGATCACTTTTAAAAAGGCGGGAAAACATTGCCAACCATTTCAGGCAATAGCCATTAGTACATCTGTCGATCAGCCAATAACCAAACAAAGAAGGTACACCTTTTACGCACTTCTTGCAATATCGCAGCTAAGCCGAAAAAAAGTAAGAATTTTCGTGTATTCTGGTTTTCAGTGCGAAGTGAATAAAAGGTACCTTTTTCGATCTTCTCGCAAGTCAAATTGAATTTGAAAAATGTATGAATTTGCATGAGTTCTGGTTTTCGATTAAAAGTGCAAAAAATGTCCCTTTTTCGCCCTTCTCGCAAAGTCAAATCGAAGCTGAAAATGTCTGCGTTCTGGACTGATTTTTGGATGAAATAAAAAAAATGTCCACTCTTTATTAGCAAACAAGAGGCGCTGAGTAGTCTTAACTCGGGCCACCTACATGTAGGAATAGGTGAATACATGTAGTTCTAGCATATTTTTGTGTCATACATGAGTTACATGGTTTGTGCTAGGGGAGCCGGATAATTGATTCACTACTGATGCTTGTGATAATTGAAGGGCTGTGTGCAAAAATGGCGTAAGGGACTCTTGATCACATTCTAAATTATGTTTCAATTTCTTTGTTTTCTAAGGGAGAATTTTGAACGTGATCAAGAATCACTTATGCCCTTTTTGCATACAGCCCTTCAATTTACAAACAATGGATGACCTTTTGCAGGAGTGCAATCACATGGTTGTACTAGATCCAAATAACATCTTAATTCATATATTTAAAGGCAATTGTATGATATCGGTAGTGTTATTAGCTAGCAACACCTGTTTGTAAATGCTACTTTCCACCTCAAATTGATCTTTCTAAAACATAATTTTAAAGATAGCTTGCCATCCAGCACCCATGGAAACGTCTTTTCCATGGAGATCACAAGCTCAATTCATTCCTTAACAAAGTATTATACCAGCACATGACTGTTTCCTGCAAAAGGCCTAGTATAACTACTCCCAGTAATTATAATAAATCAACTTCACATAACACTGTCTCTGTATTTTAGAAAACAATTATTTTTAGCAGTGTTACGAACCCATACTTTTCAACATTTTTAGAAATCAATGCTTTTCAGTAGGATTCATGCACTGATAATATTATTTCTAACTTCACTGTCCAAGCGCAGGTGCTATTGTAGCATACATGTACATGTAACTTTTCCTTTAGCTAATAGCTTATTTAAAATTAAATTTCTCTTGTCAATATTTAGGGATGTGTCGTTCTAAACTGCTGTGACATAAAGCTGCATGCAAGTTTTATTTTCGAGTAGAGGGGTTCCTCAAATATTAGTGTTCATGTTCATTTTCTACATCTTGAAGGAGACTGAAATTTATAACGAAACGTGTTGTGATTTCCTCTCGTTTATTTCGATCACAGGGTCTGGGGTCGCCGATCCCAAATTCTTTAATACTCATGTCATGAAGTGACCGAGTCAAAGTGCCGACGCTGGCCTGTAACTACTGAGGAGTGAGTCCATTACTTTTAAAAGAAACGAATATTAAATAACAACAACGCAATCTGATAAGTGTTATGTGTATTTCACTTACAAATGTCAATTCACCACGTGCGTTTAGGAGCGCCAGTAATCCATAATCCTTTCGTAAAATGTGAGAAATTTCCATCCAAAGTCCTCCTAGAAAAACTGAACATGATCTTGCCATTCCTATCGAAGAAGCCTTTCCTTTCATCAAAACTCAAAACACTCAATTCCCGTAATCCTTTCGTAAAATGTGAGAAATTTCCATCCAAAGTCCTCCTAGAAAAACTGAACATGATCTTGCCATTCCTATCGAAGAAGCCTTTCCTTTCATCAAAACTCAAAACACTCAATTCCCATTCGATCTGTAATTTAGCCGGGTCCTGGCTTTGATCAGCCCCTATGATTGTTTCAGGTCCCGTTAGAAATAGCGAACTCTGAAGTTCATCGTGACGTATATAAAATCTCTGGCCATCTGGGTAAAAAACGCGGTCCTTCGGCTCCGACAAGGGCGCCAGTTGAAATATCATGAGCCTGTTGGAAGGCTTTCACACGAATGAAATGTAATATAACATTAAACTAAACTGCTTACCTTTGAGAGATGGGACTCCAAATTTGAGAAATTTCCTCCCGGGTACGCCATCTTGTTTTTTGTGTGTTAAGTTATGTAAATAAATTAAGTAACACATGGCTGGCGATTGGTCACGTGACCAGCACAGTGCAATCTGTTTGGTGGTGAAAAGAACTTGAAAGAAGGTGCAATCTGATTGGTTGTCGGCGCAAAACAGCGACACAAAAAATAAAATATAATAATAATAAACACTTGCGATTTCTGACTCGTGCCGGCCAAAGGCCTGGCTCGAGTAAGAAGGTACCTTTTGCAAAGGCTTCTCAAAAAGAAATCAAGCAACAAAAAAGGTATGAATTTTGCCTTTGAAAGTGTTGTAAACTATGCAAGAACCTAGTTAGATGGACTTTTTCAGCTTTCAGCTAGTATTTGTATATTTGTTGAAAAGCAGAATTGCCCGAATCTACCACTGTTTTACAATCCGCCTATATTTTATTAAGCCCAATTAAATGTACGCGGTACGCCTTTGAAAGCTTTATATGAGGCTAGACTCCGTGCTTGATTGACGTCAAACAATTTGCAGAGTTTAAACATGGACTCACTTGGAAAATAAATACTTGTACTGAACCAACAGACTTAACGCCCGGGAGTTTTAAACGAAACATGGAAACAATCCGAAAAGACGGTATTTGTATTGAACCAGCACCATAACGTGGGCACAGAAAATGTAATTTCTGACGGTTGAGCGACACAGGAGCGATATAGTCAGAAATTGATATTCTGCCGGCACGGTAGAGAGGTATGGATACCAGTCTATAGCATTATGGGTAATGCTTCTAGCATATATAATGCTTCGAGCGGGAAAAGTAGTCATTCTAGGCCAGTCAGCTCCACGTTGGTTCAAATTTTTAAAAAATGGATTAATTATTTAGCTTAAGTTAATAGTGAATAGTCAGTAGTACGGAGTTGTCTGGCGACTATCCCACAATAAACTATACTTACGAAGTCTCTTGTCAGTATAGTCAGAATAGTGTAGTCAGAATAGATCAGGTTTGAGAGAGAAATAGATGATTTTGAAAAAATTACCCCGACCCCACTCAAGCACCGATCCTCCCCCTCCCCCTTAACCATAAATAGCGAACAGTCCCTCATCACTCAACATCTACAGAAAAATTAATCGATGGTGCTCGATTGCTTGATTGCTCAACCGCATATACCAACCACCCCCCCCCCCCCCCCCCCCCAGTAGTGCAAGATGAAATGCGATAATTATTCACATCAATAGCTGAGGCAAAAAGACGATCCAGATAAACCATTTACCCGTATAATGCAAAGACAATAAAATTAGAAGCATTTAATAAAAAGGTTCTCAGATATTTTATTCGTGTTTATCTCATATGATATCTAAGCTTCAAAAACTCATGAATAATTAATGAGCATTTTGTCCAATCAGATGAAGCAAATCAGTCACGTGCATGCTCCTTTATACCTGATAAAATCTCATCATTCTAAAAGGCCCGTGGAGGGATTTGAATTCTGTCCCAGAGGGAAACGGGATTAATGATTGAGACAATGGAATTTCTATTGATGTTTCAGCTTTCTCACTGAATTGCTAATTAGGATGAACGTTTTATATAAAGAATATTAATGAACATGAAATTTTATATAAAGTTTCATCCTAATTAAGAATTCACTGATAAAGACCCAAAGATAGCAAAAAGTACACGGAACATAATGTACCTAGATAATAAATTTTGCACTAAATTTACTAATATCAGCAGACTACCGAGATACACAGATAATATTTTTAAAATGAAGTTATCCAACTACCATTACTTGTTTACCGAGCCACTGTTTAGTTCCAATTATTAAACCAAACTCAAAGCCGTAAAATTATAAAAAACGTGCATTAAACTTACATATTTTGTGCCGGAGTCAAAAATTTAGAGTCTGCCGTCATGTCAGTCACATCGCTTTCCAAGTCTTGAACTTTATCGAGGTAAACCACGACACCAAATCCTTCAAGTGCAGATTCTTCTTGCATTGCGAAATGCCGCTTCAAACAATGATAGTATGGTAATTTCTTCATATCATTTCCTTGAGATGTTCGTAATTGCAGGTGGTGATTACTCGAATATTTTGCATGGCGTTGTGAATACAAAGGTTCAATGGTTCATTAAGTAACCATTCCCTTGAGATGTGCGTCTTTCTTTCATTGCATTCTTAAAGCGTTTTTGAAGCCGTTTAAAACACTCACAGCACGTGTTTTATCAAGTCTAAAAATTCTCGGGCTTCGCCCTCGAATTTTTAAACTTGATAAAACACTGCTGTTCGTGTTTTAAACAGTACTTAGTACATCTTGTATTCAGACCTAATGATCAGATCAAGTATTACCTGCCAACTGCAGTGAACTAGGTTCGAGCTTATTGATTTGATGAGAGAATTAAAATGGAAATACTTTCAGTTAAAAAAGGCACTATCGAGTCAGATTTCTTTGTTTGAAAGACATACACACATACATGTACCTAATCCTCGCTCCCGACCTAACCCAATATAGGGAAGGCTTTCAACAAAGGAATATAGGCCTTATTATCGTATTTAAGGGCTGATAGGTTGAGTGGGTGTGACTACGTACTCCAAACTATTACCAATATTATTAAAAACGCGTAAATACAGCACCCAGTGATAATGGCGGCAATGCCCCAGCCTTTAGCTAATTTTGAGTAGATGTTTGCTGTTGCATAGTTTCCTCTTGCCCATGCTGGATCAACCTGAGAAATACAAAGTAAGGTACATTGATCATACACAGATATCTACAGCTTTTTAAAAGAGGTTGTCTCCTGCACGGTGCAAGTTGCATGGTGCATTGTGCATATTCATTACCCTATGTGGGGGATTGCAATTTCTGTTTAATTTGTTGGACACAGTCTTTGAATGCAAATTGTAACATGCATGCAAAGGACCGACCACGGCCGGTAACCAACGTTTTGTTTTCTTAAGCAAAACCATAGTTAATAGAGTGGAATGGTTATGAAACCCAACAACCTTCTTTGTGATATGTCTTTGTTAGCTTTTTTCAACCACTACCATGCACAAAACACAATAGAAAGTGTTAATCAATCAGCCAATAGAAACGTGTGAGTTCAGTCGTTCAGGGGACGCTAATGAACTATGACCCTGCACAATCTTTTGTCTTGCCCCCTTCCAACATAAATCGCAGCGCCTTTGTTAGCCCCTTTGAAGCTAAGTTTGCCGGGTTTCATAACCATTCCACTCTATTAACTATGGGCAAACAATCGGGATCTGGATAAGCCCGTCTGGGCCATTTTATGTTTACATCCCGATTTCATCACGATAGCGCCGATCGAACCTCGGATTAGACCTGGGTTGAGTAAGGCTGGTTGGCCACTACTTAGTGCTGTGGTTAAAATATCTGCTACACATGCACGCAGAAGCTCTTTTCTTCAAGCACTGAATTTATTTATTTATTTTCTCCTTTTTAGGGTTAGGGTTAATAATTAGTGTTAGGATTAGTGATTAGGGTTAGGTTAGAGTTTGGTAAATGGCCATCATTTTGAAGTGGATACAAAAAAATATGTCTGGATCTCACCGGCAATTAAAAATCAGAGCGCGGCTTCGATGGCGTGGTCATAATTGAAATGAAAATATAGGTTGAAGTACGCCAATAATTACTTTAAATACTGTAATATTGTTATTACTTCAATTTACATCGAGGGCCGGTTTGAGTGATAGGTTTTTTTAGGGGTTATTTTTCGCTTTTGATGAATTGATATTTCACTTCACTAAAAGTGAAATATCCCTGGGGCTAATTCACTTCACCTCGTTGAAATCTTAATTTCCAAGTACTGTTTGTCAATAATTACTTTACATATTGCAATATTGTAATTACTTTAATTTAAATCGAGGGCCGGCTTGAGTGACAGGGAATGAAAAACAAATTTTCAAGACGATGAGCCAGAGGCTTGAAAAAAATGTGTGAAACTTAATACATCAATAGAACTTCACGTGATAAAGATCTAAACTAGTGTTTTTGAATTTTGGGTTATCACGTGACCTGTTAACACGAATATCAGACCCATCTGACCAGAGAGGGACATTCCTTCTAAAATGAGGCAGCGAGTTTTTTTCTAGTAAACACGTTACTTATGTTCCGTATATTTTGATTGATAATTTCTACAAACTCATGCTTAGAAAAGTTGACAATCGTAAAATGGTTAAAATAATCTAGCTAACGTTATAGTTTAGTGCTACATTTTTATATTAGTGCTACAGAAGTTACATGCAAATTCCTACTTAACATAGTTTACACATATTGCCTGGTAATTTTAAATTAGCAATTTGGTCACGTTTAGTTAAGCCAATTTTAGATAAAATGTTCAAAACAATCTACTATACTAATAGTATTTTTATAACAATTATGTCATACGAGTATGTTCTCCTTTCTTATAGTTTCTTCTTAGATTATATCTTTCATAACTTACTCTCTACAAACGTCATCTACCTATCTCACATTGTAGTAATTATTCGCTAGTAGCTTTTATAGATACATATATATGTTTATCAATTTTGTATTCCGCTTTAACTGTCAAGTGTTTATACCCTCGGTAAATAAATAATAAATAAAGTTGTTTTACTATTTTAATAGTAATCGATTGTCAACTTTTCTAAGCGTGAGTTTAAAAGGTGGTATTCAGCAAAATAGGTTACGTGACCACATTTCCCCCTTAATACTTATCTCCTAATCAATAAAAACAAGAGCTCTAACCGTGATTCTATTTGACTTGTTAAGGCAATCTATTTTCATGATCAATTTTCTCCGATGTTAAAAATTCGCTGTCCCATCCTTTATGTGTTTATCTGAGCTATGACGTCACGGAACACGTGATCACCGTTAACAAGCAGTATACAATAACGTTGAGGAAGTCAAATCCACCAAAACTTCAAGTTATAATTTAAAAATATATATCAGTAAAGTAAGACTTTGTGCTGGGGCCTGGAAACAAAGTCAAAAACCCAGGCTTTAACGTACTAGAGCTGGTCCGGCCGAGGGTTTGAACTCTCGACCTCCCGCACGTCAGACGGGCGCTTAACCAACTGAGCTAACCGGAAGAACAAAGTAATCGTGATACAAACAAACATTTACAACCTTTGCACATGGCAAGGGCATCCCAAAGTTAATCAGTGACGAAACTACAGCAAATGTTGGAAGAGTTAGTAAGGGGAGATTTGTCTGAGCAAAGTTTATAAGTACGATCCTATTGGGAAGAGATAATCGATAAATAAGCAATCCATTTAACTACCTGTGACGCGAAGACGATTCCTACGAGTCCAAATGGTAAGCAACAACAAACTGTTGCAAAAAGTGTCAAGGCAACATAGTCATGGGGCACTGCCTGTAAAATAATAAAGATAATGTTTTAACCCGAAATCTAGAAACGTTTCTAGTAAGGCAATAACATCACAAACAGGTTAAAGTATGCAGCATTAAAAAAGGGTTTTGCGGAAAATTTAGTGGCATGATGTTACGGTTAATCTCTGCCCGCTTTGCTGACCTTAGAGCGGTTTTCAATTGAGTGTCGGAAGTGTTTTGGTTTTGCGTTTACTAAGCTCTCCTATTGGCTGAGAAAGTAAACCAACCAATCAGAATCGAAAGTAAAACCAAACGCAAATTGCTTTTGGTTTTGGTTTTGCTTTGGTTTGTCATTGGCTCGCAGGGAAGCCATTTATGAGTTACTTGTAATTACTCGCTCCTATGATTGGCTGGCTGCGGGTAATTTGCGTTTGGTTTCACTACACTCAACTGAAACCCGCTACCTGTGGCGTTCAAAAATAAATACAATAACCTATAAAACATTTTGTGGCGTCGAAATATGCCTTGATATTTCGTCCGCGGACATTATCAGATCCAAGAGGAGAAGAGTTCCAGAGAGCGAAGTTCGAGGGAAACTGTGAGATTCGAGGATCAGATAATGTTCAAGGACAAATATCAGGGCATATTTCGAGTATTACCCGAAAAATCATCTAATAAGAGATTTGTTATACGGCACTTGAATTTCTTTATGTGACTGATTTCCTTCTCAATTCGAAACAAAATATCCACGATATCAAAAAATCCGTGCGGCTTTTAGCTCAACGACGTGGGCGACGGAAATCCAGAAAAGTGCCTATAATTTCATTGGATAATAAACTCAAAGGACGACATGTCCAGCTTGTTTTAGCTGTGTCGAGAGTTCTCGAATTCTTTCAACAAGGAAAAGTGTTTCAAAGATAATATAAGCGAGAAATTCAAGCGAAAAACATCTAATATAGAGAACTTGACAAAGAGACTCTTAACATTCTCTTTAAGAAACAGTGTTCATGCAGTCTAAAGTACATCGTCGCTATCAAGAAGCGGCAAAATTTTCTTGAATCTTCTCGATCAGGTTGGTGTTTTTAACCCGCCACAAGGAGGAATAGCAGCTTCGAAACCAGTATTTCCACCGAAGCTCCATGAGCATTTGTTAAATACGGCACCACAGAACATTGCTGGTTTTAAGTCAATGTGGATTGGTCGTCAGTGCATGGTTTGAGGATTTTCTTCTCTGGCTAGGAAGATTCCTTCGACATATATATCGCGCTTCCCTTAAATATGCTGACTGATTTTGCTGGACAAGTCTGACTTTCTGTTGTTGTTCTGAGCTTCAGAATAACTGTCCAAGGATTTGAGATTTCTTTGATTACTACGGACTACGGACTACGCCGCGGTCGGCTTAAGAGTACTGGGCCGAGTACGGAACGAATGGTTGGAAAATTTCAACATTTTGGCGAGACGGAGGTGAAGCCATCGCGTTGTCGACCGAATTGACCCAAAATTTCCATATAAGCTATACCCAGAAATGATGTAAACTCGAACAGAAAGCAATTTCTTGTGCCAGTGATTTTAAATGTTAGCTATTGAAATATCCAAAAGAGTGGTGACTTTCTTACATTAAATCCGACTAACGTACTCCGTTCTGGTGACTACGAAAAACACGTCGACTTCTCACCGTCGTGGACTCGCTACGGTGCAATGAAACCAACACGAGTGTCTCGTTCCAGTCCTTTATTGGCACGCGTCCGTAGTCGTAGACCGTAGTCGTCGTATCTTAAATTCCCTTACTCGTTCTCGCCGGTACAAGTTTTACTGCCACGCTCGATGACTCCGCACTCGACGTACATTTTCGCCACTGGCCCATCCTCTTTCTTTACTTGGAAGTCACCAAACCTAACACGATGGTGTTCATCCCGAGCCCTCCAACCAAAATAGATGGTATTATTGAACCAGACTGTACGTAAAAGGATTTGAGAAGAACCGGTCTCCAATTGCCATACTATATGAACTGCTGGATCTGTGGGATGTTTAGTCAAAGGGCTTTATTCGGTCTTTGACCTTTACCAGAGCGACGAAGTTCTTTTCTTTTGCAAGACAAAGCTTCTCTGGCCTTTGATAACTGTCTGTAAAGGAGTATGCTGTATGGTTTGCCTTCTTCTCGCAAAAAGCGGTCAAAACTGCGAAAGTATCTGGCTCAAATTCGTAACCATCTTGTTTTCGTACTTTCACTACAAAGTGTGAAAGCAGACTGTTAAGTTCACAAATGAGTAGGCGGTACATTGTCAATAGTTCTCGTTTCGTTACCAGTTTTTGCCCATTCATAAAACACGTTAAGGTCACTTCGTGTCTTTGTTGTTGTGTTTTTGTTTCTGTTATCCTCGATAAATTTTGTAACTTCGTTTCTCTTTTTTTCTAGATTCTAACATTGTCACTGGAAGTGTTGGTCGTTTCAGTGTCATCAAGCAACTCGACAGCGTTAATAAGTTCTGTATCAAAGTCAATGTCGTCGAAAAATTCTGTTAAGTCAAAGTTTGGGTAGTCCGCGTTGAGTTCGAAACAATTCTCATCGGCCATGTTTGCTTTGACCTCGGTATATGGTCGTGTAATAAACCGGTTAATACTGGTTTACTAGCGGATAATACAACTGTCACAATCTAGTGGGTAATACGCTGGCATATCAGTCCGTTTTTGTGACCTAATATGGTGAAATAAGTCAGTTGTATAACAATCGCTGTTATTTCCCGCTCGCGGAGAAAATACGTGTCACATGACGCATTAAACGAATCACCGGCGGGAGACAATATTTGATGGGTTATAAGCACTGTTCCGAGAAGCGAACATTTTCCAAAAACGAAGCCTCCAAGTCAGTTAAAGTCTTAATAATCCTTCAAATGTTTTCATTTACGGTGGCCCTCGCGCGCTACACTCACTAAAATTCGCTGATATATGTCGTCTGGCGAAGAGCAATTATCTGGTCACATGACGCAATCGACCAGTCACGCGCGAGAGAAATAGTTTATGGGTTATAACAGATAATACTTATATTAACTATAACATGACCTAAGAAATTTCTGCAATCTGATTGGCTAAAGGGAGTAGTATTTCAACGTCATAGTGAAATTACAAACTCCAGGGAGTGGTATTTCAAACTCCGGGGGGCCACTCACGTACATGACATAAGTGAGATGTGCGGCGGTACCGTGTCCAGGTTTGAGCCTAATTTCGCAAACTAAATCCTGTTTTGGAGCAAATTATCTATCAATTCTGACTGATTTTCATAAATTTCATGGAAATTCTGGTTAATATAGGAATCCCATAATTTGTTTGTTTTTTGCAAACCGGGTCGGGCTCTGAATACAACACCTCACATACCTACCCTTTATTATGCAAGTGATGAAGTTAATACAATTAAATAAAGAGAAATATAAATAGTAAGGGGGGTGCTAGCTTCCCGAAATAACCATATAGGGTTAAGGAACCAGGAAGCCAGATTTAAAGGAAGAAATATAAAATACAAGGTCAGTCACACCCACACTTTTAGGTAATTATACGTACATATAATGTACACAAATACGCACGCACACACGTCAACCTAACATTATGTTGTATGTAAGAGAAACCAAATAGCAAATAAGTCATAGTATAATTAAGCATGCAGTATAAGCCTGGAGGTAAATACCGTAAATAAACACAAGAACATAACCTAAAGCTAATATTTACTTATAAATTCCTTTTTTTAATTTTGTTTGAAGGTTCTTAATGAGGACGATTTTATATGTTCACCAATTGACTTCCAAATTTTTGGTCCTTTGAATCTAAAATTGAAAAGACCATAATTGGTTCTTGCTCTAGGTAAGTAATATGATTGATTTGCCGCAGATCTAGTATTATAGCCATGAATATATATATTTTTTACATAAGTAAAGAAGTTGTCAAATGCAGAAGGTAATAATCCATTGTGAAAGTTGAACATAAATACTGAAATATGTAAGGAAGCAAGGTCAAATAACTTAATAATGTTCAGTGATTTAAATAGTGGGCTTGAGTGCTCATCGAACATCGAGAATGTCATAATGCGCATGGTCTTCTTTTTCAAAATACAAAAAGGTTGAAGTGTGGTGGGGTAAGTATTACCCCAGACAATCAATCCATATATATATATATTAGAAATGGGTAAATTAATGAATAATAGAGGCTTACAAGGATATTTGAACTAACAAAATAGCGAAGTTTAGACAGAGCACCCACACTCCTCTTTAACGTATTTGTAATACTCTCAATCTGAGGTTTCCAGCTGAGATTAGAATCAATTAAAACACCCAGAAATTTAATGCAATCATCGTGACGTAGTTGCTTATTGTTTAATAGAAGGGTAAAATGTAATGCTATTTTCCTTTGAGGGGGATGAAAAATAACAAAGCTAGATTTTTCTATATTAAGTGAAAGTTTATTTGCACACAGCCAAGTATCAACATTCTTTTGCCCTGTATTTATAATAATAATAATTACATTTATATAGCGCTTTTTCCTACAAGTCCAAAAGCGCTTTACACCTAATTAAAAACTACATCAAATTTAAGTTACAAATACAGTAGTAATATTAAAAAATCCTAAGTTAATTAAGCTAAAAACCATGATTAAAAATTACAATAAATTGTCAATATCCGAAAAATCAATAAAAAAACTTTCTTAAAAAGTTGTCTTAAGACTCTTCTTAGATAGCTCTATTGAAGGACTTGATTTAAAGTTAAAAGGCAATGAGTTCCATAGCTTTGGCGCACATACAGAAGAATTAAGGCTCTTAATAGCCGTATGATTTAAGATTAAAAGTTGGCGCCTGTAACATTAACTTCGATGCAGATCTTAGGCTGCGTCGTGGAGCATAAGGCTCTAATAAATTACACAAGTACTGAGGAGCAGTAGCATTCACCACCTTATAAGTAAACAGAAATACCTTAAATTCTATTCGCTGCTCAATAGGCAGCCGCCAGTGCAATTCTATAAGAAGTGGTGTAACGTGGTCTGACTTGCGAAACAAGGTAACAAGCCTATAGCCGCTGAAGTTAGGACATATTGCAGGCGCTGTGACAATTTCTTAGGAATACCGTAGAGCAAAGAATTACAATTGTGCAAAGAATTACAATTGTATGTTAGATTGTATGTTAGATTGTAGTACAGCAAGATTTTTATGTCTGCAGAATAGATTAGCGTCATCAGCAAACAGATGAAAGTCAAAAAGGTCAGAGCAGCAATGAAAGTCATTTATATATAATAAGAAAAGTATTGGTCCAAGGACTGATCGCTGGGGGATACCGCAAGAAATGTTATGTGAGGCTGAGGTGACATTAATTGTTAACAGTTACAGTTTGTTGTCGGTTACTAAGATAGAAAGCAAACCAGCTTTGGGCGACACCTCTTATACCATAGTATTCTAGTTTCTTTAGCAGGATCTCATGGTTCATCGAAAGCTTTACCAAAGTCTAAAATATCCCACATGAAAAATCTCTTTCATCAATTGCTCTTTGAATTTTGTCAATTATTTTAAGAATTGCATGATCAGTTGAATGTCCTGCTCTAAATCGAAATTGATTTTCAAAGAGAATTTTCTTCTTTTCAAGATAGTCAATCAACCTGTTACACATGAGTTTTTCAAGGAGTTTGTTAAAGATACAAAGGAGGGAGGTTGGGCGAGTTACATAGGCTAGTCTGTGGACCCTTTTTATATACTGGTATAACATTTGCTATTTTAAAATTATTTGGGACTATCCCAGTTGAAAATGATAAATTAAATAAAGTCTCTCAAGGTTTGCTTATTACAGATTTAACAATTTTAAGAACGTTAACAGGAATACTAAAAAGACCAACAGCCTTACCAGTTTTTAATTTAGTTATTTCAAGTTCAATTTCATCTGCAGTAATGGGAAAAAGACAAAAACTATTACAATACAATACAATATGTTTTTCTTGGCACTTTGATATAATTTATGTACATCAGTGTATATCCAATAATTGAAATAGACTTAAAGAAAACAAGAAAAACCGTAACAAGCGAGAAAAAAATATATACATACATACGATGTAAATGAAGATGTATAAGTGCTAAGTTAAAATTTCGTCGTATAGATCCATGATTTGTTTTATATACACACTACTAACTTTAAAAACATTTTCGTCCTTCATGGAAATAATGTAATAAAATAGACTAGCAGGATCAAACGAAGAGAATGATGGATTTGTAATATATAACTTTTCTATAAATAGAGAACGAGCTTCTAGCATCCTACGATGTCCACACTGAAAAAGGTAATGAAATTCATTACCAATCACTCATTTGAGGGACAGATGGTACAAACTCTTTGTTCCCTTTGAATTTGTTTGAAGCGACCTCGTTCAATTGGGAACTTGTGAGCTGATAGCCTTAATTTGGATACAGCTCTACGGGTTTTGAAATCATGAACTTTATTTAAATAACTCTCGAAACCGTGATCTCGCTTAACTTTGAAAAACAATTCCAATTTTGATCCTTTATCTCGCTTTATTATTTCATTTCTCTCTGCATTCCATCCATCTATATATAGCTGTTTTAATTATTTCGTCACTATCCCTATGATTGATTTATGATTTAACCCTGACAAAATAGTAAAATTATTAGGTTTGATATCCCCTAATTTTAGTAAATTACAAGATGGAGTAGGTACTAGGTAATCTAAAGGACATTTGGTATCAAACATGCTTCCCTACATTGGCAAAGTATTTATTGAAAGTATTAGCAATTATCATTGGATCAGTAATAATATTATCATTGACAGAAATTTTAACAGCTCTTTGGCTTACAGGAGGCGTAACATGTATTATTTCCTTGATTCCCTTCCTAACCTTTTTACTATCATTCTTATTTTGAACAAAATAGTCATTATAATATTGTCTTTTACTAACTTTTAGGAGATTATTTAATTTATTTCTATAGCATTTAAATTTAGAATGATAGTACATGGACTTTCTCTTCAATAATTTTTTGTATAGATTATTCTTAACTCGAATAGACTTCTTAATTGCAGATGTAATCCATGGTTTAGAATGAAACTTTAGTTCTTTCCTAGATAACTGTTTAACAGGAATATGCTTATCAATTTGTTGTGATATTTTTGAATAAAAAGAATCAAACATATTGGATGGATCAGTATCACATGTGAATACTTTCTGCCAGTCTACAGACTACTTCATTGATTAAAGCTGACTCATTGAATTTAAAATAATCTCGATCTTTTATATATATAAATTTTAATATTAGATGGAAGAGAAGACAATTTGCTTAATATAATGAAATTAGGTAAGTGATCTGTGAGGTCATAGACTAAATTGCCACTGATGGTAAAGTGCTCAATAGGCCCTTTGCAGCTAACAGTCACGTGCTGATATAATACTTCATTAACGAATGAATTGAGCTCGTGATCCCCATGGGAAAGGCGTTGCCACGGATGCTGGAGAGCAAGCTATCTTTAAAAGCGCTGTTTTAGCAAGATCGAAAATGGATTGGAGGTGGAAAATAGCATTTACAAATAGGTTTTGCTAATATCAATACCGACCTCGTACAAGGCATTTAAATAAATGAAGTAATATATTTTTGCTCTCCAGTACAACCACGTGATTTGTTAGCTGCAAAGGACCTATTGAGTTCAAGAAGATGTTATCAATTAAAGTATCGTCAGTGATTCTAGTTGGTTGTAGAATATGTGGTTGAAAGAAATAAGAGCCAAGAGTGTTAATAAAATTATCAGTGCATGATTTGGACTCCTTGAGGAGATATATGTTAAAATCTCCCATTATCAGGGAATATTTATTGTTAGTATGGATCTGTTCAATTGTCTTATTACTTTGAATATAATCCATCAAATTATCCAAATTACCACTTGGGTGGCTATACACAATCCCACAGATTATATTAGATTGACCCTCAGCATGAATTTCAACCCAAAGAGCCTCAAAGTTCACCACACAAGTTATTAGGTCTGTCCGAACAGTGAAATCTAATCCTTTTTAATATAAAAAACCAACCTGAATTTGTAAAGCTTAGTTGAGAAATAAAGTCATCGCCTGGGATATTAAGTACTGTTTAAAACACGAACAGCAGTGTTTATTCGAGGGCGAAGCCCGATAATTTTTAGACTTGATAAAACAAGTGCTGTTAGTCTTTTGAACGGCTTCAAAAACGCTTTAAGAATGCAACGAAAGAAAGGCGTACATCTTAAGGGAATGGCATAAAGAAAATTATTTTTAGTAGGACGAAATTTTATATAAAGTTTCATCCTAATTAGAAATTCACTGATAAAGACCCAAAATTAGCTGCGTGTTTATTAAAGGACTTAAAAAACATTCACATGTAAAGAGGGTAAAGATACCTTTTTCCAGTCATTTTAGCGATACGACTTATTTTTGCCGAGAAAATCAAAGCTAAAAGTTTATGTAAATTAGGATGAAATATTATCAGATATAAAATGTCTTCATAGTCATTGATTTCCTTTGTTTTTTGCTTCATTAATTATTCATGAGTTTTTGAATATTAGTTAAAATATCTTGATCAATCTTGAGGTTGGTTTAAGAGAGCCAAACTTCTGATATCGATATTGCAATTTAAACAGAGAAGGTATTTAGATCTGATGAGCACTCAATTATATCATGATTGCTATGAAAATCATGTGAACTGTAATAATTAAAATTTTGATCATTAGGCATGTTGAGATCAATGTCAATATCAGTTAAATGGGGGATATTAGAGACTGGCGAAGTTATCAAGTATTTAGATAGGGTAAATTACTAAGTTCAGTGACCTTGTCAGAGCATCGGGCAGAATGGGGCGACACAAGCCGCCAGCGCCAGATTCAAAAGATAATTAGTCAATCGTAACAGAGAAAACGGGGCCGAAAGCTAAAGTGCTGTTAGAAAACTCTCTGATTACGTAAAATCGACTAGCGGTATACATATGCGACACACGGCATTTCGGAGATGTAATAGTAATAAACAATTTGCGGGGATAACTAAAACTATAGCGCTAATATTAAGCTTCTCAAATTGCAAGCGAAATTTCTGTATATTAGTAATTATTCGTATGGGGCAAAGTTAAAAAGTCTATTTTCTCGGCGAAATTTGGCTCGATCAAAATGCGACAAACGGCAAAAGCGAGATCACGGCTTCATAAAACTATATCTCTTTTCTTGGCGCAATTTATTGAATATTTCACTTCTCAATTTCGATTTTTCCAGGCGACATGCTCAAAATGCTAATTTTCCCTTTAAAACTTCGCGCGGCAATTTCATTGATCCTCTTAGCTCCGCCTCCAAAGACAATGGAGCACACGTTGCCCAGAAGCTCTATTGTAATCTGAAGTCATTAAGCCAAATTGAATTTGGCGCTCGAACCTGAAGTTCAGTAAACCTAATGAGGCGACAAAACCTGTAATAATATTTGCTATGTTTGTAAATATTGTCACTGCCTCGCCTTCTACGACTCGTTTAGAGTGCTAGTATTTGAAGGAAGTTTGGCTCTGACTAAGAAGTCTTTGAGCGATTTAATTTATCCTTTTTGTAAGACAAAATCGGTGGATCTGAAAATATCATGTTAAGGTTTTGATTGTTAGCAATAAAATGCCAGTGTTTCATAAGAATCTTTTTAAGATTCGGAGTAGCCGGATTATAAGTCGTGACAAAAGGTAAAACAGCCCGTGATGTTCGAGGTTTGTTGAGTAAAGCCGCTTTTCTAGGAGTGAACTGAACTTTTCGTCCTTAACAGACCCCCAGCAGAGATTTTAAAGATCTTCAATTCTCTGTCGATATATTTCTAGTATGTAAGTTGTCCAAAATATGAAAATACCTAATATTTGACTGGAAGTCTCCTTTAGTATCACGTGACATTCCCCAGTTGCCGAGTTCATGCCTATATGTGGCATCTACGCATCTGGTGCAGTTGAATTAAATAATCAAATAGAAATCATGTTATATATACAATTAAGGACTTATCTCGTTAACTTTACAAGTCACCTTCATTCTTAATATACACAACGAGACTATCTCGATTTTTCCTAAGGAAAATCTTACCATTAGAGGTCCAAATGTAATCATAACTTTGTTCTTTCCTGGCTACTAAACACTTCCTGAACAGTTCCTTGTTGGTTTCTGTTAGACTTTCATTAATGAGTATATGATCTGCCTCCAGTGATAGCTTACGCTCTTCAGTGGTGTAATTATTTAGCTCTTTACGTTTACGGTAGAATTGCTCTTTAACGTCACGGCGGACGAACTTGACTATTATAGGCGAAGTCGACTGCTTGCACTTGTACTTTTTGCTAGTCGTAAGACGGTGGCTGACTTATATATATATATATTTGCCACAATTGCCGGTAATCTCGCGATCTGATTGGTCGATGTGCGGTGGTAAATGAGAGTCCAGACAACGGTGCTGACGCGAGAAAGTTATAGACAACGCTGGCTCTTTCAAAGCTGTCACACTTTGTAACGAAACTTCCTTGTACGTTTTCTAATATTGTTGTAAAAAACAAGTTTCCTCGGCTCCGCCTCGTGAGTCCACAACAAATTTCGACCATGTGATGACGTAAATCGTGGTAAATAAGAGTCCACACCACGGAAAAAAATCTTTTTCGCTGATTTCGAGATCCATTAATGCTCCAATCTTGCTCACAATCCCTGGCATCTCTTGGTGGCGGTGGAATGCCTTGTATCTCCAAGCGTACTTGTCCTTAATCTCAGTGATTGTATTCTCCATTGAACGGGCAGTAGCTTTCAGGATCTTATTCTCAGTAGTGAGAGCACTGAATTCGTCATTCAGTCTAGTCATGTCTCTATTAACTTCTTCATACTTTCTGTTATATTCATCGGCGAACCTTCGGAAATCATTCATCGTACGGGTCATGTCCTTCGTTTTGATCTTCAAGGGCGATAAATTAGCCTGTAATTTGGCATCAAAAATTTCTGACAGAGCTTTTCTAGTTAAAGGCTCATTAGCCATGTTAGAGAATACAAACAAATACCAAAAATACACATAACAAACAAGACATTCAAGAAAATTTAGGGAGCAGATATTCCCGCCATGTTATCTTCCCGACCGCTGACAGTTCCATCAGAAAACCTTGCTTGTGTTAAGTTTTCATTTCCAGCTGCGATAGTTTCGTTCCTCATTCTGGTTTTCGATTGTAAAGTTTATTGAAGGAGATGTATTAACAGTTACTGTCTTTTTAAATAAAACAGCAAGGTGACAACTGTTTTATTGTTTGAATTCAGTTGTGCTCGATGAACTGCCTGAAATCATTTTAACCCTTGCACCAACAGGCAGGGAAAAAGTCGGGAAAAGCCCGGATTTCCGGGGATTTCCGGACTATTTACCGTCCTTTTTGCATTAGACTTGCTTGGAAAAAGCCCGGAAAGCCCGTTTATTTCCTGTCTTTCACAGAAAGCCTGGGAAAAAATCCGGGTAAGTCTGGAAAGCCAAGAAAGCGCGGAAAAAAAATCCAGACTTTCCCGGTAATGACTGATTCATCGGGGAAGCCTCAAGCACGGAAAAAGCCCGGAAAGCTCGTTTTTTCTGCCTTTCACAGAACGCCCGGAAAAATATTCATGCCAATTCTGGGGGAAAAATCAGATTTTCCCGGTTCCATGTTAATGTCTGATTTAATACATGAGAAGACTCATGCACCATACCTAGTTCTCCGTATTTTCTCCCTGCATTTTCAGTTTCACGGCGGAAAAACGAAAACAATCTGTGAACTATATTTAGTGCGAACATCCATTAGTAAAGCTGGAAAACATTCTAGACTTTCCCAATAATTGTTTGATTTATCTAAAGCTATACAAAACGCGGGTTTCCTGCCTTAATAAAGTTTTTTAATAATAGATTATTATCAAAGACTGACTCAGTCATGGAGGAAAAAAGGCCTGAACGGCGTACTTACCCTCCCAAGGCGTTTTTCTTGACAAGCATTTGGGTGCCCAATAAATAAGCTTTCTTCAAGTGGTACGAAGAAAAATTCAAAGCGAAAATTTAAAACAAACTGCTCTCATCAGATAAGTGCAAGCCCTGACTTAAGAAGTTAATGTAGCTGACCGAACTTGAGGCGGTTTATTTACAAATAAAAGCAAGAAACTAACTTCGTGCCACGCTAAAACGGTTCATAGTCAAGAGTTTATGTTATTTCTGTTTGTTTGTGACTAATGAAATAGTAATTAGAGTGTTAATCCAAAGCGAGAAATGGAATTCAAATTAGTCTGCGGGCTAGTTTTGGCGCTTTTTGCAAATATTACATACTTACGGTGGCTCGTAAGGGACATCAGAATTTCAATCCACATTTTCTCTAACCCGTCAAAAATGACGAGTTACTTTTGCAAACAACATTTCGTTAACTCGTCAAAAATGACGAGTTAATTTTGCAAACCACATTTTTCGTTAACTCGTCAATTTTGACGAGTTAATTTTGCAAACCACATTTTTCGTTAACTCGTCAAAAATGACGAGTTAATTTTGCCACCACATTTTTCACTAACTCGTGAAAAATGACCAGTTAGTCGCTATAACTCTTCAAATATGCCGAGTTAACTTTGCACGCCACGTTAGTAGCGGCAAAGATGGCGACTGCGGTATCTTAAGTTTGCATGTAGACAGTAAATATTTCAGAAATTCGATTCTACGGAAATTATTTGGCATCGGATTCCCATACAAACAATTTATTTCGTGCCATGTTTGCACCCCTTTCAAAATGTCGGAATTAACAGGGAACTGGTCTATTACTGAATCATTAACTAATAACTGCAACATTTTCGCATACACTTAACTGAAGTCAATTGTGGACTAACTTTCATGTGGTGATCTCGTAAATAATTTTGTTTTAAGTTAAAGTGCATGTTTTTATAGTGAAAGAATAACTGAATGAAAATACATTTTATTTTGTTCTTATAGTTTTTATTACGAAAATGTTATTATTATATTTAGTATTATTAGTGTCTACGGAAGTCTAGTTCTAGGCAATAGTAGCCTGCATGTCATATAAACTAAACGTTAAAAAAGTTTGGATGCCATGCAACAGAATAGCTATCATCTACATATATATCTTCTTATCCTATCCTAGCACGTCCCCTTAGTATGTCACCTCCTTCCCTATGCACCCCTTGCACTAATGATATCCACATATACGCTGTAGACCCTCTTGCTTTACTGTGTATATAGCTTAATCCAGTAAATCTTAGTCATGTGACATACTGACATAATGATGCCTATTACGCATGGACTTACAGAAAAACGACAAATTGTTTCAGCGATGAAAACATGTATTAGTTTTTACCATTTTATCAAGCCTACAATAGGCCCTTTGTAGCTGGAGGTCACATAACCTTTGTCACTCAAATATTAAGAATCTAGCACAATTTCAATGCCAGAAATGGAAAGAGCAAGTCAAAATTAGTAACCAGTGCAAGTCCAGGTTTATATTTTTAATATTGAAGGATTAGTCAATTTGTGTTAGTATGGCTGTGCCATGCTCTCTTCTGCATGTTTTTTACATACTAAAACAATGGCAACAATGGTCATGATTGTTTCCTTCCACTTTCATCAACACCGAATGGTGGCCTATGATCGCATTGCGGACCTAATATTTTTGACGAGTTAGCGAAAAATGTGGTTTGCAAAATTGAGAAAAATGTGGTTTGCAAAATTAACTCGTCAATTTTGTCGAGTTAGCGAAAAATGTGGTTTGAAAATTAAATCGTCATTTTTGACGAGTTAGAGAAAAATGTGGCTTGAAATTCTGATGTCCCTTACGAGCCACCATACATACGCGATAGTTAGCAACATCCTCTCTTAAAACTCGTCATGCAGCCAGATTTGTTTTGGGGGAGGGGGGGGGGGGGGGAGAAGGCCGGTTTAATTTGATTTACACTCAATAGCAAATATACCGTATAATTTAGTACTTATTATATACTGTAAATTATATCATCTGTAAGAGATTTTAGTGAAACCTTGTTAAACAAGAGCCCATCTGGGCTTTCACTCGGGCCACATGAGATTGAAGATGAAATACACTTTCATTTGAAATCCTATTAGTAATATTAACCAAAGAGAAGAATTATTAGCTGAATTTAGCAGTCTTTAGGAGTGGCCGGTAGCGCGGTGACTTTCATTCTCTGCTCCCCAAGCATATATGTAATTTAATATTTTTGTTTTTCTCGTAAGTTGACCTTTTAATTTAAACACTACTTATTCATGTAACACACGTTTACAATTTAGTCTGCTGTTCTGTTATACTGCAGGTTCCGAGTACTAATAGATGATTGTCTCAAATGTATGTTTATATTTGTACCATATTATAAGTTGTATCCTGTCCATCCTGTGATGGAGCTAGCTATGTCAATTTGTGTGCCTCTATGTAACTTTATCTGCTGTTCTTGCTATAGCGATACTTACTGTTTGTAAACACGACGTCATTTATATATTTGCATATATAATGTGATTGGCAAAAAAACCGCGTGTTTATATGACTTGTATGAGAACTAGCGATTTGGGACTCACAAAATACGGCTAAAGTCTCGATTCTGCTTCCAAATCCAAACATGGTTATCAAGCTCAATGAAGGATTCTTCAGTTTTCCCCATATTAACAGACATGTAACAGTATCTTAATCCATTAGAGACTCTAGCTAGTGTAGTTGACCTGACCCAAACTGTCAACAGTTTTACCATTGACAGATTGCCTAACGTTACGGCCGGGAATAGATTTCTGACAATGACTCATCGATCGATACTCCTTGTATCGTAATGACAACAAGACACTGTTCAGTTTCACTTTCATTCTCAGCTTTGCTCTTGAGTTTGAGTTCGGCTTTGTTAAAGACTTCTTATTCAGTTGTATGGTATTGTGCAGTATATTTGAGTATACCAATCCACAGAGATTCAAATAACAAAGCCGTGGCGAAAGAGAAGCTTAAACGAGAAATATTTTGTCCTCCTAGAAAAACACAACATCTTGCCCTTTCTATCGAAGAAGCCTTGGTTTCAGCAGAAAGGAAAACGCTAAATTCCAATTCGATATGTGTGGATCTTTGAGTCCTTCAGGTCCGGCGTCGTGTCGTATATAAAATCACAGGCCATCTGGATAAAAAACGCGGTCCTTCGGCTTCGACAAGAGCGCCAGTTGCAAATATTCTGAGTCTGTTGGAAGGCTTTGGCACGGTGAAGTTAAATAAAACATTAAAGTGGTTACATTTGAGAGATGGGATTCCAAATTAGAGAGAAAGTTCCTCGCGGGTCTCCACCATCTCGATTTACTGTATTCAATTATGTAAATAAATTAACCTGCCGATTGTTGCGTGACCAGCACAGTGCAATCTGATTGGTGTGAATTTGACCTTTAACGCATGCGCAGAAATTTTGCTACATGAAACAATTTTTTTTTTTTTTTAAAATAACGGCTTGCAGATTTAGACTCGGTGCTGCCACAGGCAGCCCGAGTAATTAAGCACTGTTCGGTCAATAATTTTATTGCTGCAGCGTGCAATTACAATATGGAAACCTCAGTGATAACGAGCACAAATGTCAGCTGGCTTCAATAATCAAGTCCACCATCCCAAGATCCAAGATACATAACTGGCGAGAGTTTATATGAATGCAAACATTACCGGTAAACGTGCAACTGTCCCAGTGAAAGATTAAAAGAGAATCGATTATTTAAGATCATATACTACTCTTAATTTGTGTTTTCCCCTCTCTGCTGCCTAATCTTTATAGAATTTTCTAGAATTCGGAAATCCGGGAAAGAACGTAAAATTCTCGGGATACCCAGGAATTTTCCGGGCTTTCCGCGGATTTTCCAGGTTTTCTTATATTCCGTGGTTTCCCGGAACCTCACAGATTTTTCCTGGCTTTCGTCGGAATTTTACTCGCACGGAAAGCCCGGATGTATTTCGGGAAAGTCTAGAATATTTCCGGGCTTTTTTTCGCGGAAAACCCCGGATTTTCCAGGTTTTCTTAATTTCCGTGGTTTCTCGGAATATCCCGGATTTTTCCGAGCTTTTCGCGGCATTTTAGCCGTGCGGAAAGCCAGGAATCTTATACGGGCTTTTTGCGCGGAATACCGCGGAATTTTCGGGCTCTTGGTGAAAGGGAACCTCGCTTTTTGCTAGTGTCAGTGTACCAGAAATTGACTTTTCACAGGTTATAGCCATTTTCTCTCAGCTCCAGGCGATTATTAAGCCTTTCTTTGAGATTTGGCTGTTCATTTTAATAAGCTAAATTTTCTTCCAAACGCACACTTCAGTTCAGGATTTTCACTTGGGCTTGGATTTTCACTCAAAGAAGTAAACAAACTCGGTGCACCTGAGAGAACATGTACCTCTGATTGTCTTTCTCAGTAAATTTCTTAGGTCATATTATAAACAAAGCGGCTCGTGATATTACGAACAATTTTGAAATATCACTCGAGGTATTTATGCCAAATATCACTACAAATCATGTTATTACCTATACTAATAATCTTACCAGTGGTAACGTTACAGCCGATGTGTGTGTCATGGGTTGCTGTTGAGGATGGTAATTGTAATACACGGCCGGATAACCCGCCAGAACTTCACGAGGCTGCTGTGCTGAGGATGCCCAGGCCTGAAACTCAAGCTGGACAGGCTGTTGAACTACTGAACAGTATTCCTCATAGGGCGGTGGAGGTTCAATATCTGAACATATAAAATAACACAGTATTCCTAAAAGCGATATTAAGTCGATCTTAACACAAATGTTATGCACTGTTAAATAAACGAGCAGTATTGTTTTATCAGGTTTAAAAAATACGAGGGAGCAGCCCCTGTTAGACCCTGATAATCTGCGAGTTTATCGAACGGCTTCATGCAAAAACGTTCACGGATTCTGGTCAAAGGAATGCAGCATAATGAACCAACTGATTATTTCTTTATTAATAATATACATGCAACGAGTTCTCGAATTTGATTGGCTGAGAGTAGCTAAACACCAGTGCCGAATCGTGAAACTGACCAGTACCGAATCATCTAACACCGGAGTGCCAAATCATGCATATTGTCGTAAATTTAAGCGGTTTTCGAATACTCGACGCTAACTGCCACTATGGCTTCATCAGAGGATATTAAGGAAATGTTAAAAAAGGAGTTAGCTCCGATTAACACTAAATTAGGTCAATCAACTAATAGGAAGTTACTCAATCAGAGTATGAGCATAAAGAAGATCAAAGAAGATTGCTGAGAAGTCAACAAAAGTGCACTGGATGTTAATATATAAATCCGCAATTCGAATGGGTCAACGTGCCATTATTTGGACAGAAAAGACCACATCAAATACTTAGGGGTAATGATCGATAATATAAACTAATTGAGATTTTGAGACGCCGATACCGAATTATATTGCCGGCCAGTTGGGAGAAAATATATTTCGTATTGGGCGGAGTCGCGCAGCGACGAAGCCCAATACGAAGAATATATTTTCTTCCAACGCCGGCAATAAAATTCGGTATCGGCGTCTCAAAATCTCAATTAGTTTTGTATCACGATTCAACAATTAAGTCGTGAATCGTAAAAAAAAGGAAGAGAATGAAGCACCAAACTTATGCTGATCGTAATTTCAATTCTCAAAAGGCGCCTAGTATATCTATGGCAACGGTTTCACGGCTTGAGTGACGAAAACTTTCGCGACGTGTTTTGAAATCTCTTCAAAAATTGTGAAAATTGTACTTTTAGCGGATAAGAGTGTTACATTTCTGACGGACACTACAATGCCAACCTTACCTTTAGGATTGAATAATTCTTATCTTGTAATTTACAGTGTTTTGAAGGTGAAATTGTAGAAATCTTGCAGTTGAACAAACGACTTTTGAACTTGACCTGGAACCCATGTAACTGCAAGGGCTCGCGCAAGAGCCAATCAGAGGCTGGTATTCTGAGACGCCAATACCATGTTATATTGGCGTCTCAAAAGTAAACAAAATGATCAGTGAATCGTGATACCACTATATATTGGAAGTACCACATATCATGCCTGCTCTCGCATATCGTTAGATTAATATTCTTTGCAGTTTCATTTGGGAAGAATACAGAAAACACCCTACCCCTGCTTAAAGGAGAACTGAACCCTAAAACCAACCCAACGTCTTTACAACGATGTATTCGAAAGAAATAATTTCTGCTATTTATTTTTCTATGTTGCGCGTCTATGAGGAGAAAATCAGTCTCCAAGTTCGATTTTCCGCTGAAAAATCTATATTGTGTGGCGGCTCAATTCAGTGCAAATTTCCCCATAACGTACGTCACACATAATACCAAGGAAGAACGATCACACCTCCAGCACAAAGAAAACACAATGGCCCTCAATTAGAAGCCGTTAGTCCTGCTATTCAATGTTGGAGACAGCATGGCAAAACTAATTTATTCCCGTATACTACATCACAAATTACAAGACTTGAGCCGTCTGTACATATAGCGGAGGCTGTGAGAAAGGTTTTTGGATTTTCTCTTCCTAGACGCGCAACACAGAAAAATTAAATAACAGAACCTTTTTATTTCGAAAAGATGTTTGTATAGACATTGGGTTGATTTTAGGGTTCAGTTCTTCTTTAATCTCCTAGACATTCTCATAGTAAATAATGTTTATCGTTTACACGCACTAAAATATGCCCATCTATGACACAAAGGACAACTGCCAGCTATATTCGATGATATCTTCCAATACGCTAGCCACGTTCACTCCCACAACACTATAGGTACGCGGCTAATCATAATTTTTACAAATCACGCGGTAGAACAAATACCAGAAAACAAAATTTCTTATATGGCGACTGAAATGTGGCAAAAAAATCACTTTAAGGAACTATATAACAGTACTGTATTTTCATTCTCAAAAAATGTAAAACAATATTTACTATCAGAGCAACGCTACTGAGTCAATATTTCATATTTCATATCTCACTATATATATCATTTATTTAAACTTATTTCTATATGGGCCGCGTTAGCCAATAAGGGCCCCGACGACATTCAAGTTAAATAATTCCTACAACGGTGTTCCTAATAACAGGTTGAAGATTGTATTGTATTCTTGACGAGAAGCGCTACATTTCATTCCTAACAGTTTCAAGAAATTGACAACAAAAATCAGGGATGAAATTTACGTGATTTTGATGCAAGGGCCCGATTACAAATATGACCACAAAAATTAGGAATCCTGTCAGAGTGGATGATTTTGATGTATGAAATTGATTTATACAATAAGATGAACAAGATGATCACTTTTTGGCCAAATTTTTTTTTTCTGCAGTCATTCTACTCCCCGTAGCTCATAATATGATTTTAGCAATAGTACAAGTTACACCTTGAAACAATCGTCTGATCAGATAAGGAATGATTTGCGCCTGCTAAAATTGTGATCACACCCTCGTGTAAAAATATCGTAAATTTCATCTTCGATTTCACTGGTCAATTTCATGAAATCAACACTACTTGTTAGTAGAACAATGTAGCGCTCGCGATGCATATTGTAATCGCACCACAAGTATAAAAAACATGGTACAATTTCAAAAACATTTACATATTATGTCGTCCGGGCCCTTGTCTTTTATATCTCTTTGCTTTCCTAATAGTTTGACCCTAAATGCTGGGGCTAACTCGATAACCTTATGGTTTATCTCTTTGCTTTCCTAACATCCTATAGTTGGATCCTAAATGCTGGGGGCTAACTCGATAACCTTATGGTTTATCTCTTTGCTTTCCTAATATCCTATAGTTAGACCCTAAATGATGGGGGCTAACTCGATAACTTTATGGTTTATTTAGCTCCCAGGCTCTAATGTCAATTAAATATCTGATTTTGTAAATGACAAGTGCTACTATTAAAGTACACACTTTTAAGTGTGTATCAAGTATCTCTTATCTGTGTGAAGAGCATAAGAAAGAATTGAATTGAATTGATGTAATACCGGAGTGCTAAATCATGTAAAACACCTGTCCAACAAGAACTCATGAATTGGATTGAATAAGAGGCGGCGGTGTTTCCAAACTTTTGCAACAATGTAGAACAATAACACATTGATAACAAAGAGAAATTTCCACCTTTACAGCCGGGAGAAGCGAAATCCTTTGATTAACATAACGACAAAAAGCACAAATATACGCGGATGAATATTACTAACAAGTAATCATTAATGCATTTCTCGTGCAATTCTGGATTAATTTGAACTCGTGAGATTTTTCAAAGAGCTCAAATTGCATTCACTTTACTTTACGGGCTCATGCAATTTTGACTGACTCTTTGAAAATCTCACTCGTTCAATTGCACTCGACTCCATATGATTACCTATACAAATTGTTATTCTCTATATATCGAATTTCAACTTTTTGAGGTATAAATAAGCATGCACGTGACTGATTTGCTTGAACTGATAGGACTAAATTCTCATGAATTATTCATGATTTTGAGAAGATCTAAAGGTTTACTGTTGGATTATGTAAGGGTAGTACATTCTATTTTTAGCATGCGAACATGCATGCCCATGAGGGAAAAGCGGAGAAAAGATGCGTCAGAGGGAGAGTCTGCACGGACGCATTAAAAAATTGAATATCTGCGTCCAAATTTTGGACGCCAAATCCCTATTGGTCCATTCTATAATGATAATTATCCCGTGTTAATTAAATGTGACATCTCAGCGCCGTTTCAGATGCCGGTTTTCCCTCCTGCCTCTGAACTTAACTAGGTAACCCCCTCCCCCATATTATCTTTTGTTTCGATTCCGTTCGACACATGAATTGAGCGGAGCCGGATGTAAAGGGCCTTTAATGCCGATCTATATGTATGGGTGTAATTTAAGGCTGTATAGCGTCCGTGCAGGCTCTTCCACGTGCACCTCCTCCACACAGTATACGAGCCTGTTTGCACACCTACACCGACGTTTTACCACTAAGTTGACCAGGACACGTCTAGTATGACGATACAATGGTACATATGCTGCAAGTTGTCTATCAGGAAAAGGAAACTACATAGATAATCTTCGTCACGATAAAAATTACACTCATAACGTAATATAACCCATCGTTTAGAAAGAACCCAGATCAAATCTGATGTTCTCCAAATAAATACTGTATTTATATTATTAACAGGCCATTTGAACTATGACGTCAGTTGACTACAAATACCAGAATTCTTTGCCCTGTTTCTTTTGTTGTTCTAATTTTGACTATTGTCTTGGTATTTAAAATATGACAAAGCAAAATGATACGAAAATGATTCTGGTAGTTAGAGCCAAATCACGCCTATTTTCAGTTGTTTTTATTTCTAAAATATATACATACCTTGTTCATAGTCCATTCTTTAAAGCTATTCAATGGAATTCAGAAAACATTAGATTAACAATAATTGTAGAGTTAACATTAAATAGGTACTGTTGATACTAAACGTCATCATAAAAACAAGAAAAAAATATCAGATCACTAGAGTTTGCTGTACAGGTATATTTATATAATGTGAATATTTTGATGAGGAATGGCAAATGTTCGGGTGGATAAGAAAATGCTACTCTCCAAAGAAAAAATTATCATAATAGAGAAACTTGAAGATTGTAGATCATTGTAACTGTATTAGGTAGCTAAAATAAGATAAGCTTTGCGATCCCTTGTTAAAACTGAACTTTCACAAGGTATTCCTATCCTATAGCGATACTTACTGCCACGTCATCCATTGTCATTAATGTGCCAACCAGAGATCCATTGGTTCCCGACACTAAGCGGCCTTTTGAAATCATGGTCGGCACATTAGCATAACAATTGTAATGTTTATCAACACGAAGTATCGCTATATCAGAGTGTAGCTATTCTGTTTTGTGTTTCAGAAAAACTGGAATGTTTTGTTGTAGTTAGCCGATATGGATTGAAAGTTACTGTAATATATCAAAGTTAATAAAACTCAAACATAATTCTCTAAATGTTATATGTACTGATGAACATAATTTAATATTAGAAGGTAAATAAATCCATAACGGAAAGATACGATTAAAGTTGAAATCCCTATGGGATCATCAGTATCCATACTTGTTCTAATTTTCCCTCACTGCACATGTAAGAGGGAAGATCAGAATGCTATATGCTGACGAGGGAACATTGAGCTATCCTCTTGGCACACCGGGTTATGGCAGGTCATTAGTATTCTATTTCACAACACTCACAACGCACGCTCTTTGTAATAAGATATGGAGAACGTTGATCTACGCACTATCCCCCTTCGTTTCTCACTGACAACAGCCTATTCCTCAATTACGACATACATCCCCTAAGACGCCATATATGCGCTTCTGTAACGTCCAAACCCTAGAAACCCGAAACCTCAATCCTCAACGTATTTCAGAAAACTTTTCCGAAAACGTATTCCATGGATACTTTGTCGTTATACCGGTGTCTGAGGGAATGCACATACAAAACGATTGTCGTTATTATTTCGCCAATTCATGCATGGTAACATCCTGTAGACTGAGGTTCCCGATGAATTAAGAACCTGGCTAGCTGCAGATGATACAAAGCTGTATCTCATAGAGCTCTCCTATTCAGAAGCGAGTACGACATCGTCTTTCACGGATGACTCGTTCAAGGACCGATATCTGTTATTAGAGAGCTTATGCATCAACGACGGCGACGGCAGCGAGGACGTGACCCAGAAAAATGTTTTCTCCCGAAATGTGATGTTTACTATTTCCTTCGTTCGCCTTTTATTACTTTTCATATTCCAACACAACCTCGAGGTTAAAGCAATGATTATCATTAATTGTCAAATCACTCCAAAATAATGATAATCATTATTCTCAAAACCAGTCAAGGATAAAGATAAACAATTGTCAAATTCCGAACGGCGGTAGACGCGCTTAGTGTAGTGGTCACGACGTCTGTACTATTAAGCACTACACACAAACGGTTACGAGTTCGAGCCCGAGTAGGAGCGCTCAAAAACAAAAGTTTCTCTCGTTTACCTTCTCTTCTTGTTTACCTGTGAACCCTAGTTCTAGGTGAGTGAGAACCCGTCGATTATCGTTATTTTAAAGCGATTTGACAAATAATGATAATCACTGTTTTTAACCTCGAGAACGCGTTGCATATTCATATCTTCGAAAAATATGACAAGCATAGAGTTCCGTTCATGCCGAACGAAAAACGGAGTGATTCGCTTCTATCGTTGGCGTTCTCTTGTAAACGTAAAATGTGGGGTTTTCAGGTCGTTTTCTTTTTCGAGACAACGGTTGAAATGTATGCGACTGCGTGCATTTTCACGTGCAGTTATAATTGTATTTTGTAATTAAAGCTATTGTTTTATGCCGTCGTTCTAGACGTTGCCGTCGTGGTTGCTTAAACACGAAGTTCCGGTATAAATAGGTTAGCTCCTCCTCTCTTCACGCATGGCGAGCTCGAAATTTAAAATTCAGATTGCTGAGCATTGAAGAAAGCAAGCGAGCATATCAGCCTCTCCTTTGAAATGCTAGAGTTTTAAGGTTTAAAATTAAACAAACCATAAAAAAAAGTGACCAGAGGGAATATAGTTGTCCGTTTACGACTGCCAATGGTATTTTATGACTGTTTACGAAATCTGTAGCCCTTACTCTGAAGTTAAACATTTTTGTATTTCATTTGAATTTCGCGCGATAAGCAATCATTAGGGAGCAGTCAAGCGGAGCATCACGCAGATGTTCACTCCACAAAGGCCGATTGACAACTGAAGGGTGACAAACCACTGGGCTCCCCTTTTTATACCAGAACTTCGTGTTTAAGCTCTATTTACCGGGAACACACTCGATATGTGTTTTCCATTTTTTTTTTATTCCCGACAAAACTTAAAAGTTAGATTAAACCAATCACACTGAGTTACGAATAAACTAGTTACCAGGCTCTTACAGGCTAATCGAGAGCAATATGGCGAATGAAGGTTCAGAGACGGCCGTACGGGTTTCGTTTTGATGTTCTTTCGAGCTGTGGCAGATACCTGAAAATTACTCAAGTTTAGCCTCACTGGGAAGCTTTCGGTAAATACGTACTAAGTTACATTTGGATATATTTGTGTGATAAAATGACATTTAAGCTACTTGATTCCATCGTTACAAATTAAGAAACGCTTATGCTTATTCTCCAAAGTTGATCAAAGCATAGTTAATAGAGTGGAATGGTTATGAAACCCAGCGACCTTCTTTGTTATATGTCTTTGTTAGCTTTTTTCAACCACTACCCTGCACAAAACACAATAGAAATTCCAATGTGTTAATCAATCAGCCAATAGAAACGTGTGAGTTCAGTCGTTCAGGGGACGCTAATGAACTATGACCCTGCACAATCTTTTGTCTTGAGCCATTTCAACATAAATCGCAGCGCCTTTGTTAGCCCCTTTGAAGTTTGCCGGGTTTCATAACCATTCCACTCTATTAACTACGATCAAAGCAACCATCAGTGTGGCTAAATTAAAATGAAGGAAATTACAGTGAACATGGAGGTCAAAACACACGGTTAGTGCATGAATTCGACTAAGCTTGGGAATCCAGAATTATTCGTTTCAACTCGATTACATGCAATTTTACAGTCAAGAACATGCAAGAAAATACGATGCAAACCGGCGTAACATTTGAAGGTTTATTGTAATTCTGTTTCACAATTTCACTCCAAACACAAACTTCCATACAAAGTACTGTAATTTTTTTAGCAATACAATGTCTATTTACGGTGGTAATTTGATGCCTAGTGCGCACGCGTGGGATAGATTTCTGACAATGCTGGTTACGTAACTAATTTAGTTACCATATAAATCAAGACTTCACAAATGTAGTATTCAATCAAATGGTACGGTTGACTTCGATTTAAATGTAAGTGAAAGAGCCTATGACAAAAATTGGAAAAACTCAACCTCTTCCGTGAGATAGAAATTTCTTGGAATTAGATAATTAGCCAGTGCCATTGACATGCAGCCGAAACAATTGTTGTGTACTTACTAGTAGCTAAACCACCGGAAGGTTTGTAGTTGTGTTTTCACTTCGGACGCTTTCTCACTAAACATTGCACAAAGTGTTATGCATTGCGAGCTCAAATTTCTCGAACCGCCATTTTCGGGGCCCCCGATAATGGCTCTAACAGCTTGTTTTCATGTCAGTGATAATATGTAAATTTGATCCTGAAGAACATCATAACATTGTAATTGGAGCCAACTTTCATACTCCAAAATGCCGGGAAACCCAAGAGAAGGGCCTTTTTTAAATTTTACTGATATTTCTCGCATTCCTGTACCGATACAATGCAGTCCGTCGACGAAGACGATTTCTTCAACGCTTAAGGATGTTAACTTTGCAAAACCGCAGGAGAGTGGGGAATGCAAGTTTTGTATAGGTTTTGCTTGATGCCAAGAAATAAACAGTGGCGAAGGAAAATAGGCTGGACTCCTGACAGGCCACAGTATTGGTTTGAAGAATTACTTACTAACCAGTTCGACGATGCTATTTGGAAGCGGCATTGGCAGAAACACGTTTCTGTACATATGTGATTTATTTCTACCACAGCTTACAAGACAGGAGACATATATGAGACAAGCAATACTGGTTAAAAAGAGGGTTTCTATAGCGCTTTGGCGATTAGCCACCGGCAACACTTACAGAGCCACTGGCCTAATGTTCGGCCTTGGTCGCTGCACAACCATGAATATCAGGGATGAAGTTTGTTCAGCATTGATTGAAAGGGCGAACGAATTTATTAGATTTCCTATCGGAGAGGACGAAACTAGGCGTGCGATAGAAGCCTTTCAAGAAATCAGTAATTTTCCTCAGGTTGTTGGAGCTATAGAAGGTTCTCACATATCGATCACTGCACCAACAGATCATCCGAATGACTATTTTAACAGTCAACACTTTCATACCCTTATTCTAAAGGGAGTGGTTGATGCCAAGAAACGGTTTATCCACATACATTTCAGGAGTCTGGGTTTTGGTCGAGGGTCGAGTGACGAGGGAAACATGTCGAGGGTCGAAGGAAAACGTCGAGGGTACTAAAAATGTCGAGGGTACTAAAAAAATGTCGAGGGTACTAAAAATGTCGAGGGTAATAAAAAACGTCGAGTGTACTGAAAACCGTGTTGGGCATGTTGTATCAGCCGAGGAGCAACTTTGATATTATTTTTAGAAAATACACTCTTAATTTCGATTTTGTTTATTGAGATGACCATACCTCATTAGCCGGCCAGAGCTACAACCCTCAGGATGTTGAAGAAAATTCGATCCGTGATGATTCCGCCTTCATAAAGTACGCAATGTTTGCCTAAAAAAAAGGTGTTTCAGATTTCTTTTATCTCATTCTGTCGCGAAAATAATGTACTGCGAAAATTGGAAGTATTTTTTAGGGGTTGAAGATAGAAGCATCACTTATCTCGAAAATGAAAACACGCAGGAGAAATCTGAGACATGGTTTTGTAGCTGATATATTTCTAGACATTTGTCAACGTGTACATCCGATCGGTTCAAATTTGCCGTGCAAGGAGCTTGGAATGCATGATTCATATATCGCATTTACAACGCTGAGAAAATAGCCTCCTTTGCAGGCTTTCTTTGTGTCGGTCCTAAACTCCCTCCCCACTAACGCCTGCTCAACCGAGCGACACATTCCGTTCCCATTGTCTAGCGAGCCAATAGAATTTGGTTGATTGCCTTGAGGCAACCAATCATTTGAAAAAGATTTCTGTAAACAAGATTATCCCGCGTAATCGCGATGGTTGTCATCTCGAAGCAAAGAAATGCAGCAAGTAGGGTTGTCGAAATTGATATTTCTACTTGAAGGTTATGTGGAAAGCACTCCTTGAAAAGCAGTGGATGGTGATTTTAACTGCTTTATATGTTCAAGTAGCCCACGCAAAAAGGAAAGTAAGGATTTTTGGGAAGTTGATATCGAAGGTCTACTTAGAAGCGCCTTTCACAAACTTCAGAAGGATTTGGAAGCATCTAAACAAGTAATACGATACGCATTTCAATCAATACGTCGAAGAGATTGAGAAGTTCATAGGAGGTCGGACAGGTCGCGAAAGTTGTCATCATATCGAAGCAAACAAATGCAGCTAAATCCCTTCGTTTTGAAACTGTTAACTATTCTACCATTTGTACTTCTTCTGGCGGTCATTCGCATAATTATAATGGCACTGCAATACAGCACCATCTTTCCCTTACCAGCACTGACACTACCGACGATGGAATATCACGCCTGCACTTCAACTTCAAGCACTCCAGTATTAATACAATAAAGTTTATTAAACTGTGTTTAATCAAGCCCTCAAATCTCTTAAAACACTCGTACTGGAACTTTATCTCTACTCCTATTCATAATTCCTTCAAGGGTTCAGGAGAGTCGGCGGTAAGAGTATCTGTCGAATATCCATCGAAGGTTTTTACAAGACTTTGAAGAAAAATAAGAGTAGTCGAATCCCTTGGAAAAGCACTCTTTCATGGCCCTCCACAAAGAATGCTGCCTTGAAGTGTACTAAACCTTTGACGAAACTGATCATAGAACATGTTCTTCGTCTTATTTCAAGCGAAGTTAGTGGGCTATGTTCACGAAATAATCCATCGCTTTTGCGAAAGACAGGAAAGGATACTGATATTGTTAATTTCAACTTTCAATCACTGTGTGAGAATGGCAGGAGAGGGCACCAACAGTAGGGATATCATCTGAAGTCTCTAAAGACGCCAAATGGCTACCAAGCGTGGCTTTAGCAGGATCAGTACTTTTAAAACAGAGGAATTCCCAAATGAATGCTACAGCTGCCACATTGGTATTATGCTCAAGACAGGAAATCTTGAGTTAAATTTAAAACAAAGTTACAATGTACTTATAGACCATTATTTTCTTGGAGGGGGGTGAGAAATATGGCCATGGAAACAATTTTTTTGGATTATACTGCTCCTGTGCAAACAAATTTTTTTCCACTTTGCAAGCAATTTATTTAAAGGAATTACTCCATGCAAACAATTTGTTTTAAGTTCTCAACCTGTGCAAACAACTATTTTTTCTCACACAGTGGATTATATGTTTTTGGAGTCATTCCTTAAAATACATAAAAAACGTTTAAGCTAGACAAGCTAATGGACCATTGCATTTAATTTTCGTAATCCCCTCCTCCTGGTTGAGGAGGTGAAATGGCAAATACCCCCAAGATCGTTACAAATTTCATTGGATTTATTTAATACCCCTCAGAAAATCCAACCGAAATGAGTATACAAATGGAAGTACCCCAAGAAAACACTAAAATACCCCCATGAAAATGCTTTTTACTATCCAACCCCCAAGGTTTGCCAGTTTAACAAGACACCCCCAAGAAATCCAGGGTCTTTTAACTTAAGTATCGGTGACACCCAAAGATTTCTGATATTCTCAACCAGGGAGAACAAAAATTTAATGCAATGGCCTAATTTTTAAAACAATGTTAATGTTTGGTTGCCTGTTGTATAATACGAGGATGAATGACAAGTTTCTCACTTATATACATGTACAGTGCATGGAGCTACTCTAGAGAAATGTGGGTGCTGCTGGGCCCTTCAATCCCTTCAAATCCTGTTGCAACCCTATATTCTAAACTAAATGCAGTAAAAAGATACCCATTTTCTGAAAACATTGATACCATGCCCCAGACCAAAATGGCAAAATTTAAATGGAGGGATTTATATACCCTGCCCCAGAATAAAATTCTTGAAAACCATACCCCATCCTTTATACGATATATAGGGGGAATCTTTACTGACGTCATTTGCTTACATTTTGAGAGTGATAGGTTGAATGTTAGGAATCAGGGAAAGAATATATGGCTATATGTGAAACTCTTGCCACACAGCTGAAACATCCATACATTCTTTGTAAATTTTTACTGCTTTCAAAAGCCAACTTCAGTGATTACTAAGTGTTATATCTTCTTTTGATATATGGAGTACAATTTATGCTAATGAGGCAAGCATGTAAACAAAGGACCCACTATATGGAAGTCCCACCCCACCCCCTGGAACAGTGTACACTGATGATAAAAATTTTTTTATAAACAGATGAAATGGTCATATGCTCTAATGCACATACAGCTACAGTAGGAATATTAACAATATCCATTAAATTATCATGGGAGTATTTAATTGAAGTGTCAAGAAGGGAAGCAGACAGGTTATCTACTGCTAGATCAAGCAGGTCATCATCTAATAAAATATTCCATTCCCTATGAATGGCAATGTAATCATCATCACTGTCAGTAGACTCTTCAGATCTATCATCTCTTTCATCACATTGTACCTCACAGACATCAGCAAATGTTTGGCAAACAATATTCATAATCCTGTGGGCATGTTTGATTGTCCCATATCTCTATATAAATTATCAATAGATAATCATCAATAGAAAACAATTTGGCACAGTTTTTCATAACTTGATCAATTTGAAATTCAGAAAAACCAAGCCTTTAACAACAATTTACCACTGGAATTTATGGTAGGAAACAAGGGTGACAAAACCACATTCTGCTGTTCATCTGATATTGTTATAATTCTCGTACTAACGGGTGTTGAAGTTTCTTGCTCGTGATTACTGGAAAATTTGGTAAGATATCCACATTCAGAAGCTCCACACATGCATTCTGTTGCACAATTGTCACAACATAAATGTTGTGGCATATGGGTTTGGACCTCTGAAGCGTTGCTCGACAACAACTTCTCCACGGCGTTCGTTTTTTAACCAAGCCTCTGGAGTTCCATAAACAACGAGAAATTTTCCTTACGTCCTGTAAATCCTCTTTTTTTATGTCACTGAGGCTCACTGAAGATATGCCTAGACATCGAAGACTACTGACCTGGTCTTTCATGAGACTCAAGAGTGGTGATATACCTATGTGACCACAAACCGCCGAAGAAATTACATCAAAAATCGGCGGAAGAGCGAGGTAAATCATCGATTTTCCAGCTCATGTTGGAAGATTTACAAATACATCTTGGTCGCTTTTGACGAACTGAATCAACACCTCCTATGATAACAATTAAGATCATTTATCTTGAACTTTGCGTACACTTTCTTGAACGTCTGCTCGAGTCAGTTAGTCAAGGTGAAGGTCAACCTTCCAGATTTTAGAAGGTTAGATCTGATTGGTCAAGCCCTGGGAACGGAATGTGTCGCTCGGTTGAGCAGGCGTTAGTGGGGAGGGAGTTTAGGACCGACACAAAGAACGCCTGCAAAGGAGGCTACTGAGAAAACGGCTTTAGAAGATTTTAGCCATCCTGCCAGTTGGCGTTTTCTGACACAGTTAACTGATCTGTCAGTAGGAATGTCATTTCTCCAGCATTTTGGGAAACCGACAAAGTACCGATACGGTACAATGATACCAGCTTATTTCTGTATTCGGATTTCGCTCGATGCCAAAATGTGCATTATTACAAATGTGACGCTCTAAGGCTACGTTTACATGAGAAGCGACTTGAGTTTCATCCCGGGATGAAAATGCATTCCGTTTACATGGATGCCAGGACGAAACCATACCGGACCGTAAGGTCCTTTCCGTTCTCTCGCTCTCCAGGAGTAAAAGGCAAGTGATTGTGATCGTAACTGTTTTTAGTTTGATATTGAGTTCAGCTGCTATATTACTCCAATTACAATCCGTACTGCATGCTGCTTCGATCAACTTTACTCAAAATACCAACAACAACTAGGTTTTGTTGAAAGGCGTTTAACTGACAATGCATGGAAGCAAACACAGCACTGAGGAGAAACCGTCAGTCTGGGGCTCAGATACATACGTCGAAGGCGAAGCAGGTGGGTGAATCCCGGGAGAACAGCGATATGGTGGAGCAATTTGATAAACGGAGAACAGGATGAAAGTGAATCATTGGAACGAGCCAGCCCCGGCTGGGGTATTGGCGTGAAGTTTTTGGCGGGAAGGCGTTGTTTAAAATGGCTGCCACATGCGCAGAATGCCAATTACCGCTGTGTACAAAGGAAGGCTCAATATTTGTCGTCTCAGCCCGGCGATGAAAAGCCGAGAACATTGTGTTTTCATGAAATTCTCATCACGGGAAGAAATTTCATCCCTGTGCTGAAGACAGGATGAAATCGTCCCGGTATGAACTCATTTCGTACCGGCATAATGTAAACAACAATAGACAATTGAACATATACCGAGATGAACTCACTGATCCCGGGATGAAACTAGTCCCGCGATGAAATGACGGCCTGTAAACAGACCCTTACTTTCCCGCTCGACAGGCAATACAGAACAATCGAAGACACTAGTACTCTTAAAATGACTTGATTTATCGAAGGGTTCAATGTGGTTTAGAAGTCATTTACAGAATTCGTGGCCGTGTTGTATATCTCGAGCTCGAGATTATATCGACCGATACAACACGAGCAACACGTTTTTTAGTTACCCTAGCTTTTTTTAGTACCCTCGACATTTTTTGTATTACCTTCGACATTTTTAGTACCCTCGACTATTTACCCTCGATATTTTTTAGCACCCTCGACTTTTTTACCTCGACCCTTGACATGTTTCCCTCGACACCCAGACTCACATTTAAGCACAGGTTACCCTAGCCTCCTAAAGCAGACCCCCGCGGCGACTTGCGTTAAACGGAAATCGCTGCGGGGTCTGCTTTAGGAGGCTACATAGAGAAATGCCATGGAATGTATCGACCATCACTATTATAGTTATTACTTAGTTTATTCTTAGTTTATCATCTTAACTCTAGTTATTTTAAAATTTGCTTACAGCGTGTGAAATAAACCATTCAAAACTGGAACATTGTGTTCTTCTTGTTCTATAATACAGGTCCAGTTCTGCCACTGCAACGAAATAACCAAAAAGCGTTATTTTGTAAACACGACCCAGAATTCACACGCTAAAAAGTTACTTAAAATTTAACAACAGATATATAAAGTACATGAATTAAAGTTCATAGAAATGCCATACCTATTGATGGGAAAACCTCCGATCGTCTATAAAATACCACATATTCAATGGATAGGTACGAGCATTGTTGGTACGGAAAGAAAGTTGACCTTCTTGTACAAATGATTATGTTTGGCAGCAACTTGAATAAAAAACATTGACAAGCCAAATAATTTTTTTTCGTTTCGCTATTGGGCCGATCACTTTCAATAGTTAAACGAAAAGGAAGCAATTTTTTTGCAATTTTTATAAAGCAGGTGCAAAAGCTCAGTTCACCGCCAATTTGGTTGTCAAGGACTTACACTGTAAAAACTCGCATAGCAACACTATTTGACCGCGCGATGACCTGGAACCTAATGTCGCGCTCGAAACCGAGCCGTGCTTGCAAGCTCTGCACAGGATGATGGCCAGGCGTGGTGAATCTAACACCATATACAGTGACAATGGAACAAATTTCGTCGGAGCCGAGCGCGAGATGAAGGCGATGGTCGAAGGACTGGGGCAAAGCGAAGATCTCAGAAACCAACTAGAGAGAATTTGGGAAGGAATAACGTGGAAATTCCAGCCCCCGGCAAGCCCTCACTGAGGAGGAGTTCACGAAAGCTTGGTGAAGTCGGTAAAACGAGCTCTCTACCGCACACTGAGCTCAGATGGAACCACCAGAGGAGTCCATCCGACTGATCAGCAGCTGTCGGCTCTCCTAACCGAAGTTGAGAGATTTGTAAACTCCCGCCCCATTACCTATGTAAGCTATATATAAGGATCCGGCAGAAGCACTGACACCGTACCACTTTTAGCTACAACGGCGATCACCAACTGCACCGCTTGGCGACTACAGTCGGCCGAATCCGCGTGATCGTTTTAAACAGACCCAGCATCTAGCAAACGTGGTGGGGAATCAATGAGTGAAGTTATACCTACCGTCCCTCATTGCTCGCAAGAAATGGCAGACGGAGCGGCTGAGGCGTCTCTCAACGGGCGACATAGTACTTGTAGCAGAATCTAATCTCCCTCGCAGGTAGTGGCAGTTGGGGCGAGCACGTGGTTTAGGCCTACCCTGGCAGGGATGGCAGACCAAGAGCGGCTTAAGGTGAAGACTGCACGCAATGTAGAAAAGGTGCGGCCAATCACCAAGCTCTACCTCATGGAGGAAAACTAATCGTCGCCGGCTGTGACACCCCCGGACGAACGATGGGTAGGAGGAGATGGAGCGACGAGCGTGACAATTGGAAATAAGACTTAGACTTGCCTGATACTCTTAACTGATACTCACAACGAAGTAATGAGATACTCTAGTTTGCAGTGCGCGACGTGTGCGGTGGCGTGAGTGATCGTGGTTTAAACACAAACTATCACATTGTTTTAGTAGCGTATATTGTGGAGTTTTAGAAAACTTGGAAGGATTCAACTGCCTGGAAGAGGAGTTAGGGAACCGCATAACCGAACGGTGAGAGTCATTGTTCTTACTGTTGATTAGAGTTGAGTAAGCCTTTTAGCATTGTTACACCTTTGTAAACATATTTGGCTCTCTCGTGACTTCTACGGAGAAATATTACGACATGCAGAATCATGCTTCAAGGCCGCATAGAGAATGGCCAAGGACATTTATCGACCATCACTATTATAGTTATTACTTAGCTTATTCTTAGTTTATCATCTTAACTCTAGTTATTTTAAAATTTGCTTACAGCGTGTGAAATAAACCGTTCAAAACTGAAACATTGTGTACTTCTTGGTCTAACTGTATAATACATACAGTCCCAACATAATAGGGCGTGTTTAGTTCGTTCGACCTTAATAAGTAACGAGGACTATTCGCCAGTAAATAGGGGAAAACCGGAGTGAGCAGAGGGGCGACTGTCATGACCCAGTAACTGACTAGGGGAGTTAGGTTAGGTTTGTTTATTTGCCACAGAAATAGGAATTACAGATACAGTAGAATGTAATGTATGGCGAGGAGACCTCGAGAAACCATCAGGCTTATAGTAAGGTCACCTCGTAGCTTAATAAGTTTTTAAAAGTGATGCATATGTGCGACATGATCGATTCAGTAATAATAATAATAATAATAATAATAATAATTTTTATTACATACTCCCCTCGGGGCTTTTCAGTATCTATATAATCACAATCATCCCTGTACTAAGAATCAATAATAATTATATATATATAAGACCATTTAAAAATATTACTAATAATTTAAAATTTAAGTATATATGTACAGTCTGAATTCAATTTGATTGAAACTCCTCCCAAAGCAAACACTTAAGTTTGTGCTTAAAATTTGTAATTTCATTACAGTCCTTCATATCGTCTGACATAACGTTCCATAATGTGACGGCTCTGTAAAGGAAGGTTCGCTGACCGGAAGCTGATCTAAACAGCGGAATGTTCAACTTATCACTATTTCTGGTAACCAAGGAATGCACTTCGGATCTTTTCTTAAATTTGTTACACATGTATAATGGGGCTAAATCCTTGATGCACTTAAACGCCATAATGGTATCCCTGTACTTAACAGTAAGACGAACCGGTAGCCAATTTAACTCGCGCAATACTGGAGAAATGTGTTCATATACTTTTTAGTACCAGTTATGATGCGGGCAGCAAAGTTTTGAACTCGTTGCAGCTTAGCTAGGTTTTTTTTAGAGGTACTTGCCCACACAGAAGAACAGTAAAATAATTTACTGAAAACCAAAGCATTGATTATAGTGATAAGGGTATGCCTGTCTAAACTATGCTTAATTCTGTTAATCTGACACAGGCTACCAGTACACGAGGAAACTACATTAGTCACATGTTCATCGTAGGTCAAACTTGCATCAATTACAACTCCTAAATCCTTAGCAGAGGGAACTGGATGTAATTGCTTGCCGAGGAGTGTTGCGTGGAAATCGTCCGGGACTCCACGCAACATCTGACGCGTACCTAGCAGCAGGAGTTTGGTCTTGTCCGGGTTAATCAGTAGGCTGTTAGCGCAGCACCAGGCAGCGATCCCCCGTAGATCTTCGGTCAGCTGTTCAGCGACGATATCAATGTCCTTTACTGGAAATGATATGTATAACTTTGAATCGTCAACATAGGATTCAAGGGAACAGATGTTTGGTACTAGAGGCAAATCATTTATGTATATATTAAATAATACAGGTCCAAGGATAGAGCCTTAAGGGACTCCATGTGTAGTGGAGCGTGACTCAGATAGCGTGGAGCCAATGCGCACGATCTGACTTCTCCCCGACAAATAACTCTTGAACCAATCGACAGCGCTGCCAGACACACCCAGTGCTCGTAGTTTTGTCAGTAGAAGGGGATGATCGATACTATCAAAAGCCTTTGATAGATCCAAGAGGACCAATGCCGTCAATTTTTTCCGATCCATTGACTCGAGAACAGTATCTGATATCAGAATGTTCAATGTTTCTGTGGAGTGTAATTTCTTATTTCCGCTTTGATGGTCTGTCAGTTTTTTCTTCGTCCCTAGGTACGTAACTAGCTGGTTTAAGGCTATGCGCTCGCACTCTTTTGAGGCTGCAGGCAGCAGGGAAACCGGGCGGTTATTGTTAGCTGTTTCAGGATCCCCTTCTTTCAAGAGTGGTATGACTTCTGCTTCCTTCCAGCGAGTTGGAAAAACAGACGACAGCAGAGAACGGTTCACTATTTCCGTCAGGGTGAGCAGGATGCAAGGCAGGGCGTCCTTGATAACGGCCATAGAGACTTTTTCACGTCCAGGTGCCTTATTGGATGGGAATGATTGCACAACTTTGCGAATCTCTCTGCACGAAACCGGGTGAAAATGGAATTCATCCATCGCAACACCTTCAACTGTAGTTTGAGGGGGCAGTGTAGGCAGGTCATGATCAGCGGCGAGGGATTTCGATGCCTCCGAAACACTAGATCCGACGGAGGTGAAAAATGCATTGAATTCGTTGGCTAGTGTCTTAACATCCTTCGAATATACTGGCTGTGAAACCTCTCTACGTGGTATGCATTTCCTAATGACTTTCCACAAGGAGTTTTTGTTGTTGTTGTTCTTACTAATTTCACTCTGGACATGTGCTTTTTCGGCGCTCCGTAGCTTGTTCTTTACTTCATTTCGTGACAAGTAGAATTTCTCCCAGTCAGCAGGCAACTGTGTCACACGGGCGAGCTGGTACAACTTGTCCCTTGTTTTCATTAGGTCTTTTATATCCTGGTCGATAAAGGGACACTGCCGGTATCTGATTTTCATGGTCTTAATAGGGGCATGCCTATCCAGTACGCTACAGAAATTATCATTGAAATGTTCGAGCTTTTCATTGACGTCATCAATTGATGAATTATCATACCACGGAACTTGTAGTAGATCATTCACAAATCCATAAGAGTCATAGTGCTTATAACTTCTGGAGGTGACGTAAGTAGGCGCAGGTTTTGGTAGTTTAAGTTTCAATATTGAGTAGACCAAATAGTGGTCACTAATGTGCGTTTCCTCCACACCACTTTCTGTCACCAAGCCGGCATCGGATGTCAAAATAACATCAATGAGTGATGAGGACTGAGGTGTTACTCTAGTGGGTGTCTTAATAAGCTGTATCAGATTCAAGGTACAGCACAGATCACTCAGAGCGTGAGCCTCCGGGCCGTTATTCATCATATTACAATTCAGGTCACCAGCTACAAATATCTCCTTTCCAAATGTAAGAGCATGCGTGTAGTTGTCCATGAAATATCGATAAAACAGGATACAGAACAGTCCGGAGGTCTGTAAACAACGCACAGCAGTATAGATTTTAGTTGTTTATGTTGAATTTGCAACCATAATTGTTGAAAGCCAGAATCTGAAATTTCAGATAGTTCCTTTAGGACTTTTGTCTTAAGCGAGGCTCGAGTGTAGACACAGACGCCTCCTCCGCGTTTCTTCAGTCGATCTTGTCGGAACAGCTTATAGCCCTCTATTTCTACCTCAGCGTTGGTAATGGTGGAGTTGAGCCAAGACTCTGATAAGGCCAATATGTCAAAGTCCTTTTCGCGTGTTAGCATCTGCAATTGAATTAAGTGATCTCTATTTTTCAAGGATCTGATATTTAGATGAGCAACCTTAATTTTAGATCTTTGGAAGCTTTTCGACTGGTTGCTTTTATTTGATGTTTGCTCCATTGACACTTGAGCTGCAATATTCCCTGCCTGTTCGCCATGAGTTTTTTATTTTTCACCGCAAAGTCTTGAGGTGTCAATTTGAATATTTAATAAGTTTGCATAGTTCACTCCATTTTGTTCAGCTAGTACATTATTACGACGATTTTCTTGGGATTCGACCGCAGTTATTGCCATGCCATTACGCCTTATTAGATAGTTTCCCCCACGTTGTCCTCTTGTTGAAGCTAGAAGGTTGTAGGAGGCGAGCCTTTGCCAAAGTTCACTTGATAATGGTCGGGGAAGCGATCCGTGAATAGTCTTTAAAATCTTGTTCATTACTTTAAGCGAATTACGTAGCGAAAATAGTGCATTTCTTGAATAAACCAGCATGTTGGTCCTCTTTAGTGAGATGACTTGCTTTCTTCGACTAATTTAGATTGCCAAAAGGTAGGAGGAAGGTAAAATATGATAAAAACTACGGAGCCTTAAAATATGCAGCCACACGGGGCGCAATTACATCATCTATTTGAGTAAGAAATCATTCATTTGTTTCTTGAAACTAGAAAAACTGGTTGAACCTGTGATATATGTTGGCAGGGAATTCCAAATATTAGGACCTTGGTATAGAATCGTAAACTGTTTAAGATTAGTACGACAGGCATGAGATCGAATAAGATAAATAAAAGCGAGACCTATTTATTATACCAACTGATTTGGCGGATATTTTTTTGCAAACATGCATGACTGATGTGCTGTTTCCAAGTAAGGTGTTCATCGATATATATACACACCTAAGAATGTTATTACATTTTCTTGTTTGAGTAAGTGATTATCAAGGTAAAGGGAAACTTTGTTGGTAATTTGATGCATGTCCAAGGAAGGGGTGGGTGGGTAGTTTAACAGAAACCGGGATTGAGTCAACAATCTAATGCAATGATTTGAGAAAACACGTACTGTCCAAAGAAATCCTCAGGGCCTGACAGTGTCTTGGCTAGAGATTTAGCTGCTGCACAAGATTCTGTTGCTATATAGGACTAGGCATTGCTTTTCGTTGACATTGTCAAAAATCCATCCCACGCGTGCCAACTCGATACCAAATTAGAGCAATAAACAAATGCTGAGTCATGCTCAAAATTTTACTGTAGTAGTTTGTATGGAAGTTTGTATTTGAAGTTAAATTATGAGACGGTATACGTATTTTAACAAATGTCCTTTGCCTCGTTCGATTTAGTTTCTAAGCTACGTCGGTTACTATAAAATCGTATTATATCAAGTTTAAATGAATAATTCTGGCTTCCCAAGCTGTAATAAAAAGAGCTACTAACTGTCACTAATGGGCTCCATGTTTACTGTAATCTCCTTCCTTTCAGTCACTATACCATGGTTCCGGCCCTGATCAAATGTGCAGTATAAAACTCAGGCGGTTGAATGTTTATTTTCCCCGATCAATTCTAGTAGTTCAAACGACGTTTTATCACGTAAATGTATCCAAATGTGGTTTCACATTTTTCTCATGCTTCCCAGCGAGGATAAATATGAGTAATTTCGAGGTTTCTGTAGAGCCGCAACTTGAATGTATGAACAGCATAACGGAGTACCATGGCCATGCATGTACAAAATCCATCACGGTTTTATGTCTATTTATCTGAATTATTTACCAGTCGATCAACGTCCACACTACGGTTTAAGAAGTGTTAGTCAGAACAACTATGCTATGCCCCCCCCGGGGGGGGGGGGGGGGGGGGGGGGGGGAGACTCCCGATAAAAATAGACGGGGGTGCTCGACCTATCTTTTAGGGGTTAAAATCGTTAGCAGTGCTATCTCTTAGGGGTCTTCCAAAGGTCTGCTATCTTTTAGGGGTCTCCGAGACCCAAAATATTTGTGGCCGAGAAAAAATAGCGCTGGATCCTCGAGCATGAGACCCCACAAGTTGAATCGGTATTTACGGCTTCGATATAGAGTTTGATCCATCCGAATATTAAAGACGAGGTTATGGGGCAGAGCTTTGTCTCTTATTTCCTTTAGTTTGCACAAATTTGTCTTTTGGAGTGCTATCTTTTAGGGGTAATTTTTTTGTGAGCCACGCCCATATTGCTATCTTTTAGGGGTGAATTTCATTTATCACGTCGAGCACCCCCGTCTATTTTTATGGGGATCTCCCCCCCCCCCCCCCCCCCCCCCCCCCCCCGGGGCTATACCACGCCCTAATCGTGAATACCTAAAAAAGAGTTCCAGTTGCAGCAGGAGCCCATTACCAGGAGCATTCCTCTGTTATGGGTTGGATCCCCAGCACAGAGGTAGATTTTTAGATTCGAAATTTCCGCGAAAAGAGGTTGCCGCCATGTTGGTGCCCTTAAACAATAGATCCCTCGTTAGCTTCTTTTGTTGGGGCACCAACATTTGAATCTCTGGGGATTGAGTGAAAACCAGCAATTCGAATTCCCGCGTTGAAAGTGAGAAGAATGATAACGAGAAGTAACGTTAGCTATCTGATTGGCTAAGAATAGCCTACCTTTGTTCTTTTTCGCGCGAAACGCAATGCTAAAAATAGCCTCATCTACCTCTGTGCTGGGGTACAGACACAGTGGGGAAGATGGACGCTCCTGGTAATGGGCTCCTGGTTGCAGTGGTGTTCTACTGTGGAACCAATTACCTAAGGCCCTAAAAACTGTCTCCTTAGACGCTTTTAAAGCCTTAATTCTCAGTAACATCAAAGCAATAACAAAATTGCCTAAGGAATGCGCCATAATATATTTTCATTAAGTTGTCGAGAGGTGGAAGGGATTTGTGTCTCAGCCAATTTATCTGCTATACATGGTCTATTATGACAATATATAAGAACCACAACACAAAGACTAGCCATCAGAGATGCCATTATATCAGTACCGTGCTGCTACATCGAACCTTTTTAGAATTCCTTCATGTGCGTGGCTAATATTTTCTTGTTCGTTATTTACAGAAGGAAATGCACAGAATAGAATATTACTTACTCTTAGAGTTCAAAATCATCGATGGGTTAACAGCTGTAGTGGTTATTGTCTGAAAGAGATTTATATTGTTGTGTTAGAATTCATTTGATACTTTAAAACAGCTATGGTAAGACAAAAACAACAACAAATTTATTTCGTACTGGAATTAATAATAATTACAGGTTAACTGGAAGAATGAAAAGCTCAATAATTGGTACTGGTAGGCTCAGAACAACTAGGAAGCTAAACTAAGCTGAGCCACCGGAACAAAGTTCAGATTGCAATAGCCCACTTCCTCAATATGATTTATATTTTACTTGTCACGCACAAAGGTTTCAATATGAGGTTCCGTGCTAAATTAAATTTATAATTTTCTCTGTGATAAGAATACATTTAATTTAGCACGGGGCCTCGTATTGAAACCTTTGTGCATGACAAGTGAAGCATATCGCGGAAGTGGGCTATTTGATATGGCGGTAAGAACGAAAACAATGTACATAATTTGTTATATAATGAATACAAGAAACGCACACACGTAAACATAACAAGGGACAACGAATAAAATACAATCTGCTGAAAATACGTATTTTAAATTGAAATTGAAAAGGAAAATTGAAAATATATTTGATCAATATTTACTTATAAGATCTTTTTTCAAACAATTTTTGAATTTGTATTTAGTCAAGAATTTAATGTTTTTGTCTAGTGAATTTCATATTTTTAGACCTTGGAAACGAATATTAAATAGACCATAATTAGTTCGAATAGCATGAAGATAATAATAAGAAGATATATGATAGGCGAGTGTTATAATGATGAATATCAGAGTGAGGTTTAAAGAAATCTCTAAAAACAGTTGGGAGGGTATTTGCGTGATATTGATACATGAATAAAGCAGTGCGAGAGAGGACTAAGTCGTTTAGTTTTAAAATTTGCAATTTTATGAACAAAGGGGTAGAATGTGCATCATATTTAGAAAATGTGATAATACGAAGGGCCTTTTTCTGAATAATAACTAAAGGACGAGTTGAAGTCTGATAAGTATTCCCCCAGACAAGGAAGGAATCAAAAAGGACATATTTGACTTGCAAATAATTGTTATGTCTTCTTTCTGATCGGGCTTCATCTTTACTGCATCAGAGCCAAACCTTTAAGGATGCAGGACCTAACGAGCAAACATTGTTGCGGGAACATTTGTAAGTTTCAGTACTGCTTCGGTGAGCAAACGGAAACTATTTGTTGCAGAAGCGAATTTTGCTTTCGCAGTATGCTTCGCGCGCGGGCGAACAAGGAAACATTTTGGAAACACTGAAATTCACTAATGTTTCCGCTAAATGTTACACCTATTTACCAGTTTTTGCTTTAAAAGCAGTTTCCCGCGGCCGTTAAAGCAAAAACTGGTAAATAGTTGTAAGATTATTGTATTGGTTAAAGTTAATTAAGCTGCGGTAATCGGACTTTTCCCATAGACATTGTATATGTCCAAACGATGTGTGGTTGCCTTTTATTTATTTCTCACTGAGCAAACAGAGCTGAGTCAATGCATAAATCAGGGCTATTCTAAAGAGTACTATCGAGAAGTGGGAAAGAACTAAAAGAAGGTAAAAACAAACAAACTAAAATGATACTGTTCATGATAATGCTGCCCCTGCCGCTCAGATTATGATAACATAATAATGCCATACTGTTTCCGCATTGCTGTAATATCATGTTTTGATCAGGGTGTATTATGTAAAATATGAGCTTTGCATGAACTTCATTTTAGGTTGTAAGTGATCATAAACTGGGAATACTATAGATTAAGGTGGCTCGCCTGGATTTTCCAGGGACGCACCATATCCACTTTGAACGGCTGCTACTCCACTGTAAGAGCACGGTCGGGCTAGCCACTTCACCCATTTACTAGAAATAGAATAAACTTTCCAAAAATGTAGGTTTGTTTGACATCGGTGTTACCATAGCAACACAGCGTTGACGTCATGTGTTTTACATATCAGCAATTTTCTCGAAATCTAGACCTAAACTTTTAAAACGACCTAGTGTTCCTTGTAGTCTAAATGTAGGCCTTCAAGACTGCAAAGTTTAAAAAAATTGTATGAGAGCGTTTTCGAAAAAAAATGGGTTAAATATTTTCATTCCAAAAATAAACAGTTCGCCTTACTTCCTGTTTAGTCATCGAAAACTGTGTTTGCCGGACCGATTCAAACGCTGTTTTTAGCATATTTCATACCTGTGGCATAGGACTACTTCTAATGAAAATTTCATTCCATTTGCTTTATTCGATTTCGGTTTATGGAATAATAAGTAATGTAATAAATATGCTCATTTTACTCAAAATAGTAACGTATTTGCTAAGGAAGCTGTAATTCGAAAACTAGTCGATAAATATTTTTTTTAATCCATTCACCTGCAACTCAACTTGTACTACCCTTGCCCTGTAAATTTCAAGAGCATTGAATCATTTTAAGGGCACGAAATAAAAACAAAAACATAGGGAACTTTTACATTCATCCACGCAAGCTTCATTGCTGTATCATTTTGTTTATAGCTTGTGTCTTTCCGAAATTTCTCTTTTGTCTAGATTCTACATACTTGTGTGCTTTTGAACTAACAAGTTTACCATGCACGCATGCTACTCTTCGCTACCGCCGGTCGCCGGAACGCTCGTGCAAATTCTGTTCTTAGGACAATGACATGCAAATTAGTTAAACCATGAAGCTTGGCAGTGCGGGATGATAATATTGAATAAGTGTGTTTTTAGTAACCAGATCGGGAAAAAGTGCCCGTGACGTCTAGACCACATGTTCTAAATATAAATTAAAAACGAGATTTTGTATTAGTGATATTATAAAACCTTTTGTAAATAAATATTATAAGTTATATTATAACAGCGTTACAACTGGCAGCGTGACTATTGTACTAAAAACAGAATTTGCACGAGCGTTCCGGCATTAGCGAAGTGTAGCAAGCGTGCATAATAAACTTGTTAGTTCAAAAGCACACAAGTATGAAGAATCTAGACAAAAGAGAAATTTCGGAAAGACACAAGCTATAAACAAAATGATACAGCAATGAAGCTTGAGTGGATGAATGTAAAAGTTCCCTGTGTTTTTGTTTTTATTTCGCGCCCTTAAATTGATTCAATGCTCTTGAAATTTACAGGGCAAGGGTAGTACATGTTGAATTTCAGGTGAAAAGATTAAAAAAAAATTGTATCGACTAGTTTTCGAATTACAGCTTCCTTAGCAAATACATTACTATGCTGAGTAAAATGAGCATATTTATTACATTACTTATTATTCCATAAACCGGAATCGAATAAAGCAAATGGAATGAAATTTTCATGGCAAGTAGTCCTATGTCACAGGTATGAAATATGCTAAAAACAGCGTTTGAATCGGTCCGGAACATACAGTTCTCGACGACTAAACAGGAAGTAAGGCGAATTGTTTATTTTTTGAATGAAAATATTCAACCCATTTTTTTTCGAAAACGCTCTCATACAATTTTTTTAAACTTTGCAGTCTTGAAGGCCTACATTTAGACTACAAGGGACACTAGGTCGTTTTAAAAGTTTAGGTCTAGATTTCAAGAAAATTGCTGATATGTAAAACACATAACGTCAACGCTGTGTTGCTATGGTAACACCGATGTCAAACAAACCTACATTTTTGGAAAGTTTATTCTATTTCTAGTAAATGGGTGAAGTGGCTAGCTCGACCGTGCTCTTACAGTGGAGTAGCAGCCGTTCAAATTGGGTATGGTGCGTCCCTGGAAAATCCAGGCGAGCCACCTTAATGGAACATATAACGACCAGTTCAATGGTCCGTAAAAGAAGGATTTATATATTGTTTTAATATCTATTCTGCTTTAAGGGATTTAGCATAAACGAAACATCAGTTTGCATGACGTTACATGCATGTAATATCGGGCCCACCTGAAATGTATTAGTGCATATAGTGTGAATATAAGATCACATACGTGTACCTGGTAGCAGAGTTTCGCTCTTTCTGAAATCCTTGGTAAAGTAAAGCTGAGACTAGCCTCGTGTTCACATTACCAGGACAATTACTGGCAGCCTTGTAAATGCATTTATTACCGTTTTCATTGAAGTTCGACTGTGACTGTGACTGCGTCAAGTCTCGTTTCGATAATGGCATTCAGCCCACGGCTATCAAATGAGTACACAGATTAAGGCATAGGTCAACCCTTATTTTGGCTAAAGAAATGTAGAGGGTGGTTAAAGCTAGTTTATAACGTATCCTTATAAAATTTTGAGATAGTGATATTTTTGCGTATTTGTAAAGTAAAGTTGCTATATATTTTTCCTGTCCAAACCGTTTTTCGATATGACGACGGGAAGTCTTAGTTCTTGGGGTCCGAATCTTGAGTTTTTATGTCCGTACTGAGCCAGATCCGTTCCGTGACAGAGCCCGTACAGAGCTAATTTCCAGCTGGCGTGACGTCATCTTCTCAACACAGCAACATGTGAGGCTACTTTTCACACAAACCTTCGCTCGATTTTCTTTGTGAAAAACGTGAAGAGTTTCAGCGTGATGACTGATGGACGCCGGCCCTGTTTTCCCTAGATAAACGGTGAGTATACCAAACTTTTTATTATGTCGTATGATTACAGATTTTTGTCGGCCTAGCCAGAACTTTTCCTTGGTTCCTTGAAAGTTTATCTTGAGGTGTGAGCATGGTAGACCTCTTAGATTTTTGGTGGAGTTCTCGACAAAACAGGAATGATAATAATTGTATTTATATAGCGCACAAATCCAAAACTGTCCATCAGGCGCTTCACAATAATATAAACAAAACTATAAATAAACAATATAAATAAACTAGGCTATTAACACTAGGTAAAATCTAAAAAGCTTATGATATTAAATAAAGATTTACTCTTAAGAGACTTCTTAAAAACAGCAATGCTAGAGGACTTGCGAATGTTAAAAGGCAAACTATTCCAAAGCCTTGGGGCGCAGGCCGGAAACGCCCTGTCTCCATATGTTTTAGTGACTATTCTTGGCTGAATTAAAAGTTCATTATAGATGCAGATCGCAACGATCTAGAAGACCTACGGTAATATAATAGATCAGCAAGATACCGAGAACAGCTATCATTAAGTGACTTATATTGACCCATTCGAAAAATGGTGTCACCAAGCTTTGGTTGTTAGGAAATGCTGGCACTAAAATAAGCACTGCCACTTCAGAGAGCATGCAAAAATGAGTACATTTGTAAAATTTAAGGAGCATAGCACCAAGTGTTGCGAAGTTACCGAGGTTCTAAATAAGAGAGTTTTGTATGAGATTCAGGACGTCAGGACTGACTAGCCTCGTTTTCGTGTTTCTTGAGAGTTTCAAACGCTGATTGCTTTGTAAGGATATATCCTTCCATTATCAAAGTGCTACATGTTGCTAACACGAAATCGCTCTTTCACATAGGCTAGTTTATTCTTCAGAAAATATTGAATATCAAAATTATGCAAATTAGCGGCAGCCATTTTTCGAATGGGTCTATACTAGTAACAAAATCTTGAAAATTATACGATAGTGCAATGGAAACCAATGAAGGTCTTTAATGTTGAAATCTACCAGTCACAATTCGAGCAGCCGTATTCTGGATATACTGTAACTTCTTCATTTGATACTTGTGGAACCAAACAAAAGCGAGTTACAATAGTCAAGTTTTGATGTGAGAAATGCATGTACAGCAACAGCATCTGACTCCTTCGTAAGATATTTCCGAATCCTCAACAAGTGGTAAAACGAAGATTTGCATAACTGTCTGTTTCACATGACCATCAAACGACATGTAGACAGTGCTCATCGAGAACAACTCGCAGACTTAAGACTGAAGAGGTAGTGGACAATCTCTCACTGCCAATGTTAAAACACTCGAAAGGCGGACTAATACGATATTTCGAGTGAATCAACAAAATGTCTGTTTTGTCTTGGTTAAGTTTAAGTTCATTCACATCCATCCAATCCGGAACCGATCACCAGTCTTATTCTTGTCTTATCGTGCAGCGTGATATTTCAAGCATAACTCTACCAAACTCTTTTCATGATGATTTATAGAAAATACACTACAACATTTAGCTTTTGAGAGAATATAGCAGTGTGTCAGGGGTTGAAACTGTATGAGAAAGTTTTCACAAGTTCAAATTTACGCGTTTTCCAGGATACGATTTATAAATCGAACAACTGGACTCTGAAGGAGCTATCATGTTGACGGCATTGGTTCTATATTTGTATCGCTTGAATCCAAACTTTTTGCTGAAAGTGAAATGTTTCTTTTGATTTTCTGATTTGTATCAAGAAAAGGAGAGGGAATGAGTTTATTTGCTTCTATAAATTCCCTTATGGTAATAATGAAATGTAACGAAATAAACTATTGGATTGAATATCTGGTGTGATCGTGTTCATGCAAGATCTAATAAATAAGATTGCAGAAGCTTTTATAGAATAACCTGTTCTAAAATATTCTGCTACTACTTTATTACCGGGTTTATTTAAGAAAGTATTGAGATTTGATATCCATCTTTTGCTGGTAAAATATACACCATTTGATCCAATTGAGTCATTACAGTTAACTAGCCAGGTCTTTAAATTTTGGGATATTTCTAGAAAGTTTGTATGGAAAAGTATAGGACATGAATTACGAATAAGCCGATTTGTGGGGTATTCTGCAATCACTCCTTCGGGTGTATAGCTCTTTCCGCTCTTCAGCATTAGGCCAAAGCCAATTATACTAGTAAATATTATTATAACATGAAGAAATAAAATTCGTTGCATCGTGCTCGCCTTTGTTTGCGAGTTTTGACACGTGACTTACGGGTGATATACTGCCCTGTGATTGGGTAATGCCACATTTGTAAATATCGCCATATGTTACATTAATCCGTACTGATAAGGATAAGACTGAATATGTTATCTATGGTACCCACCAAAAGTTGATGAAGGCCTTGTCGTACAACCGGACTCGATTCAAGAAATCTGGCTGGTTTTAATATTTAGGAGTTCATATCGATCAGTTCTTATCGTTCGATGAACACATAGATCATCTAATAAGTAAAGTATCTAAGAGAATGGGTTCATTCAGACGTTCCGGAATTCTATCGCAATTATTGCTGCTGACCAGATATACAATGATCCTGACTTCTCCTAAATCAGGACTTGAAACTCATGCACTCTTAAAATTATTAGGTTTGGTGCCACTACAGCCTGGTATTCTGAGGTACTAACAATCACTCATAATTGTAAACTGCATGGCAGCACATTGCGCCACAATAGCAGTCCGTATCACAAAAATAACCTTGCATTGTGAAGCGCATTTGGATATTTTCATATAGAATTTGCGCTATATAAATGAATACCTTTATTTTATGTTTACTAGTTAATAGGATGAAAGCACGTACAGTAATCTTAGGTAAGAAATGCCGTGAAGGCATTGGGCCACCATATTTAACTGGCGAACTATTTTTATCTTGACGATTCTGTACATTTATATATTACGAGAAGAAGTAATGATATTCATCAGTTCTAATATAATGTTAAACTCGAAATTACGAAAATATCTTTATATTACAAAGAGAATATAATGATCTTTCAAAGGAAGTTAGAAATCGTAATTCCCTGGTAGATTTTGCGCAGGGAGTGAAGGAGCATTTCCTACTGCCTGAAATATTCAGAGACTCTAATTAAAGGCGCTGTGTCACAGTACTGCGCATGTCACAGTCTCCAGACATTGAATTGACAGCCGCATGATGTAACATCCAATGAGAATCAAAATAAATTTCCGGAAACGCCACACTGTAGCGGGTGACAGTCGACGTGATTCACATATTGTAGTTTTGCACAGTGTAAGGAACGAGGTATTGCAGATTGGTGAATGGTCATCTCCCAGTGATGTATGTCGGGTGTGCGATGTTCGGGATATAGTCGTACGATTTTTGGGATATAAGACCTCCTGGTGCGCGTGGCCAGAAGGAAGAAGTTACTTGGTTGTGATGTCGTAACGATGACGTCATCAATCACGTGATTTTAAGTACACGCCCGTATCTCCCTCATTTCTAATGGCAGGCTACTCACACTTTGACAGACATGGTATTGGGTCCCCATGAATTACTTGGTTGTGATGTCGTAACGATGACGTCATCGATCACGTGATTTTAAGTACACGCCCGTATCTCCCTCATTTCTAATGGCAGGCTACTCACACTTTGACAGACATGGTATTGGGTCCCCATGAATTACTTGGTTGTGATGTCGTAACGATGACGTCATCAATCACGTGATTTTAAGTACACGCCCGTATCTCCCTCATTTCTAATGGCAGGCTACTCACACTTTGACAGACATGGTATTGGGTCCCCATGAATTACTTGGTTGTGATGTCGTAACGATGACGTCATCGATCACGTGATTTTAAGTACACGCCCGTATCTCCCTCATTTCTAATGGCAGGCTACTCACACTTTGACAGACATGGTATTGTGTCCCCATGAATTACTTGGTTGTGATGTCGTAACGATGACGTCATCGATCACGTGATTTTAAGTACACGCCCGTATCTCCCTCATTTCTAATGGCAGGCTACTCACACTTTGACAGACATGGTATCGGGTCCCCATGATTCACTTAGTGGTGATATCGTAATGATTACGTCATCGTTCACGTGATTTTAAAGTGCGAATGAAATGAAAAATTCGATCCCGTTTTTATTTTATTTTATTAAATTCTAGGCTTCTCTTATTCATTTTGTGCAATTAAAAATCAATTTGGAGAGCGCGAACATATTTTGTTTTCGTATCGAAGTCACGCGGAATTGCCAAAATCAGGCGACAATTTTTCTGCTGTTAAAGATATGGTAATCACATGCGTGACGTCACTAGGTCTGTGCATTTATATTCGTCTCCATAAATACTACAAAATAAGTGCATTGTTGGCCAGTTTTCAATTTAAATATGTAATACTTTGAGAAACCTTGACGATGGCCATAATTGTTCTAATAGAATCCTTGCAGTCAGCCATATTTTTACCTTTGTGAATATTAATGTAGGACCTAGTGACGTCACGCATGTGATTAGCATATCTTTAACGGCATAAAAAATGTCGCCTAATTTTGGCAATTATGCCTGACTTCGATACGAAATATAATTATGTTCGCGCTCTCCAAATTGATCTATCATTGCACAAAATGGCTAAGGGAAGCCTATAATTCAATATAATGATATAAAAATGGGATCGATTTTTTCATGTCATTGGCACTTTAAGAGCATGCCCGTATCTCCTTCACTTTTAATTCCAGGCAGTCAAACTTTGACAAGCATGGTATTGGGTCCCCATAAATCACTTAGTGGTGATGTCGTAACGATGAAGGCATAGTGTGACATCGTATGATTTTCGGGATATGAGAAAGACTGGGTCGAGATTGAAACGAGCACGAGCGACAATCGATTCCGTTTGTCAGTGGCAGGAACATTGTTTCTGCCGGAAATTTATACGAGAAATCTCCAAAAAAGCGAACTTAAAGGAAATATGGACATCTTTATCAGACTCTATAGGTATAGTCCTTCACGTTTTCAAACTACCGACAATTTGGATGTCACAACTATGGACAAGAACATTTTTTTTGATTTCAGCACTAATGTTTAGTAAGTTACAACAATGAGTAAGTCTTATTTATTCCTTCGTTGTGCGAGAGCCTAAAAATATAATAGTTCAAACTGATACAGCTCTTCTGAAGTATTAAGATTTCAATTTACAGTGTATAAATAAATAAATGTTTCTATTAATTCTATCAAACAGTGCTCGATACAATGCTGTAGAGCAATAATGCTAAGGATTCGGGGTATTTAAATTCTTGGTTGATTCATATTTCGCTCTACAATACTGTTTCGTGGGGACCAAAGTCCTCACTCATCAGGAGTTACTTCGTGAATGAATATCTATATACATCGTTTGCTTGCACTACTATAAGGTTTTGCTTGCGAAATAATTAGCCATGAAATTTCTTAATCTACATTTATAATAATAATAATAATAATTTAATTTGATATAGCGCTAGCTCCATTAATTGCCCAGAGCGCTTTACAATAGTAATAAAAATCTGCAGCTAAAACCTACTATAATACAAACTCTAAAAAAAAAAACTACTATAATGAAACTAATAAACTACTAACCGATACAGTTAAAATATAGTTAATAACTTCTAAACAATGAGTCAAGATTTATAAGCTTCTATGAATAAATACGTTTTTAACTGTTTTTTAAAAATCTCCACTGAAACTGCACTCCTTATATCATAAGGCAGTTTGTTCCATAGCCTGGGAGCGGCTATTGAAAAGGCTCTGTCTCCATAAGTCTTTAAGTTAGATTTTGGCACGTGCAGAAGCTCTTGGGAATTCGACCGAAGCAAGCGTGTACACGTGCGATAATTGAGCAGTTCGACAATATAACTAGGTGCCAGGCCATTAAGGCCTTTATAGACTAAGAGTAGCATTTTAAAAGTGATACGGTATTGTACAGGCAGCCAATGGAGCTTACACATAGCAGGAGTAATATGATTAAATCTTCTCGTAAGCGTGACAATACGTGCAGCAGTATTCTGAATCAGTTGTAGTCTATGTACTAAATACTTAGGAAGGCCATAGAGTAGCGCGTTACAGTTGTCTAACTTAGAGCCAATAAATGCATGGACTAAAATTTCTGCACTGTCTTGAGTAAGATATTTTCTGATTTTACCAATATTCCTTAAATGATAATGAGAACTTTTACATGTCTTTTTCACATGTTGATCTAAATTCAGGCACTGATCTACAATAACCCCTAAGTTCCGTGCAGATGTCTTAGGATGGATCTCTTCAGCACCCACTTGGATAAATTTAAGGGCAGGCCTAGGACGGTACTTGGAACTGATAAGGACAAGTTCAGTTTTATCTTGGTTTAGCTTCAATCCGTTTCTCACCATCCAGCAGTCTATGTCCTTAACACAAAGTTCAAGATTTAATTTAGCCAAAGAGAGATCATCATGACAATCAGTCTTGAAAGATACATACAGTTGGGTGTCGTCAGCATAAAGATGGTACTGCAAGTTATGCTGCCTGATGATGTCAGCAATCGGTGAAGTGTAGAGAAGATACAATAAAGGACCTAATACGGATCCTTGGGGTACGCCACGATGTAATTGACGCTGTGTCGACTTTGAATCCTCAATCTGGACAAACTGCATTTATATCCTTAAAGTACCTATGAAGCTTATTTTTTTATTTTAGATATCAATTCTAAACCAAATGAATAGTAGAATGGTACAATATATTTCGCTTTGAATGCTGTGCCGCTGAGTTAAGGAGGTTTTAATATCCAAAATGCTAATTACATGGCGTCAGGGGAGGTATCTGCAATCACTTCTTAGTGGTTGTGAATGGGCGTTTTTACTGATATAGGAAAACAAATTTCTAACATCATTTTATTTCAACCATGGGTATAACACTGATAATTAAAAAAAAAAATTTGTAACAAAAAACATTGTATAATGATTGATGCCTCCCCTGACGTCATGTAATTAGCATTTTGGATATTGAAACCTCCTTAACTCAGCGGCACAGCATTCAAAGCAAGATATATTGTACCATTGTACTATTCACTTGATGTAGAATTGATATCTAAAATAAAAAAAATTGCTTCATAGGCACTTTAAGAGTCCAAACATATTTGCTAAGCTCTGTCGAGTTTCTCTTGGATGAGTGCCGGAACGATGCAGTATGGTTTCTGTATCTAGTCTTGAACTCGTTGTCAGTGAGACCCACGTATGATTCACATGTGTTATTATCTTTACGTTTTACACACGCTTGGTACACTACAGCAGACTGCAGGCAGTTTCCGCTAAGGGGGCATTCGTTCTTTTTACGGCAGTTACAGGTCTTCTTACTTTCTTCATCCTCAGGTTTGCTATCGTGTTATAGTCCTTTAGTTTTCTCTTATTGTGTGCGTCGATAATTTGTTTAATGTTGCTCATGCAGCTGTAACTAATTTTAATGGTATTTCTGTTGAAAATTTTCCTGAGGTTATTGCCTATTGGGAAGCATTTATCAACAAGGCTAAGGAATTTCTTACCAACATTCTTACCAACATTCTTACAGACATTCTTGCTGAACGGGGAATTATACCACAGGATGTTATTTATAGGTCTGTTTCTTATTTTGTTTGTAGTTTTCCGTTCAAACTCAAGTCTGTGGTTATATCCGCTCTCATTCAGTGCCTTCTGATAGAGTGGTGCGGCAAGATCGAACGACTTCTTGTATGGACGAGAGACGTCTGTTGATGCCTGCAGGTATATTTTTGATGATAGAAGGCGGGTGGTTGCTCTGCCGGTGTACATACAGCGGGGTGCTGTTGGGTTTTGCATATGGGCTGTATGCGTTCTCGGTGAGATTAAAGGTAACATCCAGGAAGTTTACAACTTTTTTGTTTACTTCTATGATGATCCGTAGTCCGTGTTCTTTGAATATGGAGCTGATCTCTTTCTTGGCCATGGTTCTCTCTGTTTCTTTTGGCGTGGCGTCTGTAACAGCCAAACCATCGTCTCAGTATAGTCCTATTTTGTTCCCATGCTTTGAATGGAGTTGCGATAGTATAAAACAACCCACTAGTTCGCATGTTTCCTCTCCGTCGAAGCTCCCCATTGTTACGTCAAAAGGGCTAGTGCTCTTCTTTTGCCATTCTTGTTGTTTGTTGATGAGGAGTGAGTTATTTGCTTGTATAATGATGTTCCTTTCGTCTTCTGTTATGTTGTCGTAGTTTGAAGCGAAATTCAGCGCTTTCATCAGGAGCTCCTCTTTAATGGACGGGTAGAATTCTACGATGTCAAAACAGATGAAGTTATGCTTTTCCTTGTTATCGATGAGGTTGAACCATTTAATGACCGAAGAGGTGTTCTTCCACTGGTTTATATTAGTTGCTGTTACGATCTTTCCATTTAATATTCTATCCAGTATTTGTTTACTGATTTTACCAATCTCAGATTTGGTGGGGTTTATTAACCTGCAAGTGGGTTTGTTTGCAAAGTTTGGTTTGTGGTCTTTCAGCGTTATGAAGCCTCTTTCCTAGAGGTGATGTCGATTCTATCGTCAATGTCTAGTTTAGCGGCGATGTTTTTGTCCTTCTGCTGGATTTTACATGCTGTTGTACCAGTGAGATGACTTCTTGTATGATTTAGTAATGTTTTGTCAATTAACTCGTTGTATTTAGCGGGCTCCATCTTGTAGAAGTTCGTATATAGTTTTGTCTGCAGAGACAAGTAGTTTACTCAGTGTCGCTTTTAATGCACTTGACATCTTTCTTGAGGTCATTAAAAAAGTTATCGTTTGCTTGTTTAAACTTTATGCCTTCAGTTGGATGAAATTTAGCATTCCGTCCTCAAATTATTTTAGTTCGTCTATAGGAGGAGGGTTCTTTGTGGAATTGAAGCCGTATGTTTGCTTGGTATATGAAGTCGCGTTAGGGTTAAGGAAGAATTATGTTTTCTAACGCATTCTCCGAAGGAAGCATTCGGTTTTCTCAATGAGGCAGTGTAGGTAGTCCTTTTCGGATGGTATTGAGATATTCTTAGTTGAATAACCATTTTCTGGTCAATTGCAGAAACGTTGTCATCTTACCATCTGTAAGTACAAATCATATTTAATGCCAATAAAATATACATGACATTATGGGATGTGTTCAAAAATATTTTTTCACTAGGCCTGATATGATCCAAGAGCCATCTGAATAATGCATTTCTAGCGGAATTGCACATCGCGAAATATAAATATATATTAATTGGCATATATTGGCATACATTAGGTATTTAATCTACAAATATATATTATAGATATATTTCCCACTGTGCGATCACGTCTGAAATGCATTCTTCAGATACCTCTTGGGTCAGGCCTATTTAAACATATATTTTTGAAGACATCTCATAACGTCATGTATAATTTATTGGCACTAAATATGATTTGTACTAACATATGGTATGTGTATGTTGTAGGACAACGTTTCTGCAATTGACTGTATATATATATATATATAGATACATTATATATAGTCGATCCAGGAAAGGTTGTCTTATAGAAAAGTCAATTACAAACATATAACTGTCACGTGACCGTATATATTAACTTCCCTTGGTTTGCTGGTGTCGCGAGTTGGTAAGACCCGCGGCCCGGAGATACTGTATAGAAAACGAGGAGATTCGGAAGAAAGAATACTCGAGTTCCAGAATGATTTGGCAGCAAGTATACAGGAGAGAGACGCAAATTGGATAAATACAGTATCAGTTTACAGCAAGGTTGCGTTTTATCTGGATTTGACGAGTAAACACTTGCGTTTTAATTCTAGAAGTTTGGTCGTGAGGGGAATTATCATGCATACCGCAAGGGCAAACATTATCTTATCTGGTCACGATATTTAAATTCGAGGGGCGATTGGTGAGAGAGTAATAACTCAGTGTTCCTTGAGATCATCTTGATATATGAGTTTGAATAAATAATATTCGGCCGTGTCGCCGTTGGATGTTCGACTCTACAACGCACAGTACTGAGTTGATAGCGAGTTATTAAGTCGGCTTAATTTACTGACAACGTATATGCAAGCTCTAGCTTTATTTTGTCCGTTCTTTAATTTGTATTTTAAATATGAAGAACAACCACTGAATCATGATGACTCATTCAGTTCGACCGGAGCTGAAGGCGTGCTGATGCATGCATAGTTCACTTGGCTTCTCGTAAAAAACACTAAATTGTCCTGTGTAGTATGAACAACTTTTTAGTTTGACTGCATATAATCCTTGAATAAATATATCGGTTGCAATACCGCCACATCTGTTTATTTTAAATACTGCATTGAAGAAAATGCTACAATGGCAAAAATTGCAGCTGTTTTTAACGGCTGCACTTATTAAGATAAGATTAAATATTCAAAAATTAGTCTTGCTTCGTTATTTTTATCTGCGAAGCTAACCAACAGTTTTAATTCTAGACTTAACTACGTGGTTGAGCGTGGTTGATTTATAAGATTTAAACATCGCAAAATATTCCGGCTTTTTTATCCAGTGTAAGTTAGTTGTTAGTTACTGAAGCAAACCTCCCTACGTATTATTTATTATTGAACGTTTTTCCTTTGTAATACTAATTGTTGAATGGTCTTACCTGATGTGCATGACTTCATACCAGTTGAATGTGTTGTGATTCCAATGTGTACATATCGAACTTTGAACTATCGAACTTCAAAAAGTTTCCCAAACTTACTGTTCACTAGCATTCACTATCTGATATTTTTACCCAATAGACCCTTTGCACGTGACGTCATAGCCGCCATGTTGGTGTACAGGTAACAATAGATTCCTCGTTAGCTTCTTTTGTTCTGTACACCAACATGGCCGCCATCGCCATGCAAACCATCTATATTCTACAACGAAAGCCTAAGGGGGGAAAAGGAAAACAATATGCAGTAAATTGCGCTTGGTTTGAGTTAATAGGCAAGTTTAGTTTGCGCATGCACGGTGTAGACCCCGTCATTGAGCTATTTTGAGAAAAGTGCATAACTTTAGCCACAGATTTAGTATGAACTCAAGACTGAATAAACAGAAGCGAACTCAAGCTTATTTGCTCCGCTGATTTGTCCATGCTTTTAATTAAAAGTCAATCAGATGGTTTCTAAAAAGCTCAAATTGGACTCGCCCTACGCGCTCGTGCAAAAAGCACGACCAAACTTCTATAATTAAACGCAAATGTTTACTCGTCAAATCCAGCTGAAACGCAACCTTCCTGTAAACTGATACTGCATTTATCCAATTGGTCTCTCTCTCCTGTATACTTGCTGCCAAACTATTCTGGAACTCGAGTATTCTTGCTTCCGAATATTCGCGTTTTTTATATCTCCGGGCCGCGGGTCTTACCAACTTGCGATAGCAGAGAACCACAGGGAATTTAATTTATTCTGTATATACGGACACGTGACAGTTATATGTGTGTAATTGACTTTTCTAAATATATATATTCTATGCAGAAGAAATAAATATTTGTCGTGCAACCAGTATCACACCTTAACAATAAGCTATCGCTGTCGTGTGCTCTGTCTGTGTATACGATTCAACTTCTAGACCATGTAAACAACATTTATTACGTAACCAGTAAGTAGTATCACACCTTAACAATAGACCATTTTCATACGTATTCCGTGTACACGATTCAATTTCTAGAACATGTAAAAAATATTCATTATGTAACCAGTAATTAGTATCACACCTTAACAATAGGCCATTGCCATTACGGACGTATTCTGTGTATACGATTCAACTTCTAGACCATGTCGTAAATTCGAGTGTTCCATGTTATTAATTAACATAAGTTACAGCATTTACCTGAAGAGTGTGGTTAGCTTCGCTTACCATACGAAACAGATTTGTAGTGAATCAAAGTTCTATGAAGTAACCTAAGTTTGTACAATAGCGATAGAGTGGGAATATAAGATTTAAAGAGACGGAGCTTTCGTTTAGTTTTGAAGCAATGTTTTCGACATAAGGCTCATTTGATAAGAGGACAAAATTCTTTACTTACGAAAGAACAACACATGTAATAAAAACTCTCGTGCGACTATCTTTTTTTTTGTAAAATTCATTAATAATTCATGAGGGTGACAACCAATCCAAACACAGTATTCAGGTCACATGGGTGCTGCTGTAAATCCCAATAAAGACTATTAATGAGGTACATTACTTTCATACAGATTTCTTACCGATCTAATTAATTCATTAACTTTGATACAGATTTTTTACTGATCTAATTAATTCATTAACTTTGATACAGATTTGACAAGACGCTAGAATGTGGACATTAGACCTACTCGTAGCAATTTAGCACTAAATAGTTATATTTAAAGAAAAAAACTCAAGAAATAGCAACGACTAGTACTATTTAGATTTAGTAGTGTTTCACGGGTCAAATGTCCGCACTCTATTGCCAGATGGTACATATAAAGAGTTAATGAAGCCGTAACTAACCTTTTGTCTCTTTTCACGAAGATACTCATTCCCTCCTCTCCTTTCAGCTCCAATACAAGACGATTAATTCCGCATGTTAGCAAATATAGACTTTTCTTTGGGGGGGGGGGGGGGGGGTAACGCTCGCCATTTTGCTGTTTTGGGTGGACGAAAGCGTTGGGTTGACATATTTAGTTCACGACAACTCACCGCAACCACGTTAACTTTCAAATGAAATAGTGCATAACTTGAAAATTCAAATCAGATCTGCGCTGGAATTCCCTGGAGTTAAGTATGAAAACAAGGAGTGGTTACTTTATTTTTCTTTATTTGTGTTGTCTACATACTTGAATGGATTTATTCTTATCCTATGGGACAAGTCAGTTCAGTAATCAAAGCCACTATTGTTCATTGCTCCATTAACGAGCAATTCGCGCGCCAATCTAATCAAAATTTCAAGCATGTAACGCGGGCTCATTTTGTGAAGTAATTTATGCGTGCGCTATTATTTGATTCTTTCGCGCGAATATTTGCGTGGTCAAAGCCGCGTATATCCGCCGGTCCTAGACCTACAGGCCGGTTTGTAGTTATGTATCGAGTTTTTCTTTACGAAATAAAGGTAAAATGTGTGATCTGTCAAACATTAAGTAGCTCTAGGTTCATACATTTAACAACGTTTCCTGTCGAACAGCTTTACTTGAAAAAGGAGCGCCTTGGCGATGTTTAGTTGTTTCGATCGCTCGGAAATAATCTTAGACTTCAGTCATTTTGTTGATTATCGAGGTCAGTAAAACGCAAATTGTAGGGCTAAGGTAACCGAGTTTTGATGCAAGGAGAAGTGTACGGGAAGAGATGGCTACGGAACGGAGGTCGAGGAGATGGATCATCTTGATACCAGTACGCCGGCAGCAGTTGAAGTGGTCGTCATTTATACCTCCAGAAAAAGTGGTGATTTTTAGTCTTCTTGATGTATTTGTAGATCTGGTACAGTGGTTGTTATAAAACATGCACAGCATTATATATCTTGATTGTGTTGGGAAAGAAATGGTAAATATACTAAAGATACTCTTTGATAAACATACTACAAACTGTTACACAAAAGCAATGAAAGGTTTGGAGTAGTTGTGTTTTTGGAAAAGAGAAATGATTTTATGAAAGCCTCAAAAATATTTCATTCAAAAGGTTCCATGAAAATGAATTGTAACTAAATTTTTGAGAATAACTGATATTAAAGAAGTTATTTCAAAGACAGATGTAGCTATAAAATTTAACCGACTTTGAAAGAACTTCAGTTTAAATGACAAGGGTGCTTCCACTGATATATCCCAAATAACAGCCATCAACATTTGAGTTTACTAATTTGTGGTGACAAAGGCATTTACATCAACAAAACTTCTCCTACAGTTTAATAATACAAAGAAACATCTTTCAATAAAGTTATAAACTACTGGGAACTTTTGAAGGACTTCTTGTCCTATAATTAAACTTCCATGCCCCACTGCCTTGCCAGCAACTGCTAATTTCAGCAAAATTAGTGCAAGAAAGCCCTCAAGACCTGTAGAAATAAAACCAAAAACTACCTTAAATGCATCTAGATTCAAACAATAAAATTCAAAGAATTGCAAAGAGATCTTGAGACCAACAACAAAATCTGAATCAACTGAATAATTTTGTTGTCAGCAAATGCTGCTTTAGTGGAAACTATAGCCCAGTTACTTGGTCTCACTTGGCCATTTTAATCTCTTCAAGCTATCAGATGTGTCTTAAGGTATACCTTATGCTCCTCTAATTATTCAAAAATATCAAAATAAGAATGTACCTGAACAAAAGCTTGAAACTCTAATGGCGAGAACAAATTAATGAAGTTTAAACAGAGTAGTTGCAAGAATCCAGATCTATTCCACCTCTTTTTCTTGTTGGAGATAAATGAGATGCAGACTTTGATTAGCCATTATAGTTGTTTCAAAGCTAATTAAACTTAAGTGTTTTTTAATCCTGTTCACAGGGTCACATAGCTCTAATGGCCTAGGTCTAAATAATTTAATGCAGTTAGTGTATGCCACCATTCAAGAAAAAGAAGCTCAGATGTCACTATAAACTGCTCAGTAGCAGTAGCTACACAGCAATCCCAGTGCCAAATCTGAAGAAAACAGAGGAAATGTTCCAAATACAGCAACTTAAGTCATCTTTTTAAGTGGATATCACTGGCACAAGTGTAAACAAGCCAATGCTTCCTTTAAAATTTTTTTTATTGCTTAAAGGATAGCAAAATTTAAAAATACATACAAAGACTGTACTAAATGTTAAAGTGATTTTCATAAACCTGTGAAACAATTATTGCTTGTTAACATCTAATAGTCAAATATACACAAAAGAAAACAATAGAATTAGCATGTAATAAGACTAAATATTCTAGTATCTGTTTCACAGGTTTATGAAAATCACTCTATATAATACTCAGATAGTATTAAGAATACTCAATACTCGGATAAAACAATCTTTATAAAACCAATATAGCTGAATTTTGATTTGAATCTTTTCATTTTAATATCTTTGCATATCAACATACATGATATGTACATGTAGTTTATTTTCATCATTACAATTTGTTTTATTGCCCAAGAGCATGCAGGTGTACCAATTGTGTTCATGCAGCGAAATCTACCCTGCGAGCAGAGGTTTGTCATCTCTTTGCCTTTCCTGTCCGCCGAAAGAAAGGGAAAGGACAGGAAAGGCAAAGAGATGACAAACCTCTGCTCGCAGGGTAAGCGAAATCAAATCATAACAAATTTGGCTGGCGGTCATCTTTTTTTGTAAACTGACACGCCAAATAGTAAGAATTTGTTGTTTAGCATTCAACAAAATTAATGTATGAGACAGACAAAATAAATAATCAAACTATAAACACTAAATATCACAATCAGCGCAGCTACCAAAATTAAGTAATATTTACAATGTCTGTGGCATAAATCGCGCGTGTAAAACTCACAAACACATAAAAAATGGTAATTTGCATATTACAGAATTTAAAAGAAATTAACGTGGTCTGAAGAGGGCCTCATACCTGTTCAGAAATTATGAAATATTATGGTGTTAGCCATCAGCAACGACAATCCGACTACAACAATGCTGATATCCTCGCTGGCCCAATATGTTGTGTCCTGAACAGTTCGTTTGCTGAACAGAAACTCCCCCCGTCTTGGAAGCTAGCTGACGTTATTCCCATACCAAAACTTAAACCAGTCGTGGAAGTTAATAGCCACCTTAGACCTATCTCACTGACTCCTGCGATTTCTAAAGTTGCGGAAGATTTCATTGTGAAATCGTATCTTGCACCTGCAGTATTAGGAAGGATTGATCCTGACCAGTACGGGGCCATCCCCCTGTCTTCTACCGTACAGTCCCTCATCTCAACGATACATCACTGGGCTCATGCCACGGATGCAACTGGTGCCGCAGTGAGGGTCATCTTGCTCGATTACAAGAAGGCGTTCGACCTTATCGACCATAATATTCTAGTACAAAAGGTCCTGAGTTTACCTATTCCTCGAAGCATAGTGCGCTGGATAGCCGATTTCCTAATGAATAGGAAACAGCGAGTTAAACTTTCAAAAGACTGCCTGTCTGAGTGGGGCGACGTCCCTTCCGGGGTCCCACAAGGCACCAAGCTCGGTCCGTGGTTGTTTTTACTTATGATTAATGACCTTAGAGTCCCTGATGTTCATACCTGGAAGTATGTGGATGACACGTCGATAGCAGAGGTTGTCCCGAGACGAGCAAATAGTCAGATCCAACATGCCGTTGAATCAGTTGAAAATTGGTCTCGACAAAACAAGCTACAACTCAACGCTAAGAAATGCAAAGAACTTGTAGTCGATTTTAAGAACCAGAAACACGAATTCGATCCAATAACTTTGAATGGTAAAGATCTTAGTGTTGTTTCCCATGAGAAGATATTAGGCTTGCACATCTCTTCCGACTTGCAATGAAACACTCACATCAGTGAGATAATTAAGAAGGCGAACAAGCCTTTGTACTTTCTAGTATCATTGAAACGCTCTAGGGTACCAGCTAATGATATCTGTAATTTCTATTGCACTTGCATTAGATCTCTTTTAGAATATTGCGCGCCCGTTTTCCATCACTCGTTACCCAAATATCTTAATGACGACCTAGAAAGGGTACAAAAGAGGGCCTTGGCAATAATATCGCCTAAAATGTCATATGTAAGCAACTTGCAGCTATTTAAATTAGTAACCATGCAAGAACGACGCCAGCATTTATGCCAGAAATTATTTTCATCCATTATAAGTTCTGAGACACATAAATTACATGGCCTCCTTCCACCTAGACATGTGTCCAAACATAATCTTAGGAAAAAGCGGACCTTTGATATTCCTAGGGCCCGGACAAATCGTTTTAAATGCACCTTCATCCCGTCCATGTGTAATTCCTATAGCAATTTTTACCATTACGATACACTATATGTTTAACTTATGTAGATATTGATTGTGTTTATTTTATAGCTTGTAACACTAGTATAATTATTGTGAATTACGCAATTCAGCCGTGAGGCTGCAATGTGATTATTATTAAACTATCTATCTATCTATCTATCTATCTATCTATATAAAGTAAAATATTTTTTTACGTATGTTAAAATGGTTCTCCTTACAGTTTTCCTTCCACAAAGCCACAATATAGTGACATTTATAGTATAATGCTAAAGTTGTTAATAACAAAATTCGGTCGAATTAAATTCCAGTGTGAAGCAGCTAGTCTCTAAAGAACGTTACCAAAACAGAATAGCTTTCAGTTTTGTCTCACAACTCTTCCTCAACTGAGCTATCCATCGTATTGCCTACGAAATCGAAACACTTTCTAGCCAGCACTTCGTACTTGTATACTCCGTTGTATTGAAAACGACTGAAAATGAAGTACACTCCTTTCATCACAGAAGTTTTAATCCAGAAAAAGGTTATCTTCTCCATTAGATCAGAAAAGAGTCCCAACTTCATCTGATTCCTCTGAAGAATGGTGAGAGAATACGAAATTCTGACAGTGGTTCTCTTGTATAGTAGTTCAGTTGTTATTCAAAAGTCAAAATCTCCCGTTTTAGTTCATGTTAATTTCGACGTTAACCTTCGTGACAACTTTTCGTTGCAAATAACCAACTCAGTTAAGGCTATGAAGATCCGATAAATGTGGCTAAAGTAGGTTGAAAGTGTGATACAAACTTCGCCAGTGAAAGTTAACTTTCTCCTCCTTTTGATCGCGACGAACAACCTCTTCCCCAGGGTCTTCTCGGTCAGATCCAAGATGGCGGCTACTCGGAGAGAAGCTGACCCTAGTAAACGCTGAACTGTCACGTATTCTGATTAGCTCTTCGATTATGACGGTTGTTCTAACAATGCTTTTTATTTGCCAAACGGCCTAGTCTAGAGAGGTGAACTTGTATGTAGATTCGATTGCTCAAATTTTATCTATAAAACGATTTTAAATAACCTTAAAACACGTTGTGTAGGTAGAACAATAGATGAAGTGCATTACTGGGTAATTTTCTGATAAGTTTCATCAGTGGGAAAGCCAGGAGAAGCCGTTAAACATGAACATGTGCTATCGATCGCTTCGCTTCAACGCTAACGGAAAATTAACGGCTTTTTAGGATTCTCTTCTAGCTTAGATACATCCTGGTAGCTTCGTGATACCTTCCCACTGTTTCTTTATCCAAGTAAACTCCATTTCGAGCCATTTAGTAGACCTTGTTTTCACTGCATCCTTCGCCGCGTGGAAATACCGTTAGTCGCTTCTCGCTTACTCCGGATTGGGATACCTATGGTTTGTAGACGTCATGAACTATTCCCATATTTAGCTTGGCCGCCATCTTAGATCGCCAAATCACGTGACAAAATACTCCCAAAATCTGGGAGTATTTGATCACGTGATCCAGCCTTTACCAGGGTCTTCTCTCAGAGTAGCCGCCATCTTGGATCTGACCGAGAAGACCCTGGGGACGAGGTTGTGCCACGAACGCTCGGCGAACAATTATATCCGCTGGGGGTGGTGATGGAATCGAATATCTAATGCGTATGCCTAAACACTAGACATAACTTCCAAAGGCCAGATTAATGGCGGGCTCACATTGAAGATTAGTTTGTGAAGGAACCATGTCACAGAACCTCGAAAGAATTTTCTCGAGTTGAATCATTATTTCGCTATAAAAGAAACATGAACCGGCATTAGCCAAACACCGAATCTTATACCAGTGTCACAGGAAATTTGCATCCCCAGGAAATTTGCACGGTGCACCCCGTTCCTATGAAATTTGCACCCCTTACCAAACCTGTTTTAAGTGTTTGTTTAGACGTTTCTTAGCTTTATACTGAGGCAGAATTTTGTCAGAAATGACCTTCGAATCTCATCTACTTTAATTTCACGGCTAAAACCTAGCGTTGTTGAATGCAGGTTTGTGTAAAGACATTTGGTTTGCAAAACGGAGTTTGATAACCGTACACATCGATCAGTGGCGTAGCGAGGTCCAAAACTTGGGGGGGGGGGGGGGGGTGTTCATAGATATGATATGTACCTATTATATTTTAAGGCCCCGTAAAACCCCTCACGAAATAATGTCAGGGCCATATAGGAGAACAATCAACAATTTTAATAAGGGGGAAGAGGTGTTCTGTTAAACATTTCAGAGAAAGTGACTGAATATATTTTTTCGCTACGCCACTGACACCGATCAATTTACACGCATTAAACTTCTTAATAGGTAATTGTTATAGTCGGCGAATTAATACTCAATATAATCTTATTAGCGTCACGCAATTTTCAAAAAAAGGTTTTTAGTAGGAACCTTTTATTAAGCGTCCAAAATTGTAGATAGCCTGCGTGCAAATCCAAGGTTCAAACTTTTAATAATACCAGTGGAGACTGTAGTTCCTTTAAAAAAAACTAGTATTGATCGGCGTTGGCAGGAAAGATAAACATCGCAGCATCTAGAGTTCGACTTTTTTATCATAGCGTGGCAAAAAAAGCTGGAAGTAGTAATATTTAAAATTTAACTACGAAATCGTAGCACGGAGTTTTGGTTTAACTATGATTTGTATCGCAACATTCGATTAATAGAATTTTGATTAAAAGAGTTTGTCATCTCAAGCAAATTGTAAAGATTATTTTCAAGATTTCCTTCCGGCCTTTCAAATAAATCGGGTCGGTACTTTGCGGTAGCCTTTCAATTTATTGGTCTTTTCAGTGGCCTGCTGTTCACGCTCTAGCGTTTAGAACGGCAACTGCTTGCAAAGAAAAACAATTTTAAAATAAAAATCACTCAAGGGACTAAGAGACCGTGAGTATGTTTATACGTAAACCACCGGCGCTCAATTGAAACCACCTTAAAGTAAGAAAACGCAAGACACGAGGAGTGCAAATTGCCTAAGAGGGTGCAAATTTCCTAGGCAAAATGTCTAGGAAATTTGCACCGGCGAGTGCAACTTTCCTGGAACATCGGAATAAATGGAGCAATAATTGTGCGCGAGTCTGCATTCTTAACAAACAACAACACAACATAAAAATGTTATTCGCCTGCTGTTAAATAACAACAAAAAAGAAAAATCAAAATTTGAATGCAATTTCTTTGTGACATGCTTGTTGACAGTTCCTGGATTTGTCAATGGCGGATTTACGCGATTTGGAATATCCTATATACCACAGGTAGCCCAAGCTTCAGCTTGGGATCTGTATAATATTTAACAGCATTTGTATGGGATTTTTTAGTTTTCCATGTACAACGTCAATCTTGAATAAAACTCGATGAAATTCGCTGTAACATGGCACAGACATAGTCAAGGAACACAAGAAGACACTGTATATGTTTTTGTCGAGTTTTATTCAAGATTGACGTTGTACATGGAAAACTAGAAAATCCCATACAAATGCTGTTAAATATTATACAGATCCCAAGCTTGGGCTACCTGTGCGCTTACATAATGAATTATATGCCGATATATAATTAAATGCTAAAGCTTTCTTTGACACATTACAGGAGCTTGCAATGAAGCTAGTCTTTCAAAAAGCTATTCTGCAGTGGTATTTACCCTGGGAATTTTTCTGACATAAAACAGATCCTGGGAACATTCGAAAAATACATCGCTCTCCGGTTGCAAAACATCAATAGTCCTGGGTCCTTAAAATTTGGAATTTGGAAATTTGATAAGATTTCACAGGGTCCGCTCACAATTACTTTCGACTCCTGGGAATACAATAGAAATAATATGCCTCGACTCCTGGGAATGGTAAAAAAAATACCTTGACTCCCCATGCCAGGAACATGTTTTGACTCCTGGAAGTTGAGCCTGGTTTTTTTAGCATGCAAGGAATATTCCCTAACCCACCTGGGAATCTGTGACTACTTCTTCTGAGCTGGGAAAAATACACATAAACCCATTACCTGGGAAGTGTCTTCGAATATTTTCATCCTGGTTAAACAGAATAGCTTTTTATTTGCCAGCGGTTTTTAATATCGTCTAATTTGAAAGATAACTATACGAAATGATCACTACTGTAGTTATTCCAGTTGTTTGAACAATTTTCCCATTGCAAGCTCTCGACATTACTGCACCACTTTGAATTTTGGAGCCTGAGTGTTAAAGTTGTAGTTTAGCCAAAGTCGGTAAACACAAGAGGTTAGCAGGCAAATATTCGGCGCTAAGATTAAATTGAATAAATTTCGAACTTCTTCAGTTCAATATACCTTGTTTGACTGCTATTTTCAGAATCATACTATAGTAGTTGTACGGTTCTTAATACAGATCGTAGATAATCGGTGCTTCAAATGTGTTGTGACTTTGCTTTGATTTTGCTTTGGGTCACTTGTCGCGGAAAGTAAAAGTAATCTTGATCTAAATCATACACGCGCTTTCGTATTGGTAATTTGCACAAATGCTGTGTTGTTCAATGTAATAGAACAAAAGCTACGAATTCTTACCTTCGACATGCGTGTAAACCTTAGGCATTCCTATCATCACGAGGAACGAGAGCGTCATATGCTTTTATAACCACATAAGCCACGCCAAAATGACGTTTTAAAATAATTATAAATTCGGTTTGTGCTACTGGTATACAAATTTAAGACCAGTCCGTGATCCGATTGGTTAAGGTTGACACTTATCTTGACACGTCAAATTGCGGGATATTCAATTTCTATTGTAAGATATTTTCATATGTACACAGTGCATGCTTGTGTTAGCCGACTGGTGCCACGGACAGTTTAATAGCTATACCTATGAATTCCAGAAACGACCAAGGACATGCAGAGAACAAGAACACACAATTTCCTTTCATTATTGATCCAAGAACACGAAGAACGAGAACAAGGACCACAGATGTTTATATCGGGGATACCAACACTATTTCACACTATTTTTCACTATATTTCACACAACACTATCTCACATTCATGAAGGAGTCATTACTGGATGAACAACAGAGACATCCGATTCCACCCAAAATGACTGAGTATAGCCGAACAAACAGAGCAGTCCCATAAGTTTTATGCATTACATGACTGTGTAAAAAGTATATTCAACAAGGCAGAGGACAAGCTTTCCAAAGGTAGCAAATTATACCAGTAATTGCACATGGTATCAAGGGCACCCGACGAGTACTTTTTGAAATTCGTTTGAAACCAGTTGTATGCAGCTTATCTAGCCATTTAAGGCGCCTACTATGTCTTTTGACGTATTCTAGAAAGCTATTAGCTGTTCGAATTTTCTAGGTGGAAATCGCGTCAACCGAAAATACTATGGCAAAATATTCCCGGCCTACGAATTTGTTAGTAGTCTAGAACATAACAAGAATTTTCTAGCCCAAGTAACTTCATGTTGCAAAGTTTTGTGGAGGTACGATTTTTTTAGGGATTCTTTTTTCCTGTTCTGACTCTATCGGATCAGACGAATTGGGACGTACGAATATTTTAGGGGAAACCTTTTAGTCTCCCTTTTCTTCTATAATTTTCTAGGGATTGAAAACAAATTTTCTAGCCAGTATTTCAGAAAACAATTTTCTAGGGTCACTTTTTTCAAATCCGAAAGTTTTAGGCTAACTTACTCTCCCGAACAGCTTTTTAACCGAAAACTTCATTGGGTGCCCTTGATGGTATACCTTAACTTTGAGTTATACATTTCTCGCTCATGATCATGTACTGCCTGCCAGCTTTCACGTGGTCACTTCTGTGAAATTATCGATTCTCAGAACTCATTTTAGTGCAACTGCCAGGAAAAACGTAAACACAGAAAAAGCTGCTAGCTGTCTACAAATCTAAGAATTTGTGAAGTCTAGGTTCATTCGGTACACCCGACACGCCAATGAATTAGTTAGATAATGATCACTAGATTTGAAAATGTTATACTTCAAAATTTAAGGCCGGGCGGGCGGCAGATTTAACAATGCTAGGTTGTGTTGTCGGCCAAAGGTCACTGGCATCACTGCTGAAATGTCTGAGGCGAGTAACTTTCCTTCCGTTATCAAGTACTACAGTTTATAAATTGAATAGATTTAGCAACTATAGAATACCCAGGCACTTTTGAAGACATCTTACATAAAATTAACTGCCACCGCGATCCTCGGTCTGAAGTAGCCTGCAATGAAACCGCAATATTTTTGGACGAGGGAAGAATGGCACGAGGACAAAAAGGAAGTAGGGGGAGGGGAGGAGAAGGGAAAATACAATAACACATTTCATTGCGCTTAATTGGAAAAGTATTTCATCTTGATCTACCATAAAGGGATCGTCGACAAATCAAACATATTTTTCTTCACCGGGACATGTGCTATCAGTTAGGGCAGGTTTGAAAAATGAATGCTAATTACTCGTCTTCATGAAGTGCAGATCGGGAGCTTCAGTTTAGTTTTAAATCAGTTTGAGATGGAAATACAATGTAAGTCCAGATGTTGGTGTTGTGTATTAAGGGCAGTCATTCGACATACTCATTAGACCTGACTATCATTTATCCAGTCGGTTTTCATGTACTTTATAATAACATAATTTAGCTGCTCTTTCATATTCTGAGAACTCAACAAACTCCGGCAACATGGCTTCTCGATCAGAAGTCGCGGAAATTTGCGCGGAATGAGTATATCGACAAACACTTGAAACACCGCGGTCGTCGGTTGTAGGGAGACACGAAAATCATGTTAACCCCGGGTGTTAATTAACAATTATTCACCGACACTGAGGTGAATAATTGTTTTAGTATATACCACACTCCAGGTGAATAGCCAGCACCAAATAAGTATTTTATTTTCTGTCAAATGGCCAAAAACTCGCGCGAGATGATCGCTGCTTTGCTCGGAGGTGAATATGAAATCATATTCACTGTTTGAGTAGCCAATCAGAGCGCGCGAAAAGTATTATTCACTGGTGTGGTATACGTATATACTAACTAGCATTAATAATAAGAGTATGGTTGATATTTGAAAAATAAAGTAATTTCTAATTAAACTTCATTGTGTTTGTTACTAAAGACCAAGGATTTTAGCTTGTCTATTCTTGGACTATTCTTAATCAATTAATCGTGTGCATTTAGCTTTGATCAGATTTTCGAAGCCTTTTACTCGGATACCAAGGCGCAGTTAGTGAACGACGAGCAAAAAAGGACGGAAGGGAAGGAGGAGGGGAGAAGGAAAAGGGGAAGAAGAGCTCTTTTTCCTTCTACCCCTTTTCCTTCTACCCCCCTCCTCCCTCCCCTCCGTCCGTCCTCCTCTTTCCTTTTGTCCGTCACGATCGCTCATTAACTACCCCTGGATATCCGAGGATGACTCAGCTTGGAAAGGGGGGTCAGAAATTCGGAAGCTTTTCTGGAGCTTCGAAAGGGGGCCGGGTCAGAAATTCGGAAGCTTTTTCTGGGCTTGGAAAGGGGGTCAGAAATTTGGAAGCTTTTCTTGAGATTCGAAAGGGGGGTCAGAAATTCGGACACTTAATCTTTTTCCAAGCTTCTCTTTTCTTTTTCTTCAACTGAATTTTTTTTGGTCAAGTTTCAAGGAATGTGACGGAATCAAATGTTCTGTCAGTGCGATTATCCTAATTTACCCCGAGTTGCCTTTTTATCAGAGAAAACACTTATTTTCAACGGAATTTGTCTACTTTGGAAAACCTCATTTTAGTTTGGAACGCGTTTGTCACGTGACCATATATACAGAATATATTAACTTCCCTGTGGTTCGCTGGTGTCGCGAGTTGGTGAGACCTGCAGCCCGGAGATACTGTATAGAAAACGAGAAGATTCGGAAGAAAGAATACTCGAGTTCCAGAATGGTTTTGCAGCAAGTATACAGGAGAGAGACGCAAATTGGATAAATACAGTATCAGTTTGCAGCAAGGTTGCGTTTTATCTGGATTTGACGAGTAAACACTTCCGTTTAATTGTAGAAGTTTGGTCGTGAACGGAATTATAATGCAGACCGCAAGGGCAAACATTGTGTTATCTGGTCACGATATTTAAATTCAAGGGGCGATTGGTGAGAGAGTAATAACTCAGTGTTCCTTGAGATCATCCTGATATATGAACTTGTTCAATTTTAAATTAAACACTACGTTTTAATAAATAATATTCGGCCGTGTCGCCGCTGAATGTTCAACTCTACAACACAGTACTGAGTTGATAGCGAGTTATTAAGTCGGCTTAATTTACTGACAGCATATATGCAAGCTCTAGCTTTATTTTTTCCGTTCTTTAACTAGTAGTTTAAATATGAAGAACAACCACTGAATCATGATGACTCATTCAGTTCGACCGGAGCTGAAGGCGTGCTGATGCATGCATAGTTCACTTGGCTTCTCGAAAAGAAAAAAAACTGTCCTGTGTAGTATGAACAACTTTTTAGTTTGACTGCATATAATCCTTGAATAAATCTATCGGTTTCAATACAGCCACATCTGTTTACTTTAAATAATGCTTTGAAGAAAATCCTACAATGGCAAAAATTGCAGCTGTTTTAACGGCTTCGCTTAAATTACGTGGTTGAGCGTGGTTGATTAAAAAGATTTAAACATCGCAATACATTCCGGCTTTTGTATCCAGTGTAAGTTAGTTGTTAGTTACTGAAGCAAACCTCCCTACGTATTATATTTATTGAACGTTTTTACTTTGTAATACTAATTGTTGAATGGTCTTGCCTGATGTGCATGACTTCATACCAGTTGAATGTGTTGTGATTCCAATGTGTACATATCGAACTTTGTTCAAAAAGTTTCCCAAACTTACTGTTCACTAGCATTCAATATCTGATATTTTTACCCAATATTCTATAATGAAAGCCTAAGGGGGAAAAAGGAAAACAATATGCAGTAAATTGCGCTTGGTTTGAGTTAATAGGCAAGTTTAGTTTCGCGTGTACGGTGTTGACCCCGTCATTGCGCTATTTTGAGAAAAGTGCGTACCTTTAGCCACAGATTTAGTATGAACTCAAGACTGAATAAACAGAAGCAAAGCTTATTTGTTCCGCTGATTTGTCCATGTATTTAATTAAAAGTCAATCAGATGGTTTCCAAAAAACTCAAATTGGACTCTCCCTACGCGTTCGTGCAAAAAGCACGACCAAACTTCTAGAATTAAATGCATATGTTTACTCGTCAAATCCAGATGAAACGCAACCTTCCTGTAAACTGATACTGCATTTATCCAATTTGTCTCTCTCTCTCCTGTATACTTGCTGACAAACTATTCTGGAAGGTTGTCTTACAGAAAAGTCAATTATACACATATAACTGTCACGTGTCCGTATATACAGAATAAATTAAATTCCCTGTGGTTCGCTGGTGTCGCTAGTTGCTAAGACCCGCGGCTCGGAGATATAGAAAACGCGAAGATTCGGAAGCAAGAATACTCGAGTTCCAGAATAGTTTGGCAGAAAGCAAGTTTTTTTTTCTTGTTTTGTTTTTTGTTTTTTCTTGTCCCCCCCCCCCCCCCCCCCCCTAGTTTTTTTGTTCTGTTTATACATGTGTGTTTCTTTTTGCAGTTGTTTTTTTGACATTGGATAAGAACGGACGCTGTAGCTAAAATAATACTGTGATCCTGAAACGGTCTCAATTTTTCCCAGACTTCCTAAGTAGATAATTATACCAGCACTGACTGAGTACGCCCAAATTACGCTATTTTCGTTTAGAACGGTGTAGCGATTCTGTTGTTGGTTGTGGGTTTGAATAGGCGTAATTTTGTTTTACACTGTGCCGGGCTTACATGTATATACCAGAAACAGTGTTGAAAATACTAGATACCCACTGATTCAAAGTATTATATCTTTGTTTAGAACTAGGAAGCGATTTTAGCAAGTGTTATGAATTTCATTCGTACTGATTTTCTGAACTTAGGCAGACTGAGCGAGCGACCTCATGTTTTTTTCCGAGATTTCGAAAACATCGGCCGCGAGACACGGAGACAGTTTTGAAAATACCTGGCAGTCCAGAAATTGTCCATGCAGAATTCTATTTGAAATCCATAGTAATGCTTGCATAAGTTGACTAAGCTTTTTTCTTTGTGAAGGAAGAGAACTCACATGTAATTAAAGCCGTGTACTCAGTGTAAGGTTTACGAGTGTTTGACAAACGATCACAAACTTTTGAAGCTTCGCCATGGACGATGTCGATGTTCAAAATATTACATTCCCTGCGGCAGTCGAAGCTTTTGCAAGAGAAATGTTCGAACATCTCTTAATGAAAGATATGTGGATGATAGGTGTCCTAGTAGGCATTTCAAAGGTTATAAAGAACTCCGTTCTTGTAGTCACGTTTGAAATAAAAGCTTTTAAAGGAATGCAGTCAGAAAAAAAGTGGAAAAAGAAATGAAAAGACTTGAACTCGTGGCTTCGAACTGGAAAGCAAGAGCGTTAAAGGAGAACTAAACCCTAAAATCAACCCAACGTCTTTACAAAGATGTATTCTAAAGAAATAAGTTCTGCTATTTTATTTTTCTGTGTTGCGCGCGCGTCTATGAGGAGAAAATTAGTCTCCAAGTTCGATTTTCCGCTGAAAAATCTATATTGTGTGCAAATTCAGTGCAAATTTCCCCATAACGTACGTCACACATACCAAGGAAGAACGATCACACCTCTAGCACAAAGAAAGCACAATGGTCCGCAATTAGAAGCCATTAGGCCTGCTATTCAATGTAGGGGACGGCATGGCAAAACTAATTTATTCCCCGTATACTACGTCACAAATTACAAGACTTGAGCCGTCTGTACATACCGGAGGCTGTGAGGAAGGTTTTCGGATTTTCTCTTGCTAGACGCGCAACACAGAAAAATTAAATAGCAGAACCTATTTATTTCGAATACATGTTTGTATAGACATTGGGTTGATTTTAGGGTTGAGTTCCCCTTTAACCATTAGACCACCTTTGCTCTTTGTTAGCAAATACAAAGGGCGCGTTCACGGCTGATTACCGTTCTTTATGTAAAAGGTGCGAACTGAACAAAGGCTATAAATCTTATATGTGCATATGTCTAGGACAACTTTAACGGCAACGACCGTTTTCAAAAGCATTGCACTGCAAATATATATATATACCTTTTGTATTCTTGTCAAATTTGACAGCTAAAACAATAGAGAACAAAAGGTATATATATATATAAATCAAAAGCAATGTTTTTGAAAACGAGTGTGTATATATATATATTGTTTTAGCTGTCAAATTTGACAAGAATGCAAAAGGTATATATATATATTTGCAGTGCAATGTTTTTGAAAACGAGTGTATGCAATGTAAATATATATATATATACGAGCGTAGTTATCACAAAAAGGCTACTACTACCCACCATACTTGGCTGGCATGCACGCAGTTTTTGGTCTCCCGGCTTTTCTCGTTTTCTCAGTCCTTAACCGGTTTTCTTCTCAGAGGGGTGTTAGACGTGAGTCCTCCTTTTGTGTTAACATTGCTCATCAGTAGAACACTGTTGTCGATATTTCAGAATTCTCTCTCTTTATTAAAAGCCATATTCTTTCATGAGTTTTCAGTCGTTACGATGTCGATACTTCAGTATTTTCTCTCTTTATTAAAAGCCTATAGGCGCTCGCGAGTTTTATCGCTCGTTACGATGCATTTCGCGTTACAGAACTGGCCTCCCTGGAAATGCCGCGGAGAATGATGCTAAATAGCTTAGAAGTGCTCATGGAGTTATCCTACTTTGCATTGCAGTGTGCATGCCTTCAGACTTAGACGCCAATTGATCCGATGGTATGTAACGTTTTGCAGTGCACCCTGGGACTGCAGTCTGAACTAAAGGTAAAACTGCTCACATCATGAGCGTAGTTATCACAAAAAGGCTACTACTACACACCATACTTGGCTGGTATGCACGCAGTTTTTAGTCTCCCGGCTTTTCTCGTTTTCTCAGTCCTTAACCGGTTTTCTAATCAGAGGGATGTTAGACGGGAGTCCTCCTTTTGTGTTAACATTGCTCATATGTATATATTAAAATTAGTTTGAAAACGCTTAACAGTAAGTCACTAAACGAATTTGAAATATCATAAGGAAATAGCAAAACTTACCGAACTTGTGTTTTTTATGATGCCCTATAAATATACGGGACTTCCAGATTTCTCGTAAATTTACGTGCAATTTTTCATTTAAGTTCTGTTTTTAAAAGTTATACGAGTAAACTTAAGTAGTACATCCATAAGTGTTACGCACGTTTAATACAACCCAGTCGAGCTGGTTAAAGACCCTATGTCGAATGTTACGCTTTGCGTGACTCAAGCGAAATTCCTTTAAAGTGCAAGTAGCGCCATAAAACAGCATGAACTCTTTGCCCCAAATTCTATTTCTGATATACTTCAGTTGTCTACCTTAGTTTCCTTTGAGAGGCAGGAGCAGAAATTAAACTAGAATAAACGCTACCCAAATTGCGGGATTGATTCATCTTCAGTGTGATGTCACAATGAAAACCTACGGGATTCTATTGTAGTAGTTTTCTCTAGAGATCGAGTTGATTAATCTTATGACGTCACAGGATCCATGAAAAGTAACCAAAATTAGGGATTAAATGCCAGAAATGTTACCAAATTTGCAATATTAATACCTTTTTGTGAGAAACAAACACAATAGTACAATATAAAGTTTTATTTTTTTGACATGATGCTTGCACCAAGGACCCGCACTATTAAGAACCTCACCCAAGGTTGAAGACACCTTCGGTTGTCAGGTGAGCATCTCTGTTCAAAGCTTTACAACTGACATGATGCTCCACTGGAGTGATCTCTGACATTTGGTATCGTGCAAAATTCAAATCGAAAACTTAAATGTCTAAAAAAACACTAAAGAGTTTGTAAACGGTTCTAAAATTAAACGCTATTGACAGGCATAACTTCCTGCTTTTTAATTTTTGTTGGCTGATTTTAATCTTAGCTTCAGCAATTTCACGGTGGAAAAAATCGTTACAAAAACGGCCACAGAAAGTCTTTTTTGCTGCTTTTAAGTTCAATATTGCTGAAACTTCACCAAGGGAATGGTAGTGAAGGGTAGATAAAATTGATGGGTTGTTTGTATAGATAAACATGTACATTATGACATCACGGCGATGACGTAAAAATGTCAAAATACCTCAAGAAAATTGCATTGCCTTGAAAGTTGTTAGAAACCATAGCATAAACCGTATTTAAAAATATTAAATCACTGGCTAGCCGAAATACAAAATTTCAAAGTCGTTCAAAATTGCCGCCATTATGTGACTAATTGGTTGGATAGAATGATAGGAATGTAATCAATAACTCCTTTCCCTTTCAACATAATGACATAAAACTTGCACCACTCTGTTATATTCTGTAAGACGCAAATGTTTTCGCCTCTCGTTCAGGAATGGTATTAATTTCAAAATATTGATTTTCATAATGTCAGCTATAGGCCATTTTGACGATGTTGCGCACGCATTGAAAACAAAAGCATGTGGCCCGCCAAAAACCAGAATGTGGCCCGCCAAAACTCACTGTTGCATAACAATCTTTTGTTTTCTTGATTGATTGTATATTGTTCTCAATGCGCGCGCAACATCGTCAAAATGGCCTATTATGACGTCATAAAAGTTGAAATTTGAGAATCTGAAAAGAACAAGTTCTTCCTTCTTCTACTTACAACTCCAATAACGATATAAAGGTCCTGGATCAAAAAGAGGAAAAGCTTATTGAATATTTTTTTTTATATTTTTGTTTCCCCATAGTCACGTGACTCAGTAGCAACCATGGCAACAACAACTTCAAAATGTTCCACTTAATTGCCAAGTTTCATTCGATGTCCAAATATAACATTGATATTATTTAGTTAATTGTAGTTATAGGATTGAACAGAAAACCTGCTCACTCCCCCACTAATTGGCTATGGCAGTTTTTTGAGCAATTTTTCCCACCGTCTTTAGTATTCTAACAGAAGAAGACTGATTACTTGCTTGTCAGTTTTGAATTTGAAATTCAAATTTAGAATAGGGGGAAGGTATTTCTCATTTTTTAGTCCGACCCTTGTTTAATACGAAATTTCGAGCTTCAAAGCGTAAAAAACAATAGCGGTATAATTTATTATTGTTTTTAGTATTCTCAGAAGGTATGCAACAAAAGCTACACCCTCGCAAAGCATAACAGTCCTTAAACGTTGTATGTACGCGAACGGGACCTGGCGCGCACTAAATTCTTTAAACACCCATCCGTGGCATCATTCGACCTTCTTATAAAAACTGAAACAACCATAAGGGCTGATCAAAGTCAGGACTCGGCTAAACCACAGATCGAATTGGAAATTAGCTTGTTGGATTTTGCGGAGGGAGGAAAACTGGAGAACCCGGATAAATACCAACAAACTCAACTCGCATGTGCCACCGTGGACGTGTCACAGAGGTGAGAGGTAAAGCGGTGACCACGTACTTGTGCCACCTCGCTTCCCTTCCTGAATAGTTATTGCGTGTTTGAAATTTGTGTTTATTTGACTTTTATCGCTTGTAATACTAATTATTTATAATTATTTTATGTTAAACATTAAAACGGAGGTGGCAAAGAGAGACAGCAATAGTACGTTTGTATAATGACGTCACAAACTACAACTTCACCAGAACTGCTTGTGAACTGATTGTTTTGTTCCTCTAATTTGGACTTGGTATTCTCAAAGGTAGTCTTGGTATTCTCCAGAGATTGACGTATATAATCATGATCAGAAGGATAACACTGGATATAAATAGACTTCGCAAAAAGTACACTGACTATCGCAAACAATCGACAAAGAAATGCAGATATAAACATGCAATGATTTCAACCTCACCGTACCTTCATGACCTGACAAGACACTGTTCAGTTTCACTTTCCCTCTCAGCTTTGCTCTTGAGTTGAAGTTGAGTTTGGCTTTGTTAAAGACTTCTTATTCAGTTGTATGATATTGAGCAGTATATTTGAGTATACCAATCCACAGAGATTCAAATAACAAAGCCGTGGCGAAAGATAAGCTTAAACGAGAAATATTTTTTCCTCCTAGAAAAACACAACATCTTGCCATTTCTATCGAAGAATCCTTGGTTTCAGCAGCAAAGCAACACGCTAAATTCCAATTCGATAGGTGTGGCTTAGCTGGATCCTGGCTTTGAGCCCTTCAGCTCCGGCGTCGTGTCGTATATAAAATCACTGGCCATCTGGGTAAAAAACGCGGTCCTTCGGCTCCGACAAGAGCGCCAGTTGAAATATCCTGAGCCTGTTGGAAGGCTTTCGCACGGTGAAGTTAAATAAAACATTAAACTGCTTACATTTGGGAGATGGGACTCCAAATCTGAGAGAAATTTGCTCGCGGGTCGACCATCTTGATTTACTGTATTAAATTATGTAAATAAATTAACCTGGAGAGTGTTACGTGACCAGCAGAGTGCAATCTGATTGGTGGTGAACTTGAAATTTAATACATGGGAACAACAAAAAAATAACCGCACGGGTCAAAAGTCAAAATTTTGTTGCATGAAACAAAACAAAAACGCTTGCAGATTAAGACGCGGTGCTGCCACAGGCAGTCCGAGTAATTATAAATACATATACAATATATGTAGATGATGTAACTTTGAAATTTAGAATAAATTATTAATTCTCAAATAAATTATAGACTGCATGAGTCCATTTCAGAAATAAACATGCGATTTCCACTCGGGTTTTGGTCTTGAATTCACACCAAATAATTAATTGCAGTTGTAGATCTTCCCGCTTGTTTAGAAGTATTCCTGGATCCGTGTTCCTATTTAATAATAATAATAATAAGTTTATTTATATAGCGCCATATCAACTAATTTTTCATGGCGCTTTACATTGAATATTATATAAAGAATTGAATAATTAAAACTAAAATGAAATAACCTATTTACAATATTTTTAAAAATAATCAACCTAAAAATTTTCCCTATGGACAATGACATAAGAAATTAAAATCAAATCAAATTAAAATATTGTACATCAATTATAGGCTAGTTTAAAAAGATGTGTCTTTAGTGACTTTTTAAAAGTATCTACATTTGGTGAGAGGCGGATTGGTAACGGTAATGTATTCCAGACTTTTGGACCCACTACAGAAAAAGCTCTGTCACCATATGAGACTGTGCGTGACTTAGGAATGACTAATGATTTCTGTTCAGTAGAGCGCAGCGTGCGAACATTAGGGCGATATTTGAGTAGTTCTGTAATATATTGTGGCGATAGGCCATTAAGGGCCTTATAAACTAATAGTAAAACCTTAAAAATTATGCGCTGTGAGACTGGCAGCCAGTGCAATCTAATTAGAACTGGGGTTATGTGATCATATTTACGTGTAAGTGTAACGATGCGAGCAGCTGTATTTAATACTGACTGCATTCTATCTAATTGATGCTTAGTGAGTCCATGAAGAAGTGAATTACAATAATCTAGTTTTGCAGTAACGAACGCATGTATAAGAGTTTCAGTTGATTTTTCATCAAGGTATTTCCTAATTTTCCCTATATTCCTAAGGTGATAGTGTCCAGATTTACATATGCTACTGACATGATCTCCGTGGGACATGGACTCATCAAGTATAACGCCCAGGTTACGAACAGTAGACCGGTGTCTGATCGTATCATCACCCACTTCAACAGATGTAATACTTGGTCGTGGTTTAAACCGGGAGCTCAAAACAATAAGCTCAGTCTTGTCATCATTCAATCGTAGCCGGTTGTTAACCATCCAGTCATCAATGTCCCTTACACATCTTTCCACCTTTAACCTTGCCGCGCATGCATCTATTTCTGAATCTGCATCAAATGTAATGTACAATTGAGTGTCGTCTGCATAGAGATGGTAGAGTAGATTGTGAGACCTCAAGATATCCCCCACAGGCGCAGTATAGAGTAAATAGAGCAGTGGGCCCAATACCGACCCCTGGGGCACACCACAAGACAAACTACGTTCACTTGACTTACTTCCATCAACATTTACATAGAATGAACGGGAACTAAGGTATGATTCAAACCAGGCAAGCGCACAACCCGTAATGCCAAATCGACTCGACAGCCTTGATATGAGAATTGAATGGTCCACCGTATCAAAAGCCGCTGAGAGGTCCAACAACAGCAGGAGGACAGATTTCTTGTTGTCAATGGCTAACATTATATCGTTCTGGACCCTAACTAAGGCAGTCTCAGTTGAGTGGTAGAGCTTGTATGCAGACTGAAGCCATTCATCAAGATGGTTAGATGACACGTGATGAATCAGCTGCACAGCAGCTCCCTTCTCGACTACCTTTGAAACCATCTTTAGATTAGATATCGGCCTGAAGTTTTGATACAGCTTGAAGTCAGCATCAGGCTTCTTAAGAGTTGGCAATAGTTCTGCTATCTTCATTGAATCCGGCATACACCCAGATATAAACGACAAGTTGACAATGTTTGTTATAGTAGGGAGAAGTAGGTCAATGCAGTGTTCCATTACAGAAGCAGGAAGGGGATCCAAATTACACGATTTCTTTGCCATCTTCACTACGAACACGCGTATAGAAGCCTGATCAACATTAGAAAGTTGGGAGAGATTACATCTATAATCATCAGTAGCTAACGTGTTCGTAATAGGAGACACCCTAGAGGCTTGAAAGAACTGATAAACTGGGCCAATTTCTGGAGCCCATTTTCTAGTCTATTAGAAGCCATTTAAACTTTAAGAGGAAAGAATAAATATCAACACTGCAACCTGGTATTAAGGTGATGTTACACGAGACGATTTTTAACGACGATTTTTCGTGCAACATTGTTGCCCGAATTTTGTTGGAGTTGCTTCGTGTAACACCCTCGCCGTTGACTTTTCGCGCAACGTCGTCCCAGAAACCTGTTCGCTACGCCCACGGAAACGAGGCTACGTCAACAAACAAAGACCACTTATCAGCCATGTTTCTAAACGAGGGTGTCGGAGTAGGAGCCTAGGTGCTAGCTAGATGTTGCGCTAAAAATTGTCACGTGTAACATACCCGTTGCCGCAACAATGTTGCGCTAAAAGTTGTCTCATGCATTAAAAATCGTTGTCTCATGCATTAAAAATCGTCGCGAAAAATCGTCGTTAAAAATCGTCTCGTGTAACATCACCTTTAAACATTTGTGTTTACTTACCAAATATGTCAGATACATAAATTTGGACACGGACGCAATGTCATTCTCAGACTCCTTTCGTATATAAAAACGTGAGAATTTTCCATGCAAACGGCCCGTAAAACTCCTGTCGGCCCTAGAGAAACTGAACATCTTGGTATTTCAGTCGAAGAAGCCTTTGGTTTTAGCAAAAATGTCCCAAAAACTTGGTGATTTGCCATAACAAGGCAAAACGTCCTTTGTAGCCGCCATCTTGGCTTTTTCAGAGAGAAGTTTATCCCGTGGGGAATCGATTCTGTCACGTGTGGTGCCAACTCGCGACGACAGTCGACAACAATCACGTGTACACATGAACATTGTGTAATCTGATTGGTTGACGGGGCCGGAAGTCCACAACAATCACGTGTACACGTAACATTGTGCTCGACACCGTACCAAGACGAATCGACTTGGGCCTACCCACAGGCAGCCCGAGTAATAGTGTATTCCACTTTAGTCGGAACACTGGAAATGAACCGTATCTAGAAATCGTTTCTCAATACAGTTGCGGGTCATTTGCATATTTTTCGTATTGAGAAATGATTTCTAGATACGGTAAATATGGAAATGAGTCAGTTTCACCCCTAAATTTCTCTCAGCTTCAAAGCCCACCCACTTGCATAATTTAGTTTGTCGTTTTATTCTGGTTTTCAAAGTATCTCAACGTGACCTCGAGCAAGCATCTTCATTGGCCGATGTGACAGCCCAGGTCAGCATGTTTCCTAAATGTCAAGGAAATCCACATATTTCGGCCAATTTCAAATTTTAGACTTGATAAACCTTTAAAAGTGATATCTAAAGTGTTTTGAAGTGAATGCTAATCATATTGATGGGGAAAACAGCTTTATTTTTGGCCGCCATCTTGGTGTACTAAAGATGTACACCAACATGGCCGCCGCATACTAATTACACTAAATTGTTCGGCTATTATTTGGCCGACAGCTCGGTTACGAAGTACTCTATTGCTCAAAAATTTCGGTCATTTCTATATTTTTACCTGCTCTATACACAGCATTAAAAATATTTTACTAATATAAGTTTTTTTTTTGTGACGTCAATGCAAACGATCAACTTTGGTCAAAGATCACGAATGCTGATTATTAATTATTTAGATAAACCTCATTTGAGGACGTTATCAATAATTAAAATGAAAAGAAGACTAATTAAGAAATTAGAGGTATGGTGGTATTTTACCCTAGCTACGCCTTTATTTTGATTTGTCCTATGACTGAATTGAAAAGACAAATAGTGTCTATTCATTATACTTCTCAAGGTAACATAATTGAGGTACATGATCGTATCAGTCCCATATTCCTTTAGATTGTTAAAATCTTGCAGAAATCACATTGAAATATTATATATGGGGGTAAAAGTCTTCAAAGTCATCATAAATCTGTTTGAAGTTCATCTTGATAGATTAGCTTCCCAACAGAAAATGAAGGATACGCCGCTTTCTCAATATTTATCCTAAAGTTCATGATCAAGGCTGCGTGTTTATACTTCTTCCTAACACAAGTCGAATACTGACTTCTTTTAGATTCCAACTACCCACCTTCAATTTCACGATAAGAAAATACATATTTCATATCTGTTATTGGTCGATACTTGCCAAACGTTGCATTAGTATCTCACTGATTTTGGCCAGTAAAACGTCCGGTGAACGAGTTTTCATAGTAACATTTCCGCCTCATATTTCCTAATCTCGAACTAGCTAGCTCGCCATTCCCATTCGAGTGGCATGTTAAGAAAAAAATATTTCATATATGTTATTGGTCGAAACTTGCCAAACGTTGCATTAGTATCTCACTGAATCTGGCCATGCAGTAAAACGTCCGGTGAACCAGTTTTAATAGTAACATTCCCGCCTAATATTTCCTAATCTCGAACTAGCTAGCTCGCCATTCCCCACCACTTCCTCGGATGCTACCATTTACACGAGAAAAGACAAACACACGAAAATTCCGGTTGAAATGTAAAACGATAGATCATTCACTTAATTTCCAGGAAAAGCTTTCGGAAATTGTGGAGTACCTTCAGAGGTACTCCTCTTTTCCCGGTTGGAACGACCGACTGGGATTTTCTGCTTTCAGTCTCTTTCGAGGACAACGCGAAATTATCTGCTGGAATTGTAAATGGTACTGAAGTATACCGTCCGACTCTTCCATTTGGTCTGCTAGTTTGAGAAAGACGACTTTTCCTTTATATTATAGAAAAATTCCGCCCATCACCACGATTTGGAGCTATAACAGGCCTCTCATAGTTTTGCAGTCGGCCAGTCGTGTTTTTGTCAGCCGGATGGACGTTTATATCCAAATATTTCATATCGATGACTGACTAATTAATCGGTATGTCTATAAGCCCATGTTCACACTATAACCGGATATGTTTTGTGCCGGCATGAAAACCATAACGGATAGGCATCCTGTTCACACTTGAAACGCTGTTTCGCCGCGATTTTTGTGCTGGAGCGACGTTGCGCAAACTGGTATACTTTGTATTGCTTCGTGCTTGTTCACGCTATAACGGTATAGTGTGAACATGGGCTAAGTTAGGAGGCCGAGGGGTTTGCTACGGTTATGAAAACCGTTAACTTGTTATGCAAATACGATAACCTTAACTACCATCTTTAGAGTTTGCATAAAGGCTTCAAGCTAAAGCATGTGAGAGAATTACTTACCTTAATGGATATTAAGAACCGTGACACCTTCGATCACCCTGCTCTTGTTAATTAATAAAGATCTGAGAATTTCGAGTGAGGAATTGTCTGGTCAAGCAACATTGTATGCGGGGTGCTATACTTTGTTGAAAATCGCGTGCAACTATCTCAATAATTCATAATCAGCATTGAATCAGACTCTTCTCAGAAGAAAAAGTATGTTTACTGTCTTTTATATAACCCTTCAGATAGTTTATTTTACTTTCTTTTAGTTTCATTGTATGCATGGTCTACTTTGTTGAAAATCACCCGTGAAAGATGATTATTAATAAACTGATTCAATGCTGATTATGAATTATTGAGATAGACTCTTGTGAGAACAATAAGTATGTCACTGTCTTTTATATAACCCTTCAGATAGTTTCTTTTACGGCAGCCCTTTCGCGCGCCACGCTCGCAGGGGGTGTATTCGCTGATAATCGGTAACTGCCATCTGGTGGAGAGCGGGAGTCGGTCATGTGATGCAATTCCACCAATTACGTGCAGGGGAGAAAACATATTTGATGGATTATCGTAAATAATATCTCATTGAAATGCCCAGTCTTGTTTTGTCGTGAGGTTGGCACCTTTAGTACCTATATACCGCCAGTCTTCTCTTTGGTGTTAATATCTTATCAAATTATTCTTTTCACTACTTGACAAAACATCAAGAAATTGATGAATAACTTTTGTTTCTCGGGCCTCGTAATTCATCATTCTCTGTTGTATTATCTTGCTATATTTTTGAATATAGAGGATATGTAGTGTATACACTGAAACATTGCAATACTGGCGTACGTTTCAGTGACATCAGCGAAAGTTACATTTGTTCGATTGAACTGACCAGTTATTTCGAATTCGGCGAGAATCCGACCCCAGAAATGTTTCAAACTTAAAGGGGCACTATCAATGGAATTCCACCTCTGAAGATTCTTCAAAATAAAACTACAAAAATAACACCCTGAGGTCGAACAGAAATACCATGTGAATGTTCTGATATGCTTTTCAAACTTTTTCGATTAGAGGATGCACTGATGTACTGGGCAAATACAAGAGACCATCACCTAAGAGAACCGATCCCCCATACTAGCGTCTCTCCCCATGATAGTCTGCGCCGATTTATTTTTAGCTTGCATAAATTAGTTCGACTATTTTTACCACTCTATCCGATTGGTTGTGGGTGTCAGTGTCCGAATGGCCCGGCGGGCGGCGAGAGCAGAAGAATGCATTCAGTGTTTTACTCAGTAATCAAAGCATTCACAATTTTCTACTTTCACGACAGTTACTCTACAGATTCATATTGATTACGGTGTTGCCAAAGCATGTCCGATTATTTACGATATTATAGGTTCTATTTCTAATTTCTTTAGCGAATTGTAAACGTCTGTTTACGATAATTCCAAACTCAGTCAGTCAGTGTTTCAGATTAACTGGATTTATAATTTCGCAAAATTGTGGTCAAAAGTCGATGCGTGCTTGCTTGCTATAAACTGAACATTTCTACCGATTGATTATTAGCCTGATCGGAAAGAGCAAATAATCCGGTCAGTTCCCTAGGTATGTTATCTAGCTATACATGAATATGAACTACAGGGAACGAGTATTTATAAGGTAAGCGAAGTTTCAATGACAACGATACGGGATTGTTAATTTATTCAATTTTTTGGAAGACTTTCCATGCTCGCCGATCCGGCTACAAACTGAATGGAATACGGCTTCATCTCCTTTGATAGTTTCACGAAATTCAGGTCACTCTTAGTTTCTTTTCACGGCTTCCAGGTCACATCCGAATTTGTTACGGGTCTGGCTTAATACAGCCTATAGTTTCCCAGTGAAATACAAACGGCAATATTTTTAACGGGTTTTCAAATTACACTCCGTAGCTTATATTAAGTAAATTCAAAGTTCATTTTCTCGAGTCTTCAAGTCAGATCAGGTCAGATCCGTCCCATACCAGTCCGGGTAGTAAGTTTATGGAGCAACACATAATTCAGAGTCATAATTCAGAGTTTTGAAGCTCCACATCCATCGCCCCTCTTTCTTTGTTGAAATCAAGGTTGAATTCATGAGATGGAGCGATGAAAATCCGTGAGGAGCTGGAACCGAATCTTAAAATAGCATTGTGACGTCCACTGAGCCAAAAATAGATTGGCGCAGACTATCATAGGGTACGAGATCAGTTCTCTTAATTGATGGTCTCTTGGCAAATATTAAAGTGGATTACAAAAGTTATTAAAATAGTGAAAGTGAAAACAAATAGTGAAAATACATGTCTACTCATTTGTTCAGAGGAAATATACTTCTCAAGGAAACATAATGAAGGTATATGATCTGTTACAACTATTAGCATTTCTATTGTTGGCGCACTTTTCTTCGATCACAATTGATCCGAGCACATGTTTCCTCAGCGGTAATCATGCATTGGCGCAATTTCCTTTGATCCCAATTGATCCGAGTACATGTTTCCTCAGCGGTAATCATGCACTCGACACTATATAAACCGTTTCCCCACCCACAATTCCCTCTTTTGCTCTGACGAAGGGCTAGCGCTCGAAACGGAAGATTAGTGATTTACCAGAGCCCGTACGTAGATTACAAACACTTCGTTTCGATGAATCACAGGAAACCCACGCTCTGTTTGTGTTTTAAATTATAAGGGTTTGTATGAGATTTTTAACGAGTATTTGGTTGTATCCGTTAGGCCAGAAATACTGAAATAAAATCAATGAAAACTCTCCTGGGGTCTTTATTTGTTCTTCATTGGGCTCTGTATGCAATTTCAGCGAATTCTGTTGAAATTTTACCCCTCGACCTCTCCAACTAAGAAAGAAGTCAAGGACGGATGCAACCGCCATTTCTCTATGCCAATCACTCGAACATCACGCTCGAATTGTCATCCAAAATCAATGCCAACCGCAACTAGACCTCAAATAATAGCACAACAGTATCTATTCCAAGAGCCTCGTGCCATTTAATTGAAATAATCCCCATTTCTCGAGCCTAAATCGAACCTAATTTCAAACAAATCCGCCCGTTGGGATTTGTGACTGGGAGAAGTTGGCAACGGCTAGCTGCCAAAAGTTCACGGGCTCAGAACGTACGTATATACCTTATTTTGAACATGCCTCCGCATAAGTTCGCTCTATGGTAGCGCTTTTGATCCAACGACCGGAGTTCGAGTCTACACCAGGCACAAAAAAAAAATAGTTTTACTTCTTTTTCTCCTTTCATAGTTTTATTTAATCTTTTCCTCTATTTTAAACAATTATAGCCGCCTTCTACATGAAAAACATTGTTGTATATTGGCTCTCAAGCCTCAACCGTGCACGCTCATGACCTCGACTCAGTAGTGCGATGATGAGAAAGATATCATAACAAATTCCCTCGTTACCTCGTAATTATAACATAAAATCTTGTGAAAATAACAACAGTTTTAATAAATTAAGGTACGGTACTTTACATGCGATCATTCGAACCCGGATTTGAATCAACCAAAGCTCGTAAAATTTAACTGGTACATTAATTCGCTTATAAACTTAATTACTAATCTCGAATCGAAGAATAAAAGGAAACATATATCCCAGCTTTTCTCTTCTACTCAGCGAGCTTTCCTTCTAGCTCTTATGATCTCTTCAACGTCGACAACATGTTCATAAAGTAACCAGAAAAGTAACTTCACAGTATCATGGGTTTCTAATAGTTGAGGCAATGGGCTCCAGCTGGACCCTGGTTGGGGCTTGAGAGCCAATAGACAACAATGTTTTTCATGTAGAAGGCGGCTCTAATTGTTTAAAATAGAGGAAAAGATTAAATAAAACTGAGAAAGTGCTTGGTGTAGACTCGAACTCCGGTCGTTGGATCAAAATCGCGCGCTCTAAACCACTGTACCATAGAGCAAACTTATGTGGAGGCGTGTTCAAAATAAGGTATATACGTACGTTCTGAGCCCGTGAACTTTTGGCAGCTAGCCGTTGCGTTGCCAACTTCTCCCAGTCACGAATCCGAACGGGCGGATTTGTTTGAAATTAGGTTCGATTTAGGCTCGAGAAATGGGGATTATTTCAATTAAATGGCACGACGCTCTTGGAATAGATACTGTTGTGCTATTATTTGAGGTCTAGTTGCGGTTGGCATTGATTTTGGATGAACATTCGAGCGCGATGTTCAAGTGATGGCGGTTGCGTTCGTCCTTGCCTTCTTTCTTAGTTGGAGAGGTCGAGGGGTAAAATTTCAACCGAATTCGCAGAAATTGCATACAGAGCCCAATGAAGAACAGATAAAGACTCCAGAGGAGTTTTCATTGATTTTATTTCAGTATTTCTGGCCTAACGGATACAACCAAATACTCGTTAAAAATCTCATACAAACCCTTATAATTTAAAACACAAACAGAGCGTGGGTTTCCTGTGGATGAATGAACGATTCCAATGCTTCCTTCTGCTCTGAATATAGCTTCGAAATCCTGAAAACTTTACAACTTCGGTCGACACACTGCTCAAATCCTTCCCCAACGCCATTTAGAAAAATATGCGAGCACATTCCTTAAATTCCAGACTTTGCCAAAAGTGTAAAGTTCGCTCTGATTGGTTCAAATTATGACGTCAGGAACATGAAAGTCTATGAATCCATCAGACGGGGAGGGGGAGGAAGTGAGCGGATGACCTCGTACCGTCTGAAAATCAGGCTAGGCTATTTGGCTTTGTAGTCGTATGCATTGTTTGGCTTTGTTTGCTTTTCTTTTTTCTTTGTTTTCCAAGCTAAGGGCAACCTGCTTGCTTTTTGGAAGGTATAAGGCCAACAACCGATGGAATTATGGAATCGTGTGTGGAAAAACTTTTCTCAATAAACGTAACATTGGTATATTAAATTAATATGTGATTTTTTATTGTGCTAGCTTTCCCCACACCGTCGTTACGGGCGAGTGAGCACTTGTCATGTGTTTACTGATCTGCTGTCAATCAAACGGAACCTTTTACTTCCGGTTAAAAACTTCCTTTTGGTATTTCTCCGTCAACATTAATTTTAATTGAATGGAGTTTTTGGTATTTGAGACACTACTACTAAAACTACATTTCTGTGCGAAAGAGGTACAATAACGCCTCTTTTCCCGGATGGAACGACCGACTGGGATTTTCTGCTTTCCGCGTCTCTTTCATCGACAAACGCGAGATTATCTGCTGGAATTGGTAAGCAGCATACCACTCTTCCAGTTGCGGTCTGCTAGTTTGAGAAAGTTGAATTTCTACGACTCCGCCGGGCCAGTCGTGCTTTTGTCAGCCAGATGGACGTTTATATCCAAATATTTCATCTCGATGAGTGACTAATTATTGTACGTCTAAGACCATGTTCACACTATACCGGATAGGTTTTGTAACGGATACTTAGGCCTCCTGTTCACACTTGAAACGCTGTTTCGCCGCGATTTTTGTGCTGGAGCGACGTTGCGCAAAGTGGTATACTTTGTATCGCATAGGTTTTTGTGCCGACTTGCTCCGTGCTTGTTCATGCTGTAACGGTTAGGTTTTTGTGCCGGCACAAAAATCTATCCGGTATAGTGTGAACATATGTAGCCTAAGTTAGGAGACCGGGGGGTTTGCTATGGTCATGAAAACAGTTATCTTGTTACGCAAGTACGATAATCCTTAGTACTAGCAACGAGTTTGCATAAGGGCTTCAAGCTAAAAAACATGTGAGAGAATTACTTACCAATGGATAAGAACCGTGACCTTCGATTACCCTGTTCTTGTTAACAACTGAAGATCTGAGAATCTCGAGTTAGGAATTGTCTAGTCAAACAACATTGTATGCATGGTCTACTTTGTTGAGAATCACCCGTGAAAGATCATTAAACTGATTGAATGCTGATTATGAGAACAATAAGTATGTCACTGTCTTTTATATAACCCTTCAGATAGTTTCTTTTACGGCAGCCCTTTCGCGCGCCACGCTCGCAGGGGGTGTATTCGCTGATAATGTAACTGCCACCTGGTCGGGTGTCAGGTCACGTGACGCAATTCCACCAATCACGTGCATGGGAGAAAACATATTTGATGGATCATTATAAATAATATCTCATTGAAATGTCGAGCCTAGTTTTTCGTGATGTTGGCACCCTGGGAAATGCATACCTGCCAACTCTCCCGGTTTATGCGGGAGACTCCAGATTTTGGACCTCATCTCGCGGTCTCCCGGATAGAGCCTCAAATCATTTTATGGATTGAGTTCGCCGTTTTTCAGGCTCGAGGATTAAAAAATAGCTTTCGGAAAGTCTTTGGAACACAATCGGGGTATCTTCGGAAAAATTCGGAAATCATTACGTCATAACAAAGCCTCAACCAACATTCTCCACATTTTAGAACTCCGGGGGTTGGCAGGTACATGTAAATGTCTTGTTAATTTATCCTTTTCACTACTTGACAAAACATCAATAAATTGATGAGTAACTTTTGTTTCTCGGGCCTCGTAATTCCTCATTCTCTGTTGTATTATCTTGCTATATTTTTGAATATAGAGGATATGTAGTGTGGGAATTTTATACTGAAACATTGTAAGACTGGTATACGTTTCAGTGACATCAGCGAAAGTTACATTTGTTCGATTGAACTGACCAGTTATTTTGAATTCGGCGAGAATGCGACCCCAGAAATGTTTCAAAATTAAAGGGGCACTATCAATGGAATTGCACCTCTGAAGATTCTTCAAAATAAAACTACAAAAATAATACCCTGAGATCGAAGAGAAATACCATGTGAATGTTCTGATATGCTTTTCAACCTTTTTGGATAGAGGATGGCAAAAATTAAAGTGGATTACAAAAGCTTATTCTAGATCTAAAAATAGCAAAGCCGACACAACGTAAATTTTAGAGGTTTATAACGATATTTCGGCTGGCCAAACCAGCCTTCTTCAGGTAATATGAAGAAATGTTATTACATTGGCGAACGTGACTAACTAGAAATATGGGTTACGAAATACAGGAAATAGATGACAAATGATTGACACTATAAATATAGAAATAACAAGATAATGAGGTTATATATATACCAGCTAGTATGACTCGTCACGGATGTTGAGACCATACGGTACGAGTGTTCTAGCTTGTGTAATGAGAGTAGCTTCTCTGGCCTTACGAATTGAGTCTCTATTAGAGAACATTTTTTCGATGGGGATTAGTTGCATGTCATTAGCAGTGTGATTAGGTGTCGAGAGAAAATGTTCAGCAGCTGTAGTAGGTTTAGATATGTTATTAGACTTGTCTACGGTCCGTCGATGTTCGTTAAATCTGTCTTTCAGACGTCGTTTTGTCTCACCTATGTATTGTAAATTGCAGCGGTTGCATTGAATCATGTAGATTAGATTTTTTGTGTTACACGTCAAATTAGTTCTGATAGAGCGTCTTTCACCGGTAGAGAAGAAAGTATAAGTGGTTTGTCCGTCACAGATGTAGGGGCAAGTAGAACAGTTCTTTCCACAGCGGAAAGAGCCAGGTGGGAGCTGAGGATCAGTCGAGTTAGAAGGGAGTTTAGCTTTAACTAGTAAATCACGGAGGTTAGAGGTGCGTCTGAAGGCTACAAGTGGCAAGTGTTGAAAGACTTTCTTGCAGCGGACAGAGGAGTGTAGCAGGCTGTAGTTCTTCTTAATTATTTCAGAAATATGAGGGAGCGATGGGTTATAAGTAATAACAAAAGGTATACGGTTAGAATTGTGTGTGTCTTTGGTTTGTAGAGCAAAAGCGTGAGGGATGTCGGCAGCGCGTTGTATTTGTCTAGCAAGAAAGGAACGGTTATAGCCGCGTTTAATGAGGTATGTGATAAGCTCAGCAGTGCGGTGCTTAAAAGCTTCGTCAGTAGAACAGATACGTCGTAAACGGAGGGCTAAGCTAAAAGGGATGGCTTTTTTGGTATGTTGTGGATGGCAAGATGAATAAAGTAGATGCTGGTGCTTATCTGTGGGTTTAGAATAGAGATCAGTCTCGATATTACCATTGTTTAAAGAAACATTAACATCAAGGAAAGGTACGTTAGTAGAAGAGTGTGAGCTGGTGAATTTGATGGTAGGGTGAATGTCATTAAGATAATCGATGAATATTTTTAGGTTGTCTGGACCTTCGGTCCAGATCATAAAAATATCATCGATATATCGAAGCCAAGTATGTGGTTGAGATGGAGCGTTTACCAGGGCGTTGGCTTCGAAAAAACCAAGAAACAGATTGGCAAAAGTAGGGGCCATTCTAGTGCCCATGGCTGTGCCGTGAATCTGAAGGTAGTGGTTATCGTTAAAAGAAAAGTTATTCATGGTTAGAATCATGCGAATAAGGTCACAGAGTGTGCCAGTAGGAATGGTTATATGGGGGCGAGTACGTAAAAAGTGATCACATGCATTAATCCCTTCATTATGTGGAATGTTAGTGTAGAGTGATGAGACATCAAGGGTAACTAGTAGTGTGTTAGCGGGTAAATTATCGATGGCAAGGAGTTTGTTGAGAAAGTCATTAGTGTCTTTGACAAAAGAGGGTAGTTTAGCAACTAAAGGTTTAAGGTGGTAGTAGTACAGTAGTTATGGACAAAACTTGGTACATCAACGAATGTTACAGACAACTTAATGACACCAAATTTTACCGACAATTAAACGAAGACATAACGGCTAACATACAACAACGTATCACTGTATATGTTAACAGAATGCACAGTGACAATTTAATCAACGACAAAACCAAACAATACCTTATACAAACTGACGTTACCCCAGGACGCTTTTAAATTTTACCTAAAATACACAAACCAGGCAATCCAGGACGCCCCATCGTATCATCTAACAGCCACCCTTCTGAACGTATATCCCATTTTGTTGACTACCACCTTAAACCTTTAGTTGCTAAACTACCCTCTTTTGTCAAAGACACTAATGACTTTCACAACAAACTCCTTGCCATCGATAATTTACCCGCTAACACACTACTAGTTACCCTTGATGTCTCATCACTCTACACTAACATTCCACATAATGAAGGGATTAATGCATGTGATCACTTTTTACGTACTCGCCCCCATATAACCATTCCTACTGGCACACTCTGTGACCTTATTCGCATGATTCTAACCATGAATAACTTTTCTTTTAACGATAACCACTACCTTCAGATTCACGGCACAGCCATGGGCACTAGAATGGCCCCTACTTTTGCCAATCTGTTTCTTGGTTTTTTCGAAACCAACGCCCTGGTAAACGCTCCATCTCAACCACATACTTGGCTTCGATATATCGATGATATTTTTATGATCTGGACCGAAGGTCCAGACAACCTAAAAATATTCATCGATTATCTTAATGACATTCACCCTACCATCAAATTCACCAGCTCACACTCTTCTACTAACGTACCTTTCCTTGATGTTAATGTTTCTTTAAACAATGGTAATATCGAGACTGATCTCTATTCTAAACCCACAGATAAGCACCAGCATCTACTTTATTCATCTTGCCATCCACAACATACCAAAAAAGCCATCCCTTTTAGCTTAGCCCTCCGTTTACGACGTATCTGTTCTACTGACGAAGCTTTTAAGCACCGCACTGCTGAGCTTATCACATACCTCATTAAACGCGGCTATAACCGTTCCTTTCTTGCTAGACAAATACAACGCGCTGCCGACATCCCTCACGCTTTTGCTCTACAAACCAAAGACACACACAATTCTAACCGTATACCTTTTGTTATTACTTATAACCCATCGCTCCCTCATATTTCTGAAATAATTAAGAAGAACTACAGCCTGCTACACTCCTCTGTCCGCTGCAAGAAAGTCTTTCAACACTTGCCACTTGTAGCCTTCAGACGCACCTCTAACCTCCGTGATTTACTAGTTAAAGCTAAACTCCCTTCTAACTCGACTGATCCTCAGCTCCCACCTGGCTCTTTCCGCTGTGGAAAGAACTGTTCTACTTGCCCCTACATCTGTGACGGACAAACCACTTATACTTTCTTCTCTACCGGTGAAAGACGCTCTATCAGAACTATAATTTGACGTGTAACACAAAAAATCTAATCTACATGATTCAATGCAACCGCTGCAATTTACAATACATAGGTGAGACAAAACGACGTCTGAAAGACAGATTTAACGAACATCGACGGACCGTAGACAAGTCTAATAACATATCTAAACCTACTACAGCTGCTGAACATTTTCTCTCGACACCTAATCACACTGCTAATGACATGCAACTAATCCCCATCGAAAAAATGTTCCGCTCTAATAGAGACTCAATTCGTAAGGCCAGAGAAGCTATTCTCATTACACAAGCTAGAACACTCGTACCGTATGGTCTCAACATCCGTGACGAGTCATACTAGCTGGTATATATATAACCTCATTATCTTGTTATTTCTATATTTATAGTGTCAATCATTTGTCATCTATTTCCTGTATTTCGTAACCCATATTTCTAGTTAGTCACGTTCGCCAATGTAATAACATTTCTTCATATTACCTGAAGAAGGCTGGTTTGGCCAGCCGAAATATCGTTATAAACCTCTAAAATTTACGTTGTGTCGGCTTTGCTATTTTTAGTTTTATGTGTTCAGCCGATTAGATCAATCACTGATCCAACGTACACCAGCAGGATCGTCGTCCACGGTTGCTTGCATTCTATTTCTTATTCTAGAAACTTGATTTCGTTTTCAGTAAACCGACTCAAGTTGCTCTAAATATTAGCATCTAATATTTTTCATCCTTCATCAAAATCGATTAGCATACTCTGCTAATCTAGATCTGAGTGTCCAAATGCAAGACGAAAGAAGAAAAAAACAAGTAGAGCCCATTTAAACAATTTTGTTATGCTATAATCTCTTTGAATTCGCATTGCCTCATGCATGGTGATTTAAATTGTCTTTTCTTATCTTTTCGTATTTTTTCGCACGTTTCCAGATTTTTTGCCGTATTTCAGGTTTCATTGTTTTGAGGCTGGTTTCCACATATAGCCTTAAAAGTTGCATTTTCTTTTCTTTTTTTTCGAGTTTATCAGATAGAACTGATCTCTCTACAACAAAAATAACGACACGAGAAAAACACGGAAAATAAGAAACCCCTAGGACGTGTCGTACGTGTTTTGTTTCGGTCAATTCTATCGTGAACAAGTAAGACAGAGTTCATGCTTATTAGTTCTAGACAAAAACTACATTCTCTATCACAAACCGTCATATCCTCTATAAATAATATTGCAATCAAGCAAGTCAAAACGGCCAAATCACTAGGCGTGCATATTGATGACAACCTGTCGTGGGAAAAACACATTGAAATTACGTCTAAGAAAATTGCCTCCGGCATTGGAGCCATAAAACGTATCAGACCCTTTGTTCCATTTAAAGTATTACTAAGCGTGTACAATGCATTGGTCCAACCACACTTTGACTATTGTAGTCAAGTGTGGGAAAATTTTAACAAGGGTCTAAGTGACAAACTACGAAAACTCCAGAACCGTGCTGCCCGTGTTCTTTTAAACGCTTCATATGACTCCAATGCTGAACGATTATTCAAAACGTTGGGCTGGAAGAATCTGAAGACTCAGAGGCTTATTCATTTATCGATAATGGTCTTCAAATGTCTAAATAATCTTGCTCCCGAATATCTTTGTTCTAAATTCATAGCACGAAATGAGATTACTAATTATGTTCTTAGAGATTCTTCCTTCAAACTTGCTGTTCCATATCCACGCACAAATTATTGCAAGCGCAGCTTCAGCTATCGTGGAGCAACCCTATGGAACAGCCTGCCAAGTGATATACGGGAGGAAAAATCTCTAATATCTTTCAAGAATAAAATTAACTGCTACGACTTCACAAATACGCCATTGTAATTAATTTAGATCACACGGCGCTCATGTAAAACAGGAATTAGTATAATAGGGATTATAGAGTTGTAGAGTAGAATTATAATTCTTTTATATAGTAGTATTTTTAGCATACCAATATTAGTAGTTTTTGTTTTTTTTATAAGTAATATTTTAGTATACCAATATTATTAGTTTCATAATGTTAGTAGTTTATATCACTATAATTAATATAATTATTATATCTTTTACTCCAAATGTTATACCTGATGAGCCACACCGTGTCTAAATAAAGATTGATTGATTGATTGATTGATTGATGGCATAAGTTACCTCAAAATCGATCACTACGAAGCGAGCCAAAAATATATAAACCATGCATGCAGCATATTTTGTTTAATTAATTCGATGTCAAATTTAATGAAATATTCGTATGTTAATATTAAAATGAAATAACATCTTTAGAATCAAGACGTTTGCATATTGACGTTATTGTGACGTCATAATGAACAACTCCTTTTAAGGTCAAATTCTGCATTACCTATAAGTTTGAAATAAAGCATGTTATCACAACAACGCAAATATGTGTTTTTGATTGCCGCAATTTTAAAGTTTCTGGAATAAATGAAATATATGCCGAGTTATTAAGGCCCGGTTCAAACGTTGAACTTTTCATGCGCCGAACAAAGATAATTAGGCGGCTTCTTTGATCTAATTAGGATCGGCGCATGAAAAGTTCGACGTTTGAACCGGGCCTAAGAACTGAAGTTTCCTGTCATGGGTCTGACCATCAGTCATGCTTTCTAAATTGAAGAAAAATAAAAAAGTCCATATTGCGGTTATTCAGTGTACAACTACATTTCGTCTTTAAAATCCGAAAAATACTCAAATATTTATTTTTTAAAGACGTTTTCAAAAATATATGACGGCATAATGACATATCCTCTTTTTCACTGTGAATTTTAAAGTATTTCCTCTCAAAAATTGAAAATTCTAAAACGTACGATTGTAGGAGCCAAGGTAATGAGCTCCTGACGCTTGTGGGTACCGATTTACTATTTTAATTGCTTGATTGTCGCGAACAAATATTTTAAACTCTAAAAGATGAATGAAGAAATTATTTTGTAATAAATGGTTCTGTATTCTATATTTCCCGCCACATTTTGGCGGGAAATTACCGAAATTCACAATTTAATAACTTTTCTCCCTCTTAAAACCAATCGAACTCGGGTTTTTGGTTACTTTGTTGTCAACATGCATGATGGGAAATATAAAATATAAAATTTACTGATGTTGAAGGTAATTGAAAACATCGAGAAACCTATCATAAATGAATAGATGACGTAACTGTGACGTCATCAAGATGTCTACGGTAGTTCAAGTCATCGGATTTTGTTTTGGGCATCCGTCTTAATCCTCCAACAAAAATACAATCTTCTACGTTGGAAACTTTTGGAAATATAGCAAGGTGATCGATTTGAGGATCATTTGTGCCACCCGTATTTTGTTTCCATGTCGTTCTTGGTTTTTCGCGGTTTGGAAAAAAAACCCAGGAAAACCAAGAAATGGCTATGTGGAAACCAGCCGTTTTGGTAGCCATGTGTTATTAGAGTACAGATACACGGTTGATGTCACGTTTCCCCTTGGATCTGTCCTCCAATAGATGCAGGTGCACTGATAACAATAGTCACGCCACTCGACGACTACACCTCGTGGTGTACATTTGTACTTCTTTGTTCTAGTCACATTACCAAACAGGCAATTGGTGACCCAGTCGGTCATTCTATAAAACGTTTAACGAGACAGCCACTTTTTGATTGGTTTTACTATATTTTCACGTCAGGATATTCGGTAAGAATCGTCTGTATTTCTCGGGTTTCTTTGCAGAACTCAAGCATACCCCCCCCCCCCCCCCCGAGTTATTTTTTGCAAGTGTGGTTACTGCCAACCGGTCGTCAGCCAGTCCGCTCGTTGCGAGAGCCTGCGTTCTTTTTGGTCAGCACCAAGAAACAGGCTTTCGGTCACCGCTGGCTGAAAAACGCGTGGGCTCTGGGAATGAGATTGGCATAAAGTACAGTTATATTGAGCATGCGCAATGATCGCCTAAAACGAATGCACGTCCGAGACCCTTGAAAGCTGCTTCTAAGAATGGAACAAGAGTGCTTTCAGCAGCTTATTAATACCTCAAAATTGCGTTTTTATACAAGATACATGCAGGAAAACCATCTTCAAAATAAAGCAGTTTTCGATAGTGTCATAAGCCAAAACCGGAGCCAATCACAGGAGCAAGTAAAAGCCAAACGATCCAATCACGAACTGAAGCAATTCACAATTGGTTTTACTTGAACCAATCACGAGGCAAAGTAAACACAATCATGGCTAACCAACCAATCAAGTTCGAAAGCAATCATCTAATTACTTTTCTGCATTCAATTGAAAACTGCTGTAATATTAATGTGGTTATCCTGCTCGAATGTGCATTGATAAGAAAATAATGCAGGCCGAACGAATATCATTTAGCCAATTAAACTGTGCATTCTTACAATGTTCTCATAATTTATATCATATTATAAAATAATTTAGTACGAGCGTTCTGATTTATTGACAGCCATGTTTTCATTAGCCTGTGCAAACATGGAAATGACGTCACACCGTGAGACAAGCACCGTAAGTGCTTCTTTTATCAAAAAAAATGTTATAAAAGAAATAAAACAGATTTTCCGTGTTTGCACAGGCTCATGCAAACCTCAGTAAGTTTGGGAGGATTCTCGACCAAACTCGAATTATTCCAAACTTACCTCGGTTTGCATGAGCCTGTGCAAGAATAAGAATAAAAGAAATGTGACACATTACAACAAGAAATAATAACACCATTTATTCAAAGTGTTTACATGTACACAGAAAAAGTTAATGATCCACAGCCCTTGCACACATCCTTCAGGTCAAAGTGTTTTTCCTACATACATATACATGTAAGGTTGTGGACCCATTGCATAAATGGCATCCAATGTGAATAACCATTGTTTAGTAATCTTTAGTCTCACATTCATGTGGAAATGCTTTTGTGTGGCAACGTGAACACGAGGCTAATGTCTCCAGGACAATATCTATTTAAATTGGACGCCATTTATGCTATGTGTCAATATTATTAGTCAGCTATAAACAAGCTAATGCAGCTGTGTGTTCTAGAGTCGTTATGTACCGGTATTTAGGTGAGCCTTTAATGCAAATAATGACTAAAAATACACCTGTCCACGGTATTAGCAGGTTAGTTGACTAATGTAAGTTGTTTATTTATATAGTTGTTTATTATATAAATGTCCTTCAGGAGTTCAGATAGCATAACTTACTACTCCCTCCCTAAAACATGTTTTGATGGGAACTGGGTTGTATGCTTTCCACCATAGGGATGCAGGGTGTTTATTTGATACACCATACAGTACTGTTCGAAAATATTGCAACGGGGTGACGTGAAATATTGACACACCTAAAAAGTGAAATTTCACTTTCTTCAAAAGTGATAACTAAGTGATATTCAAAAAAGTGAAATTTCACCTGAAATATAAACCAGTTTGAAGACCACTTTGTAATGTGGCTCACCTCCCCAAAAAATCGGATATGGCATCAAGTATAACAACAACCATTTCATGGCAGAGGTTTCTCTCTGGAAGGGACAAGAATGGTACAATTATGTATGAAAGATAAACAGCAAAATGCCAAGAAAAGATAAGGAACCTCGGTTAGGTAACTTTCCATGAATTCACAGCCACTTACTCCAAAATCAGGTATTGAAATCCTTGTTAAATTAAACTAGTTAAATTTTGTTGAGAGGGAAATGGGAGATTTTTGGAAAAAGGGTGAGATCGACTTCACCCTTTGTCCAAAATTCTTTATCTGGGACATATCCCAACAGAGTTTAGAGCATACATGTACATGTATATGGGTTCATTTTTTGAAAATAAAATTAGTGAGAAGAGGTTTACCATCCCCATAACTTTTTAAAATGTGTGGATACCCCCATTATTTCTTATTGTAATATGTAATATAGACACTAAACGACGTTGACATGTTTTTGTCTTTATAAATTGAAACTTGATGTCCATTTCAGCAAAAAAATTGTCTGTTCTTGGTCACTAATGAGGCTTACATGTACAAAGCAAAATTTGTAAAAAAAAGTTACTTGTAAGATAAATGGTTTCATTGACATCCTTTGTCTCACATTTTTCACTCTAATATTTTGGCAGATAACCAAAAATATCAATATAATTAAACAATATTTCCTTGGACAAAGAAACATATAGGCTCGGTTTCCATCGAAGCCGTGGGGGTTTCGATGAGCCCACGATCCTCTCCCCACTCACGGCTGGGTGCGCGAGCTGAGGCACTGTCGGTTTTTAGCCAACCAAAAACTTGCCACTAAAATCCTGTTGCTGAATGTAAATTTTTTTGCATAATATATATTGTAAACTGTTCAAAGCCAGACCAGAAGTTTTGAATTGCTGTTCCAAAATGCATTTAAATTTGCTTTGGAAAAGTTTTCTTTCGAATAATTCAAGGAATTTCACACATTTAGGAAGCAGTAAGAGAGTTAGTTTTGGGTGAAGACACAGTGCCAGGGTTTGGAAAGTCACTTGGGAAACCGTCACTTGTACAAAGCTCGAAGGTCGCAAAACTCGTAATGTTCAGTCATTTCTTTGCCTATGCAAGACCAGGTAGCCATTCTTACTTCAAAGAAAATTAGTGCTTCCTTTATCGGAGAAGAAAAGACGGACGACTCCATATTAAAAGAGTTATAATAGAGGAAATCATGTCTGATCAGGCCACGTTTACGCATTTAACTCTTCGATCACAATTCACTTGAAAATCGCTGTATTAAACGAATTTTACAATTCTTTAAGTCCTATGTACTAAGTTTGTGCCTTTTTAAGGTCTCCAAAACAGCCAAAACATACTCTACACAAGTACTGGTCGAGCGGGAATACTCGATTCTAGCTCAGAATAGTTCCGAGATAATATCTCAACTTTATCCCCGTATTTCGGCTTTTAATTTATGTCAGCGAGGTGTCTTGAGCGGCACTAATATTACAGAGTAACGAATAATGCAGCCTAGTTTCTCAATAATATTAAATGGGATTTGTTCTTGAGAATTCATTTTACACTTGGAGTTTTAGTTTAGAGTTCCAGTGTGTTTTGAAAGTTTAGAGCCTACGCTACAGTCGTGAAAGGGTAAATGGCTTTTCTTGTCAAAACACGCAAATTGAATAAAATTGAATTTTAATCAGCTGACGTCACGGACACAGTGTGTTGACCACGCGCCCAGCCGTTAGTGGGAGAGGCTTTGGAGAAACGACACCCCAACGGCTGAAACCGAGCCTAAGAAACATGTTAAGTCAGCACTTTTTCGATTTTCATCCTTAATTATCTCTTATGGGTTCCCCATAATTTTTTTCTGATTTCAAAAGTTCCTTAGGGGGTTCAAACAATCCATGTTGATTTACAAAAATGATATATAATTAGTAGGCACCATCCTTAATTGGATCAGAAAGACAAAAACAACAAGGAAGGCATTTCAAAGTTATGGAATGCCATTATTAGTACCCCACTTAACATCCACTGGATGTTCAGGTGGGGTGTCCAGTGGATGTTAGTGTGGGGCATTAAGACCAAAACAGTTATGGGAATGAGATTGGAGGAAAAATCTGAGCCAATAAGGCAGCCATGGCTATGGAAGTTGAAGCAAACTGTTTGAACTTTCGACATAAATTACATACATGTACAAATGTAACCAACCATGAGATGTTTCCATATAATGAGAAAACAATCAATAATTATTTTGATACATGTCCTAAACTTCGTATTGACTAAACTCTGTGTCTTTCGACTGAGCTCTTGGTACTTTTTATACATGTAGTATTGTAATTTGATGACAACAAAAATGTGTGAATGTTAATGGAGGAGGGGGTTCCGACTTTGATGTCAAGTTGACGTAAAGGGGGCACTAAGCATACATTATGTTGATGGTCCCTCAGTCATTGCTTTACTTTCCCACTCATACAAAATCCACTCTACGTACAAATGTACTGTATTGAAGGTATGGCTATGTTGACACTGCAATATAATTTAACAATGTTTCACTGAAGTCAAAGTGACTATTGGTGAATATTTACCGAGACGAAGGGGATGGGCATACCCAGGGGGATTTGACATCTCACCTCATTTTCAAGTGTTGGTGTCAAATGCCCTTCCTCTCAGGGAAAGGATGCAGTGGTAACACTGTCAAGTTACAACCCTCAAGATCAAAGAGTCTTTTTGGAACCAAGCTGAAAATAAGTCACCTTTTACAGTAAATTCTTCAAAATTATCAGCAACTACAGCCTTTCTTTTTGCCCTTGGAATTACATCCCAAGCTTACAGTGGCATGTTTAGAAGTTAATAAAGATATATGTAGACTATAGCAACACTTTGTGTTGATAAACATTACAATATTGTTATGCTAATGTGCCAACCATGATTTCAAAGGTTTTGTGTTGGGAACCAATGGAACTCTGGTTGGCACATTAATGATAATGGATGACATGGCAGTAAGTATCGCTATACCATACAACAACCCTGAGTCACGAGTGCATGTGCAGTGACTATAAAAATGACGGAATACATACCTACAGTACATGTAGATTAACATCCGAGCCTTTGAAAATGAGTTACTACGGACACCCCCACCATTGAGCTTGACTGGTGGTGCAGCCATGTGGTCAGACACTTGGTCACATGCTCTTTACTCTCTTTTCAGTGGCTAGTCTACAGGCTCTTGCACAAAGTCATTAAATGGCCCCTCCCTTGGGAACCCAAATTACGTCGAATTCCCCACCCATGGGAGAGGGGATGGAATAAAATCCCCCGAGTATGCCACCCTGGAGCTAAACATTGACAAGTGCATTACGTGTATTGATGTAATTATAGCATGGTAGCCTTGGATTCTTTTGTTCTCCGAGGCACATTTAAACCACTAATTTTCCTGATGGAATATGGAATGCATATTCTTAAATTCCCCTGTATATGTAATGAGGGAAAATTAGAAGAATGCAGGCTGGAAGTGTGAGAGTCAAAAGCATCAACTCCTGCTCCCCACTGGCACTACTAGCCCTGCACTCCTGGGTGAAAAATACTGAATCCAGACTGACCTGTCTTCATTATACCCATCAACGTAATCCATGTGGGATGAGCTATTTCAATCTGCGCGTTGTTATTCTCTTCATTTCTCAAGCCTGCTTCTTCCATGTGGGATACTTAAAACCATAAATGTGCATGCTATTTGAATATTTAGTCAACCGCATAATTACATTTTAGTGTTATCCTTCTCAAAAACAACACGCTTGTCCCCAAGGGAAGTCAGGGTCGTTAAACGTTTTGACAGAGAAAACTATCAAAACTTCTCAGAGATTTGTTTCGTTCCTCAGTGATCATGGCATAACAAACTTATACATGTACAATGGCATTTCGGGGAGAGGCGGGGTAGAGAGAGGTGGGGAGAGAGAGGGTGGGAGAGAGAGGGGGGGAGAGAGAGGGGGGAGAGATAGGGGTGGGAAGAGAGGGGGAGAGAGAGGGGGGGAGAGGAGGGAGTAGAAGGAGAGGAGAGAGAGAGGGGGAGAGAGAGGGGGAGAGAGAGGGGGAGAGAGAGAGGAGGGGAGAGAGAGGGGGAGAGAGAGGGGGGGAGAGAGAGGAGGAGTGAGGAGGGGGGAGTGAGATGGGGGGAGAGAGAGGAGAGAGATAGGAGGAGTGAGAGAGGGGGGAGTGAGAGGGGGGAGAGAGAGGGGGGGCGAGAGGGGAGGAGAGAGGGAGGGGAGGAGAGAGGGAGGGGAGGGTGAATGTTTTTTTAGAATCATTGATAGCGCAACCTGGGTCAATTTGACCTACTGTAGGTTGGTTTAACACTTTAGAATATTTTATTTTCGCTTTATTCAGAACTCTACAACTGCAGGTAGAGAAGAATGCATCAGCGAAACTAACACTTTAGAATCTTCAATTTTTGCTTCCTTCAGAACTCTAAACGGCGGGTAGAGGAGAACTCATCAGTGAAACTAACACTTTAGAATCTTTTATTTTCGCTTCATTCAGAACTCTAACGGCGGGTAGGGAAGCAATCGTCAACCGATAAAACTAACAGTTTAGAATCTTTTATTTTCGCCTCATTCAGAACTATAACGGCGGGTAGAAAATAAACTTTTGCTTCAGACTGTGTAGTTTCACATTTATGGCAGATCCTTCACTTGTTACTACATTTAGTATTGAAAGGTTCGGCAGAAATCATTGTAAATGTTTGCATATTACAATCTCAACTCTTCTTGGAGTCTGAATTTCCACATGCAATCAGTCAGGCGTGAATTTTGGATGCCTCTGGCATGCAGGGTATTTACTAAAACCATCTTACCGTATGTTTGTAAGACTGTTTGTCATGAATTCGAATGTCACCCATTAATCCTGGTGAAAGACTTGATAAAACACGTGCTGTGAGTGTTTTAAACGGCTTCAAAAACGCTTTAAGAATGCAATGAAAGAAAGACGCACATTTCAAGGGAATGGTTATACTTAATGAACCATTGAACCTTTGTATTCACAACGCCATGCAAAATATTCGAGTAATCACCGCCTGCAATTACAAACATCTCAAGGGAATGACATGAAGAAATTACCATACTATGTTGTTTGAAACGGCGATTCGCAATGCAAGAAGAACCACAGGCAGCCCAAGCTAATGATTTTTACAAGGAATGTATGGGAATGTTTAGAAAAAATCTAAAACTGTACTAAAATGACCAATAAAGTCATAAAACCTTACCTGTGTGTTGTGAAGTTGTTCCTCTTCATCACTGATGTGTTTATTTCTAGTTTGAGGCACTTCTGGGATTTTTTTCCCCTCCCCTATATAAATACTGAGAAGGCAGGAAACACGAGACGCCATTAGTCCACGTGGCGACTCTTCGAAGCCTCGTAATTCTTCGAAAATCCAAACTTTCAGAATTTTACCTCCAGAAACCCTTTCTTACATTCCTCTAGCACTCATTCAATCGATCCATCGCTTATTTCCTCGCTTTCTAAGTACTCAAATTCGACATTTTCTGCAGCCAACCTAGCCTGTAACGAGGAGGGGTTGGATCAGCTTAGCCTTTTTTTCATGGGCTGCCTGTGCTAGTTGAACCACAGGCAGCCTGTGGTTGAACGTGGCTTTTCTTCGGAAGCAGTGACGAACGAGTGCCGAAGGAATTCAACACCTCGTGTATTTTAGAAGAGATTCGGAGAAGAAAGTCATTGTGCTCAAACGACCAATCGCTGAACGGTGAAATCTGCTGGGGAGACCCACGAACTTTTCAGCAAACAATAGGTGAAGTAAATGTCAAATAAAAATGTAGTCGATTTCTTGATTTAGTTTTCTTCAAAAGCTGTTTCAAATGTAAAATAACCAAAAACGGAACTGACCAAGGTAAGTTGTACAAGAATTTGTTATAGACGATTCCGTTGAACTGACTGCAATATTAAAGTGAAAAAACACGTCCGTGTAGCGGCTAGAATATGGTGTGACAAATAGGTCAGTGAGACCTCGTATAGGCCATTTTGACGATGTTGCGCACGCATTGAAAACAAAAGCATGTGGCCCGCCAAAAACCAGAATGTGGCCCGCCAAAACTCAATGTTGCATGACAATCTTTTGTTTTCTTGACAGTCTCGTACCCAGAGCTCATCTCCCAGAGAGAGCTCTGGTAACAGCCATTTTTTGGTCCTTGCTGATTGGCTAAAACAAAACGCATGCGTAGGAATCATTTTTCGAAAACGAGGAACTGAAGTCGATTTCCGGTCAAAATAAATCCACTCGTACAAAAAGGAAGCCATGAAAAATCGATAGTCCCAGGATGGCAGAAGATATGAGGAGCGTTTGGAACAGTCGAAACCCAAGTTCTCCTTCCACCAGTCTACTCAGTACAAGGAAAAAGATGGGAACTCCGGCACAAAGCCATAAAATAGCCGACGATGCAGTCGGGACCAGAAGGCAGAAATACTGCAAAGGTTAGCAGAACTGATTTTCACTATAAATGTTTTTTTGGGGGAAAAGCAAAGCAAACTTAGGAAAATAAGCTGGAACTTCTTGGGCAAGCTGCATATTATTCAAGCTTACTGATTTATATAACTATGAGCAAGCTCGATTGCCTTCGAGCCAGAAAATCTAAAGAAAATCACAGCTTAATTTATATGGAGTCAATGACCTATAAATCATGCTAAAAACAACACCCAAACGTAGAAGTGTCTATATATGGCTGCATTGCACGTGTATTTCAGTAGGATTTCTATAAATAAATATGCAGCCACCAAAACATGTATTGACATATGAAATTCCCCTGAATGAACACTGCACTGGCAATAACACAAGTCATTTTTGGGAAAGTGGATAAGTTAAATTTATTTAGGAATAACTGCTACAAACCTGACTCTCCCAAGATTGAAAAGAAAACATGTTTCTAAATACTATTATTATAACTGTAATACAAGTTTCTGAATAACTACCTGTCTGGCTAATAATGTACCAATCAAATTATTGAAACAACACTATAGCAATACTTCGTGTTGATAAACATTACAATTATTATGCTAATGTACCAACCATGGTTTCAAAAGGCCACTTTGTGTCAGGAACCAATGGATCTCTGGTTCGCACATTAATGACAATGGATGATGTGGCAGTAAGTATCACTATATTTATTAAGATTGTGAAGTACAGTGAATGTAATATATTGTTTAACTTTTTTTCTGCTGTTTTCTTTGAGAATTTGATTATTTAAATCTGAAAGGATTAATACAACTGGAACCTACAAACATTAAGAAATTATTGACCTGTCAATGTTAATAAGTAACTGCAGTTGTAATCACATGGTTTGGACATTGAACGAGGGAGTGAGGGGTTTCTATTCAATTAGTTGATAGCCCTGTAAAGGGCAGATCGTGTCAATGCCATGTGCTTTTTCTGACCTAGCATTATGCCATCGTTATTTTTCTACCAACCATCTGTTCCCAATAATGATTTTGTACTTTAAAACTGATGGTAACAGCACAAAGTTGGTCATGTAGTCAACTGTTATAATAATGCGGACTACATGTATATGTAATATTCTAATACATTTTAAATCTTATTTTGCAGATGAGATTGAATGTCCTGTAAATATATTTCTCAGACTCATGAATAATTAATGAGGGAAGCAGCAAATACCAGCGATGCATTTCATGTGCATGAGGTTTCATACCTGGTAAAGGCTGTATGGCACCATAGTTAATAGAGTGGAATGGTTATGAAACCCGGCAAACTTCAAAGGGGCTAACAAATGCGCTAAGATTTATGTTGGAAGGGGGCAAGACAAAAGATTGTGCAGGGTCATAGTTCATTAGCGTCCCCTGAACTCACACGTTTCTATTGGCTGATTGATTAACACATTGGAATTTCTATTGTGTTTTGTGCAGGGTCACGGTTGAAAAAAGCTAACAAAGACATATAACAAAGGTCACTGGGTTTCATAACCATTCCACTCTTTGATGGCACTGACTTGTCTCATGCATCAATTGTCGAATCTTGATATCCAATCCAAAATGACAGTCTGATCAAGATCACTAGTACTAGTGATTCTTGATATCCAATGAAATGCCAGATCAAGGTTCAAACACTAATTAGGACACTTGAATTTTGACTTCCAGTAAGCTATAATATTACAATGTAAGTATGACTTTACATGAAGGGAAGTAAAGGACAAGATGGAAATAAAAATCAGCATCTAGAATGTGGCTCAAACCATCATCCTTGTGATTTATACTCCTGACTGCTAGCTTCTGCTGTGCCTACTACACTATCAGACCTTTATTTTGGTGAAATGACCATGAGAAAATATAATTGAAGGGGTTTGCAAGAACAGCATAAGAGACTTTTTATCAAGTTCTAAATTATCTCAGAAAACAAAGAACATCAAAAATAATTTGGAATTTTATCAAAAGTCACTTATGTTATTCTTGCATGGACCCCTTCAATTGTCAATAATATTGTATGCAACAAGGCAAATACTTCCTAATGATTTATGAATACAGCCTGGAGACAAATCACAAAACGAATAAAATCTCTGCAAATAGTGGGTAAAAACAATTGCAACTTTGCACATATGTAGTACTAAAGAAAATACACATCACTGTGGAACTTATGTTGCCATGGAAACACTTGGCCCCAGGCTGCTTTCACCTTGAAGATAAAATTACATTTTTTTTACTGTTCAGAAAATAATTAAGTGCTTATTCCACTCGCATACAATGCCTACGTTCCAAGTCTTCTGATGTGGCCACAGCAGAAAATTGTGTTTAACAAAGGAGAAATTTTAATTCTTGGGATCAATAACAGTTAAACAGCAAAATACTGGTAAACAATACTTCCTAATGACCCAAGAATACAGGTATTGTCATGAAAAGTGATTGCATCAGTTTGATCAGGGGTTCCAAACCTCGGAAACAACAAATCCATCGGGGCTACAGCCCTTGGGATTAATTGTTTCTTGGCAACTATTTGGGACCCTTGATCTAACACTGAAATGAGTGTTCGAAATAGTATCTTAAAGTAATCAAAATTGGCTCAGATCTATGGATGATAACATTGGTTCTCATCTTGTTGACAGTATTCAGATGGCTAAAAGCCAAGCCTGATCTACCTGTATGACAAAGGGTAATTCACTAACTTGGATAGACACTAGATTTTTTAGTTTGTAATAGATACAGAGCGAGTGGCCATGTTTGATCAGATTTACAAACTTGAACCAGAGTATATGGTTTATAATTATTAAAATCACAGCAAGTTTATGTAAATCAAGATGAATCTGTATTAGATTTACAACTACTCAGTAAACAAGTGTTGAAGTCCAAGTGCCAACAACTCGAAACATTAATTTTCTTTGTTTTCCTTCATTAATTATTAACACATTTTATAATAATAATTTACGGTATTACTTTTGCAACTTACTCTGATATTCAGATACTGGATGCTTATTCTTGTTATAAGGCTTGACAGGTACTGGTAATCATTCATCATACAGTTCTTTTCATCTTGTATTATTAAGGGTCATAGACAAATTTTTTTTTTTTACTGTCATTTGGATGTTAAGCCCTGCTCCCCCCTTAACATACACTTCATATAAAATTGTGTAATAAAGTTATTCCTAAAGTTCCCAAAAAAATATTTTCTTAATGCCCAGGCCAATACCCTTCCACCCCAGATGGTAAGAATTTTTTTTATTTGTTGATGACCCCGAAGTACTAGAGAAACTCAGTTTTCAAGTGATATTTTGAGTAGAGGGGGTTATTCTGCAACTAACCCATTGATTCAAGGCCCAGGTTTAACGGTTGACAAAAATCCAGCAAGACACTGCAAAATATTCATGTTGATAATAAAAATAAGTCACCACCAGAACTGTGAAATACACAATGCTTGAAATTCAAAGGTTTGTTTCTTTTTCTACCCACATCCAATAGTGTACAGTACCAATCAGTTTCAACAAGAAAAACAAATTCTAATCTAAAATATGAATGCTGTGTATAAATTTCAATATAAAGTATTAAGCCTCAGCCTGAAATCTGCTGAAATACAGCAGAGTGGACCCTTGGAACGAGCTGAGAAGGCAGCTGTACATGCATCATTTTCAGGCTTAGACTACTGTCTACTGATCTGTGATCATGACCGTCCAAGAATTGGCCTCGTCGATAAAATTCCTTATTGCCTTTGATTGTTGATTGATCATCACTGCATGGTAATCAGGAGTTCACTTATATATATCTGGTCCTCCGTTGTATAGCATCCAAAGACAAAGGGGATATAAACGACTGTTCAAAGCTGTATAAAAGCTGCACTGCAGTCGAACTCGGAGACAATTGCAGACGCCAGAAGCTGGTAAACAAGTGGTTTCTGTATCCCGTAGCGGTAGGAAAAACACAAAGACAGTCCTTACGCTCCTGTGCAACCACAGAAATAGCTTGAACTTATTCAGAACAGAGTTCTACGTTGATATTTCTCTTTTCTTTACATTCGGTGGCTTCACAAATCTCAATCCGCCATTTTCGATGAGCCTCTGTACTTCGGCCAGCATGCCCTATGCGCGAACTTTATTATTTACATGACAAGTAACAATTATCCAATCACGGTTAAGTATTTCGATTGATTCTTACGCATGCGTTATCATTTCAGCCAATCAGCAAGGACCAAAAAATGGCTGTTACCAGAGCTCTCTCTGGGAGATGAGCTCTGGGTACGAGACTGTTTTCTTGATTGCTTGTATATTGTTCTCAATGCGCGCGCAACATCGTCAAAATGGCCTATTGACCCTTATCTTTCCTGGAGCCTAACAGATGAGCAAAGAGCAGTTAGAACTGCCGAAGCAGGACATATTAGGGACTTTAAGCAACCAGCCGACGGCAATGACGACGGGACGTACTGAGAAAAGTGCCTTTCTCCTGAAATTTGGTGTCTACTATTTCCCTCGTTCACCTTGAATTGTTTTTCGAAAAATATGACCGAGTATAGAGTTCCGTTCACGCCGAACGAAAAACGGATTGATTTAATTTCTTATACGTTCGCGTTCTCTTTAAAACGTACAATTTGGGGTTTTCACATTGTGTTTTTGCAGAGAACGGTGGAAATATAGGCGACTGCGTGCATTTTCACGTGCAGCTATTGTATTTTGTAATTAAGGCTATTGTTTTATGCCGTCGTCGAAGACATTGCCGACGTGTTTTGCTTAAAGTGCCTATTAATATCATGTTGCACGCCTGGCATAAGTTACCTCAAAATCGATCACTAAAAGCGAGCCAAAAATATATAAACCAGCACATCTTGTTTAATTTGCTGTCAAATTTAACGAAATTTTCGTATGTTAATATTAAAATGTAATAACATCTTTAGGATTAAACACATTTGTATATTGACGTTAGCGTGACGTCATAACGAACGACTCCTTTTAAGGTCAAATTGTGCGTTACCTATACGTTTGAAATAAAGCATGTTATCACAACAACATAAATGTGTGTTTTTGATTGCCGCAATTTTAAAGTCTCTACGATAAATATTTGCTGAGTTATTAAGAACTGAAGTTTCCTTTGACGTCACATTTTCTGACGTCATGGGTCTAGGCTGCGTAGCAAGAAGTACAGTTCCTCTTTAAAACCCGAAGACATTTTCAAAAATATATGACGTCATAATGACGTTTCCTCTTTTTCACTGTGAATTTTAAAGTATTTCCTCTCAAAAATTGAAAATTCTAAAAACATACGGTTGTGGGTACCGATTTACTCTTTTGATTGCTAGATTGTTGTAAACAAATATTTAAACTCTAAAAGATGAATGAAGAAGTTATTTTGTAAATGGTTCTGTATTGAATATTTCCCGCCAAATTTTGCCGGAAAAATTGCCAAAATTCAAAATTTAATAACTTTTCTCCCTCTTAACCAATCGAACTCGAGTTTTCGGTTTCTTTGTTGTCGACATGATGGGAAATCGAAAATATAAAATTTACTGATGTTAAAGGTAATCGAAAACATCGAGAAACCTATTATAAATGGATATATGACGTAACTGTGACGTCATCAAAATGGCTACGGTAGTTCAAAGCATCGGATTTCGTTTAGGTCATCGGTCTTCATCCTCCCACAAAAAAATCAATCTTCTACGTTGGAAACTTTTGAAAATATAGCAAAGTGATAGATTTTAGGGTCATTTGTGCCAAGCGTGTTGAGTAAACGAAACCGTAACGCGTCTGAAAAGCCTTGGACGAAATGTTGTAATGGTGTGTTCTAGTGGCATTTCCGCTACTGTATGTGACGATTCAAAGAAAACTGTCCATTCCCATTACGCTCTTCTAATAATAATAATAATAATAATAATAATGGCCATATTTATATAGCGCCATATCAACCACAGTTTCATGGCGCTTTACATATGACTGACAAATCCCGTCAGTGAATTATTTCGGACCGCTTCACGGCGCTAATAGCTGCCATGCAGTTTACAATGTTGAGTGTGGTTAGTGCAATGGCCAGGCTGCTGTACCGGGTGACAATCCCCTGCACTTTTTCGAGTAGTACAACAGGTTCTTTCACGCCCCCTTCAAATACTGATTAGAAGTAGAAGGAGACAAGGCCAACGGCTTATAAACGTCCCTGCCCAAGGACGCGGTCGGGATTCGAACCCCCGACCTCCCGCACTCTAGACCGATAATGGCTGATATGCCTTCTGTTCTGCATATTTCACCGTTCAGCGATTGGTCGATTGAGCACAATGGCTTCGTTCTCCGAATCTCCTCGAAAAAACACGAAGTGTTGAATTCCTTCGGCACTCGTTCGTGACTGCTTCCGAGAAAAGCCACGTTCAACCACAGGCTGCCTGTGGTTCAACTAGCACAGGCAGCCCATGAAAAAAGGCTAAGCTGATCCAACCCAGGCTCGTTACAGGCTAGGTTGGCTGCAGAAACTGTCGAATTTGAGTACTTAGAAAGCGAGGAAATAAGCGATGGATCGATTGAATGAGTGCTAGAGGAATGCAAGAAAGGGTTTCTGGAGGTAAAATGCTGAAAGTTTGGATTTTCGAAGAATAACGAGGCTTCGAAGAGTCGCCACGTGGACTAATGGCATCTCGTGTTTCCTCCCTTCTCAATATTTATATAGGGGAGGGGAAAAAAATCCCAGAAGTGCCTCAAACCAGAAATAAACACATCAGTGATGAAGAGGAACAACTTAACAACGCACAGGTAAGGTTTTATGACTTTATTGATCATTTTAGTACAGTTTTAGATTTTTTCTAAACTTTCCCATACATTCCTTGTAAAAATCATTAGCTTGGGCTGCCTGTGGAAGAACCTGTACTTGAAGGATTTGGTGTCGTGGTTTACCTCAATAAAGTTCAAGACTTGGAAAGCGATGTGACTGACATGACGGCAGACTCTAAATTTTTGACTCCGGCACAAAATATGTAAGTTTAACTCACGTTTTTATTATTTTACGGCTTTGAGTTTGGTTTAATAATTGTGGCTCGGTAAACAAGTTGGATAACTTCATTTAAAAAATATTATCTGTGTATCTCGGTAGTCTGCTGATATTAGTAAATTTAGTGCAAAATTTATTATCTAGGTACCTTATGTTCCGTGTACTTTTTGCTATCTTTGGGTCTTTATCAGTGAATTCTTAATTAGGATGAAACTTTATTTAAAATTTTATGTTCATTAGTATTCTTTATATAAAACGTTCATCCTAATTAGCAATTCAACGAGAAAGCGGAAACATCAATAGAAATTCCATTGTCTCAATCATTAACCCCGTTTCCCCCTGGGACAGAATTCAAATCCCTCCGCGGGCCTTTTAAAATGATGAGATTTTATCAGGTATAAAGGAGCATGCACGTGACTGATTTACTTCATCTGATTGGACAAAATGCTCATTAATTATTCATGAGTTTTTGAAGTGACGTTTAATTGTTATTCGGTTTGTGTCAGTATTCAAATTTTGCTCTCCTGAAATAACACTAAGTCTGGGATCTTCTTTCCATCTACCCCTTTTCCTTCTACCCTCCTCCTCCCCCTCCGTCCATTTTTTGTCCGTCGCGATCGCTCACTAACTACCCCTGGGTATCCGAGGATGACTCAGCTTGGAAAGGGGTCAACAATTCGGAAGCTTTTCTGGAGCTTCGAAAGGGGGTCAGAAATTCGGAAGCTTTTCTGGGGCTTCGAAAGGGGGTCAGAAATTCGGAAGCTTTTTCTGGGCTTAGAAAGGGGGTCAGAAATTTGGAAGATTTTCTTGAGATTCGAAAGGGGGTCAGAAATTCGGAAGCTTTTTCTGAGCTTGGAAAGTGGGTCAGAAATTCGGACACTTAATCTTTTTCCAAGCTTCTCTTTTCTTTTTCTCTAACTGAATTTTTTTTTGTTGAGTTTCAAGGAATGTGATGGAATCAAATGTTCTGTCAGTGCGATTATCCTAATTTACCTCGAGTTGCCTTTTTCTCAGAGAATAACACTTTTTTTCAACGGAATTTGTCTACTTTGGAAAACCCATTTTAGTTTGGAACGCGTTTGTCACGTGACCGTATATACAGAATATATTAACTTCCCTGTGGTTTGCTGGTGTCGTGAGTTTGTATAAAGACCCGCGGCCCGAAGATACAGAAAACGAAAAGAGTTCCAGAATGATTTGGCAGCAAGTATACAGGAGAAAGACGCAAATTGGATAAATACAGTATCAGTTTAAAGCAAGGTTGTGTTTTATCTGAGTAAACACTTGCGTTTTAATTCTAGAAGTTTGGTCGTGAACGGAATTATCATGCAGACCGCAAGGGCAAACATTGTGTTATCTGGTCACGATATTTAAATTCAAGGGGCGATTGGTGTAAGAGTAATAACTCAGTGTTCCTTGAGATCATCCTGATATATCAACTTCTTCAATTTAAATTAAATACTACGTTTGAATAAATAATATTCGGCCGTGTCGCCGTTGGATGTTCGACTCTACAACACAGTACTGAGTTGATAGCGAGTTATTAAGTCGGCTTAATTTACTGACAGCATATATGCAAGCTCTAGCTTTATTTTTTCCGTTCTTTAATTTGTAGTTTAAATATGAAGAACAACCACTGAATCATGATGACTCATTCAGTTCGACTGGAGCTGAAGGCGTGCTGATGCATGCATAGTTCACTTGGCTTCTCAAAAAAACAAAACTGTCCTGTGTAGTATGAACAACTTTTTCGTTTGACTGCATATAAACCTTGAATAAATATATCGGTTGCAAAACAGCCACATCTGTTTACTTTAAATAATGCATTGAAGAAAATGCTACAATGGCAAAAATTGCAGCTGTTTTTAACGGCACTTATTAAGAAAATATATAATATTCAAAAATTAGTCTTGCTTCGTTATTTTTATCTGCGAAGCTAACCAACAGTTTTAACTGATTCTATACTAAATTACGTGGTTGAGCGTGGTTGATTTAAAAGATTTAAACATCGCAAAACATTCCGGCATTTTTATCCAGTGTAAGTTAGTTGTTAGTTACTGAAGAAAACTTCCCTACTTATTATTTATTATTGAACGTTTTTACTTTGTAATACTAATTTTTGAATGGTCTTGCCTGATGTGCATGACTTCATACCAGTTGTGATTCCAATTTGTACATATCGAACTTTGTTCAAAATGTTTCCGGCCAAACTTACTGTTCTCTAGCATTCACTATCTGATATTTCTACCCAATATTCTATAATGAAGCCTAAGGGGAAAAAAGGAAAACAATATGCAGTAAATTGCGCTTGGTTTGAGTTAATAGGCAAGTTTAGTTTGCGCGTGCACGGTTTTGACCCCGTCATTGCGCTATTTTGAGAAAAGTGCGTACCTTTAGCCACAGATTTAGTATATGAACTCAAGACTGAATAAACAGAAGCAAAGCTTATTTGTTCCGCTGATTTGTCCATGTATTTAATTAAAAGTCAATCAGATGGTTTCCAAAAAGCTCAAATTGGACTCTCCCTACGCGCTCGTGCAAAAAGCAAATGTTTACTCGTCAAATCCAGATGAAACGCAACCTTCCTGTAAACTGATACTGCATTTATCCAATGTGTCTCTCTCATGTATGCTTGCTGCCAAACTATTCTGGAACTCGAGTATTCTTGCTTCCGATTCTCCGCGTTTTCTATATCTCCGGGCCGCGGGTCTTACCAACTAGCGACACCAGCGAACCAAAGGAATTTAATTTATTCTGTATATACGGACACGTGACAGTTATATATGTGTAATTGACTTTTCTGTAAGACAACCTTTCCTGGATCGACTGTATATATATACATATATATATATATGCTGTATACAGCAATTTTCATAAATTCTGACCCCCAACTATATCGGGTGCATTGTGCGTAAATGACTGCCGATCGAGCCTCAGCAAAAGTAACAGTTTACAATGTAGAGATATCAGACCGATAGCTAGACCAAATGTTTAACGAAGGCTTTTTTCTATATTAGATTTTAACAGATTCCCATATAATTAGATAATACATATATTTATTTTCTAACACAAACTCTTAAAATGTGAAATAACAAAACACGAGGCGAAATTTTAACCGGAGAAACTACCTCAATTTACGCCAAGTTCAAGTTCATTTTATTTTGCACAATTTTTAAAGATAACCGACACAATAAAATAATTGTAGAAAGAAAAAGAGAGATATATTAGCCACACGAACAGCTGGTTGTAATGGAACAAATATTAGAGAATCCTTCGTTATCATTGCAAGAAATAGTATGGAAGATAAACACAGAATGCAACTGGTTCAGAGCCTGTACTACTAGTCTATAGAATACTTTGGCGATTTGGCGTGTTTGCCGTGGTTTCGATTTGAATTTATAAATGTCACGCAAAACACACGAATTTTCATTTTAAAAATATAACTTCAACAAATTTTACTTATTTTCGATAGCAGTATTCTATTAACTGATCTGCATTATTTGTATTCTGACGCATCCAGTGCAAAGAAATATTTAGCACTGGAACCACGCTGTATTTACAAAAAAACAATCAGTCCTGGACTGATGTAATCTTGTGGGCTTCCAAAGTGAACAATTGAAAGTGCTCCGTAATATTATCAAACGAGTCTCACATCTCAGAATGTCACATGGTAGAAAAGAAGGGAAAGAGTCAAATATAGAGCTTAATGTAACACAGAATTACACGCTAGACAGCTGTAATTTATTGAATCAGAATTTAAATATTTCCGTTCATGTGCGTAACATTTATCGTTTGCTAGCTCTGATTAGCTTTGTGGAGCACACAAATAACAGAATGAATTACGAGATATTGTAATTTTAACCTGGCGTGTGTACCATGTTCTGCCGAATAGATCTTCATTTATGGAGATCTCAAATATGAATACTACAGGTGCTAATTTTAAGCCGGCAGTTAGTAGAAAATAAATATCTGCGGAGAACTGAAACTGAACTGAGAACTGAATGCAAATCGCGAGTTCAATACAGTGAAATAATTAGTGTCAAAATGTTATACTTTAAAATCATAAACCGCGAGTGGTTATCTTTCTGCGAACTGCTATTCCACTGTGCGTGTTTTTGTCTGAGTGTGCATAATATTTGCTCATCGGAACTGTATTTAAGTTTGGTTTTGAAAGTGGAGTTTTAAAAAACCACATTTTATATTTTTCATTGTAAACAATAACTCTAATTAACGTTCTGAAAAATGATTTTGCATGCACGCAATATCAATGTAGAGAACTAGAGCTCAGCTTTTAGAACTGTTTCTTGTTAAAAAAAATCGCCGAAGTTCCTTGAAAAAGTATGTAGACTATACCGGCACTGTGCCAGTAGTATTCTGTATTTATCTTCCATATTATTTCTTGCAGCGACAACAACGGATTCTCTAAGATTTGTTCATTAGTAATGTTGGTTCCCGGACTCCACATTCAACAACGCGTTAGGAAATAAATAAATTTATTATCTAACATAGAAAATGCTTCGGTAAAAATCTAATATAGAAAAAAAGCCTCGGTTAAGCATTTTGTCTGGCTACCGGTCAGATATCTCTACATATCTCTACATCTCGTAAACTGGTACTTTTGCTGAGGCTCGTTCAGCAGATCAGCAGTCATTTACCCACAATACACCCGATATAGTTGAGGGGGTTAGAATTTATGAAAATTGCTGTATATATATATATATATATATATATACACTCGTTTTCAAAAACATTGCACTGCAAATATATATACCTTTTGTATTCTTGTCAAATTTGACAGCTAAAACAATGGAGAACAAAATGTATATATATATTAATCAAAAGCAATGTTTTTGAAAACGAGTGTAGATATACATACAGTTTTTTAATTTTTTCCATTTTTAAAGTTTTTAACATTTTATTACCGCTCTGCATCCGCATTGAGCACTTTTATGACTGTGGCTACACATTAGCCTTCAACAATATATATATATATATATATATATATACACTCGTTTGCAGAAAGGTTGTCCTACACAAATAACCAGATATCCAGATATCTAATTTATTCAGAGATATCTAATGAGATGCATAGTGACTGTGCCAGCTGTTAGCATAATTGTTCAGTAGCAGAGAAATTTGGCGAAACATGCCGAAAGCGTACTCAAAAGATATACGGTGTGCTGCAATCTCGAATAAGATTTTGTACAGGAAAACAGATGAAGGATCGCAGGCATACTTTTTTGTACCCGAAAAGTGTTCGTCGTTATTACTGTAGTTTGTTCTTTAATACGGGAGACGTATCCCCTCAGAATATCGGTCGCCCAACAGAGTCTACCGGCGATAAATATTAAAATAGAGACGGCAGTGCTCGTGAATTGCGTTTGTTATCCTGTAATTGGTACAATTGAAAGAAGTTATGAAATGCTGTGGTTTTGGCATACTTCAGTGAACACGTGAGAATATGGCGTAAAATGTGGTATATTTTTAAGACCGCGAATTATTTCACAATTTTTTAAATTATTAAATTGTTAAAGCTGGAGACTACAGACCTAAAACTGCTAGAAGCACAAAAATTGAAGCGGTTTCTACAAAACGTAAAGAATTACGACCGCCCTGTCTGTTAAAAGTTTGAACAACAAATGTTTACAGCATCAGGACCCAAAGTTTGTCCACTGGGTAATTCTGTATTACTAAAGCTCCGCTTTTAAATACTTTCAAACATCTCGTCAATATCGGTGCAACATTTGTTGAGAGCAATTAGAATGTTGAATAGATGCTGAAACCGCTTGTTCTCGACATGTTAAATCGGCAATGTTGCAACGGCCATTTGACACACACGCTTTCGACACAATTTTGAACCAATGTTGAAAGGGCGCTTATTTTATAAGCTCGAGAACCGAACAAGCCAAGTGTTTTGCAATCGTGAACCGAGCAGTTAATAGCGTATAGCAACACTGAAATCACCACCGTCGTTCTCGGTAGAAACAATAGAGAGATTAAGCACCGCGTTCTACGGCAAACGGGAAACGTCAGCCCGCCGTCAAACGGAAATAAATATTAAAGAAAAGTGGAAAAGAATTCCAACGTTCACAACAAACGCGGATCGACTCAACTTCACGTAACAACAGAAAATGTCAAGCAGCAAACGCGTGAAAATTGGTTATGTTTTCATTTCTGCCGTTTGCGGGAAGAAAGAACGCGATGCTTAATCTCTCTAATGATTGTGCTCACCCCGAACTAATTATAAGCTTAATCACTAAATTAGTTCTATTTAAACTTTAGTAGTTGTTGACAGGTTTGTCATGAAAGTGCGAGCCGAATATTTAGATCTAGAGAGGCTTTTTATAGTGTCAAACTTATGGGTTTTTCGTACAATTTCTTAGAAGTAAAACTATGAATATATTACTCAAAATTACAATCATTTCGGCCCATACTGTGTATTTATATGGCTGGTAGACAGTATCGTGTGATTCGCGTAATTTAGTCATCGTCTCATCGTCTCGATCTGAATCACGAGGCCATTAAAATGAAAATAAAATATCAGTGGGGTATTTCGCTTTACGATATGATTTGCTTGGAGAAGGAATTTTCAAAGGGTTATTCATGCACGCTAAAGACTCACTTACTTTTGGTCCCCTTTGCCTCAGTGGTCGCTCTTCGGCACTTTCATAGTCGGATCAATCCAGAAAGCACAGCCGTTTAAAGCCATGCTATAGGCGTCGCCGAGCTCTTCTGCTGTATTAACCCAGAATTTTCGGTTTCGCTCCCCGAAGTACCCAAAATCGTATTGACAAGTGGTTTAACGTCCGGTAAAAACTTTCCACGGCTTGTCTGAAAGCATGAATATCTTCCACCACAGGATGCAATTCTGTGGACCTTGTAGCTACTCTTTTTCTTTGAGTCAATGACGCGAAGTTCAATTTTGAGAGTTTGTTGCTGCGAGAAAACAGTACCTACTGCATCTCATTAGATATGTCTGAATAAATTAGATATCTGGATATTTGGATATTTGTGCAGGACAACCTTTCTGCAAACGAGTGTATATATATATATATATATAATCTTCCACAAGCATCACACGTTCAAAATCTGCTCCATAAAAGTAATATATGTAAACACAAATGAAGTAAGACGATGTTTAAACGATAGCCACCTATATTTCGGCCGTGTAGAACGGCCTTCTTCAGGGTGAATGAATAAACCGTTACATTCGTGATTCTACAAGTAATGATGACAAATACATACAGAATTGAAAGTGCGCGCGCATAATATAACTGGAAAATGGAATACAACTCCAAACTATGCGCGCACTATATAACGCTCTACAAATTGCGCGCGTAACCATTTAGGAACTACTAGCATAAAATGAAATAATAAGTTAAGACCAAGAACTATAGATATGAGCCTATCTTCGCGCACGGCTCTTGCGATTCTCGTCATAAAAGAAATCACTCTCGTTTAGTCCATTAGGCCTGACAGTGTTAAGCTTGTAAGCCCACTGTCCTTCTTTAACTCTAAGGTCCTCCTTAGCAAACACCTTATCTATAAGCTGAACGCTTAAATTATCCAATCCATTATGTCCTTGGCTGTAGAAATGTCTGTATATGAAATCATCGGTTTCCTTGTTACTAGGCGATAATTTGGCATGAGCCCGTAGTCGACTCTTGTGATTATTAAACCTTAATCTAAACTTAGTGGTAGTAGAGCCGACATATTGAATACCGCATACTTTACAACTGAGAAGATAAATAACATTACTAGAGTTACAGTCTAGTACATAGTTAATTGAATACGATTTCTTTGTAGTATTGCTATTGAAGGTGTTGATACAATGCATATAGTTGCAGACGTCGCATCTTTTGTCATTACATTTCCGTGTACCTGGAACTGTATTGGTGTTCTTTAATGGTTTCAGTTTAGCACGAACCAAGTAGTTCCGCAAGCTTTTCGGGCGTCGAAATGCCATTATCGGAGTTTCCGTAATGGCTCTCCTACATCTATCTGAGCTGTGTAGGAGCGGGTGCAACTCCCTAAGTATCCTTATACACGAAACCAACAGATAAACATCAATACCTGTACCACACGTCATGCCACCCCAATAGCTGCAAGAAGAGTATACCATACGCACAAGCCATGAGACTTAGACGCATTTGCTCAACATTGGAATTATTTGAACGGAGGGCTGCGGAGTTATGTAACTTCTTGATAGTAAGGGGATACAAGAGAAGTTATGTGAAGAGCCAAATACAAAGAGCAAGAATGATGGACAGGGAACAGGCATTAACACCTAAAGCCAAAGTACAGAAAAATAGGACACCGTTTGTTGTTACATACCACCCGGGCCTACCTAACATTGGAGGGATACTTAGGGAGTTGCACCCGCTCCTACACAGCTCAGATAGATGTAGGAGAGCCATTACGGAAACTCCGATAATGGCATTTCGACGCCCGAAAAGCTTGCGGAACTACTTGGTTCGTGCTAAACTGAAACCATTAAAGAACACCAATACAGTTCCAGGTACACGGAAATGTAATGACAAAAGATGCGACGTCTGCAACTATATGCATTGTATCAACACCTTCAATAGCAATACTACAAAGAAATCGTATTCAATTAACTATGTACTAGACTGTAACTCTAGTAATGTTATTTATCTTCTCAGTTGTAAAGTATGCGGTATTCAATATGTCGGCTCTACTACCACTAAGTTTAGATTAAGGTTTAATAATCACAAGAGTCGACTACGGGCTCATGCCAAATTATCGCCTAGTAACAAGGAAACCGATGATTTCATATACAGACATTTCTACAGCCAAGGACATAATGGATTGGATAATTTAAGCGTTCAGCTTATAGATAAGGTGTTTGCTAAGGAGGACCTTAGAGTTAAAGAAGGACAGTGGGCTTACAAGCTTAACACTGTCAGGCCTAATGGACTAAACGAGAGTGATTTCTTTTATGACGAGAATCGCAAGAGCCGTGCGCGAAGATAGGCTCATATCTATAGTTCTTGGTCTTAACTTATTATTTCATTTTATGCTAGTAGTTCCTAAATGGTTACGCGCGCAATTTGTAGAGCGTTATATAGTGCGCGCATAGTTTGGAGTTGTATTCCATTTTCCAGTTATATTATGCGCGCGCACTTTCAATTCTGTATGTATTTGTCATCATTACTTGTAGAATCACGAATGTAACGGTTTATTCATTCACCCTGAAGAAGGCCGTTCTACACGGCCGAAATATAGGTGGCTATCGTTTAAACATCGTCTTACTTCATTTGTGTTTACATATATATATATATATATATATATATATATTATATGCAGAAGAAAGAAATATTTGTTGTGCAACCAGTATCACACCTTAACAATAAGCTATCGCCGTCGTGTGCTCTGTGTGTGTATACGATTCAACTTCTAGACCATGTAAAGAACATTTATTACGTAACCAGTAAGTAAGTATCACACCTTAACAATAGGCCATTGCATTACGTATTCCGCGTACACGATTCAATTTCTAGAACATGTAAACAAATTCATTATATGTAACCAGTAATTGGTATCACACCTTAACAATAGGCCATTTCCATTAAGCATTCTGTGTATACGATTCAACTTCTAGACCATGTAAATTCGAGTGTTCCATGTTATTAATTAACATAAGTTGCAGCATTCACCTGAAGAGTGTGGTTAGCTTCGCTTACCATACGAAACAGATTTGTAGTGAATCAAAGTTCTATGAAGTAACCTAAGTTTGTCTTCTTGTTTTACATCCTGCTCTACCTTGGTATCGAGCACAATTGATGAACTGTTCAGACAATGTAGACGTATATTCTATTCTCAATTCTGAGAATGTAGAACCTGTAAAGAAAATACATATTTCAGGAGGAAACGTGATAGGGAACCTTCTCGAGTTAATGTAAAAAACAAATGTGAAGGTATTGAAGAAAACAATGTGGCGAAAAAAAATTATATCTGTTGTGAGACAATGTGTTCCAAAAAGTTCATACATCAGTTATATTTGTGACAATTACAAAATCCTGCACTTGTGGTATGAAAACATACATTATTATAGCAAATATGTTTTTTTCATGAAAAAACAGGAATGTGAAAAAAAACTATTTAATAAATACAGCTGTAGACAAGTACAACAATATGCCAATAACCTGCATTCAAAATCCCAACAAAAAATATTTCAGATTCCTAATAATTCAAATTTAAAGGGAGGTATGTATCCAGAAAATGCTGACAACCACACGTCATCATGGAATTGTTTAGTCAACAGACTTACCGTGATAGGCTTAGTACCACACGACGTTGGTGGAAGTGGTGACTGTTTTATTAAATCAGTTTCACACCAACTTTATGGCAAACCAGATTTGCACTTTGAGATCCTTATGGCTGGAATTTACCATTTAAAAAGTCACCCTGAACTATACATTGAAAGCCTAGATAATATTACCTGGGAAAACTATATTCAGCAAATGTCCCAACTAGGCACTTGGTGTTATAATGCAAGGTGTAGCTAATACTTTTGGCTGTGTCATTCATATCACTGACTCTAACATCAGCTCACTTGAACCAACAATAATAACTCCTGTTGATCCACAAGGAACACAAAAGACCATATTCATAGGATACATTAGTGAGTGGCACTATGTCTCAACAGTGCAAGACAAAAATAGTTCTTTTTTCCCCATACGTTTGGGTCTGGAGCTGGGCGACCGGGACCCAGCTGTTAAATTTGGTGGGGTACCCTTGCCATTTCACCAAGACCTCTTCCTGGTTCTTCTTGCCGCGGCGTTGCAACACCTTTTCGATGATAAAGAGACTTTCTTTTTCCACGGCCACAGGCGTCATCTCGCTTTCGTAAAAGGTCCCCTGCAACCCTTCCCCGCTCAGGTCCGCCAACCGGTAGACGGGTGGCGTACGGTAGTTCAGCCGTTGCCCCACGGTGAACACTTCCTCCGACCAGTTTGCCAAATAGCTTTTTTCAAAATGGCCTTTGGTTTTGCTAATCCGTACCGTATCGCCGGGGCAGAACAACGGTTTCTTTGGCTTCGTCTTCGGTTTCGTCTGCTTTTCCTGGTACAAGACGGCGCGCACCTCGTGATCGTTGAAGGGTGTGACGGTGATGGAGACGCGTCGAATGCTGCTATGGACGGCCCTGTTGTACCCGAGCACCAATTGGGGGAGGACTTTCAAATACTCTTTCTTCCAGGTGGCCGTGAAATATTTGTACATACGCTCCTTGAGGGTACGGTTGAACCGCTCGGCAATCTGAGCTTTGGTTTCATTGTACGTGACGAAAAAGGCAACGTCATTCTTTTTTAAAAAGGCCTGGAACTTACGGTTGGTAAATTCTGTCCCGGCATCGGTCTGCAACCGTAACGGTTTTCGCTCGCGGAACACTTGGGGAAAGGCGCGCACCAATTCCTCCCCGGTCTAGTTATTAAGGGGGACCGCCCAGGAGTACTTGGACAACACATCGATAATGGTCAGAATGTATATGTACCCCTTGTTGAAGGTACTCGTGGCTTGCATGTCCACCAGGTCCGCCTGCCATTGCTCGTCGAGGGCCAGCACGCGCACGCGCCCTCGCAGAATTGTTTTTCGAAAAGCCCGGTGCAAGGTAAACGTCAATTGCTTTTTCAGCCACGCTAAAGTGGTAGTGCGTGTCACACCCACTTCTTTAGCCGCCTTCACCAGGCGGGCAGCATCCCCAAAGGCAGCAGGGCTGGCGGGGTCGTAATACAGCCCCTCGAGCAGCGCGGAAGGATTCTTTTTCTTCTCCTTCTTTCTCCCCATCCGCAAAATGGGATCCCTGAATAATCACTTTTCCCCCGCAACACGCCAAGAAACAACGGAGGCGTTTAAAAATACCATGGCACTTGAGGGACGGACCTCCTCCTCCTCCGCAGGGCATTCTGTACTGTCCCCGAGTCTAGCGCGCGGAACACCCTTATACTTCCCCCCCCCTCTCCCTAGAAAAGAGATGACAGATACCCAGCGTCGTTCCCCTTGAATATTTTTTTTTTTTAAACTAGAAGCTAGGGGGAGAAATGGGAACGACTTCGAGAGCTTCTTGGGCTGTAGGATACTTGCTCTTATAGGTGACCCTCCTGCCACTGTCTTCATACAATTTGTAGGTGTAGGCAGGAGGGTTGGTGAAAACGACGGCCGATTGCTTGATCATGCAGATCCCATGTTTTAGATCCAAGTGGACCTTCTTCAAGGCCTTCTCCAACAGCCCTGGCGCGAACAGCCTTGTCAACTTCTTATTCTTGTCTTCTTCCCCCTCCTCGAATAGGTCACACGCAAAACTGTGGGCCATAGAGTTGAGGTAAGGGAAGAGTCCATCCGCCACTTGGTTCGACTCTCTCTCCAGGGTTTCCATTGTTTGCTAGGGGTACATGTCGTGAATTTGAGTGACGTAATGCATGCCTAAACGTCTCACTTTGTTGTAGAGGGTATTGTCCTCGACCGCGTACTATCGTTTCTGGAACAAATGGGTGATCAGGGTCGCGATCAACTCCTTCTGCATAGCGTGGTAGGTTCCTTGGACATGCGCACGGAAGGTGGTTTCCAGGATCACTAGCCAAGTCGCCCTCCCTGGTTCTGTTTCCATGAACAAATCGTCCAGGGAGGCTCTGCTTCCATGTGTCAGCGTAAAATGAGGTTTAAAATAGTTGACCCCACGCATTTGCAGCATATGGAAGGTCAACTGGTCCACAAAGTAATGCACGGCCGTCACGAACCAAGACAGATTTTCTTTCGGCCTCTTCAACTTTCTCTTCTCGGCCATCCTATCTTCGGCCTCCTCCTATTCTTTCTTCCTCTTCTCCCTCTTCTCCCTCTTCTCGTTCTTAGCGGTGTCGGCCTCGCACACGATGTTGGTGATCACCGTTTCACATTTTACAGTCTAACGCTAGATTTAGTGTCATAATTTCACTATGCTTTAATGTTGAAGCTGGATTTTTCACAGGAAGATAATGTAGTTCGTGTGCACCAAGAGGAGTGAAAATCGTTTTCTGAAGTTTCGAAACGATTTTTAAAAGCGCTTTTTTCCTATAGCACACCACTTAATTTTAGCTGTTTTTGACCTATTTTTCATCCCGATAGAAAAACTTAGAAGTCACTCACCTTCGATACGAGCCCCAACATCCGGCAAAAGGTTATACATTTGTGATGCACATTAACTATAGTTTCATTTGCACTTCGTGTTTTTTGTGGTTTGTTGATGGTTTTACATACACAATCCATTTTATAGCGTTAGACTGCTATTTTAAATGCACAAAATTGCCAGATTCGCGTATCGTGCCCTCGGGGCTCGATGTTCGGATCGAGCATAGAGGCACGATTATCGAGCCTTCAAAGTTCTAGATCGTGCCTTTTACGTTAGGCTCGATGAGGGCACCATTAGGGCTCTATAAAGGCACGATAATATTCAGGCAAAGGCTCGATGAAGGCACGATCCAAAGCTCGATGAAGGCACGATGCCAGGTTCATAACATTTTGCATAATCATGTCACTACATACCCTGGGTTCCAGAGGTTAAATGTTTTGCCTTTTGTTGGTAAATTCGGTGAGCGCGCGGAAGGCAAAACAATTTGCATAATATAATTAAAGTTGAAGCAGTCTGTGGTTTTAAACTGCGAGCCATACTATTAAAAACTGTAAGCTTTGAGTATATAGTTTCGAAGAAAGAAATGTTGCTCAGATTGACCATACATGTACATCTATCAGCCAAGGAATTAGTTCCTATTTTCATTTCTTTCTTATGTACAAATATATAGTTTCTTCATTTTGGATGCACCATTTGACAAGTATACTTGAGAAGTTTTTGATGAAGTATGGCAAATATTCGAGTGATGCAATGTGTTTTTAGAGAGATTTAGAGAATCGGTTCACTCTGTGTAACCGAAATCAGTTTCTAGAATAATCGTTTTTTTCAACTGGTCCACTTAATCTTTACAATTCTATATCAGGACATTGAAATGGTATAATAAATTATCTCTTTATTATATGGCAGCTCCGTGGGCAGGCAAGACTCCAAGAGGACTCTGAATGCTGCAATCTGAATGGTTGCTCAGCGGGCAAAAATTTTCATCTTGACCGCTCAAGATTTTCCTAATTCCTTCACAACCATTCGTAAACAAATGGCGATAAAACCCATACATTTTGAAAGAAACTAAACAACTTGTCACATGAAGGCAAATACTAATTTAAAGTATCTTTCTAATTTCCGTTGTTCGGCTAAAATTCAACTTTATAGAGCAAACTAAAGAAGCGGCTTTCCGACTCTCGCAAGTTCGATGAAAATGACTGCAGCAAAAACGAATGAATTGAACGTTAGAAGCTGGATTAGTGGATAAATAACTTTTTACATGTAGCTGTCAAATTAAATACGCAAAAGCTGAAATTGCTGTACATGCAGACTTCCAAAAACACAATGAAAAGTTCAGCTACCTCAACGCTTCTAAAATCGCAGTACAAAGAAATTATTCCGGGAACACGCGTAAACTACTTATAATTAGCACACAGTTTCATCAAAGAAATCAAATTGTTTTATTACATATGGGTTGAGAAATTCAGAATTCACATTTGGTAACTGGCATTTAACACGAGAGTGTTTACTAGTTAGTACTTACAAGTTTGTTCGTATTCTTCTGCAGCTCATTTTGTCAAGTTTTTCAGTGTGCTTATCGTATCGCCACTCAACTCTAGTGATTTCAACGTGCCTGTTTTCAACTTTCAAATCTTCCACAAATATGCACATGTTTGTCTCCAGATAATGCCATTCGGGTTCTTGGTAAAGTTGTCATTGAAACTCAGTGCATCTGAAGTGAAGTACAGGTCAGTTTTCATCCATAAAAAGCATTTTTGATGTCGAAAAAAAAAACTGTTGTGAACACCACGAGTTCAATTTCAAGTAAAACTCGTCGGGTCTCGGTCTAATTTTAGCTTAATTTCTATTCGCTGTTCAGTTTACCGCGAAGTGGGTTCCTGGTCGGCGCGTCAAAAAGTGTGTTTTAGCACTATTTTCGCCATATAATAAAAACCTTATTGACTAAGCTTTTCCAAATTCGATAAAATCCATACATTTTGAAATATACTAAACAACTTGCAGCAACATGCCAGGCTCGATGTAGACACGATCCAAGGCTCGATGCAGGCACGATGCCAGGCTCGATGCCAGGCTCGATGCCAGGCTCGATGAAGGCACGATCCAAAATCATTCAAGGCTCGATCTAGGCTCCATGAAGGCACGATAGATGCACGATGAAAGGAATGCAGGCTCGATATTCGAGCAACGTGCATCAGCCATCGTGCATCGAGCATTTCAGGAAGGCTCGATGCACGATGTATAACGCACGATGTACGTTGTGAAGTTTTTGTTACGCGAGTGATCACCAACACCGTGCGCGAGGCCTGTCGTCTTCCTCCATGGCTTCGTCGTCGTCGTCACTCTCGATCATCTCGGCCACCCTCTTTTTGGAAACTTGTTCTTCTTTTTTTTCGTCTTCTCCCTCTTTCCTCACTTCCACTTCGTACTTCGCTAGGGCTGTGTTCAAGTGACCCCTCAATGCATTGAAATGGTTCCGCGCAGAGGTCAGTTGGGCATCCCCTTCCCCCTTCGTCAAAGAAATGGCACAAGCATGAGCTTGACGATGGATCATACTCGAGGTGACCATACTGTAGCCGAAGTGGTAGGCGAGACGGTACAACCGTTCGCTTTGCCAGGACTTGGTACGCAATTCCTGGACGTAGTCGTACAAACCAAACTCTGTGTAGTCGTAGAGTTGATTCCATACCAGGAGGGTGTAGCAGTCCCAGATAGGCAACAGAAGGTCAAACTGTTCTTTCAGGATTTGGTTCGTGACATGGGGGAGTAAATTCTTGATAGCGTTCTCGTGGTACTGCCTCACCTGGAACTTACTTTCTTTAAAGCTCAGACCGGTATCGAAATAGTCGTCCCAGCTCATGGTGGTCTGGGAGTACCGCGCACACAAATGGAAGTACAGGTAAGTTAGGAAGTGTTCGTACTCTGTTATGATGTCTCGCTCTCTCTTGTACCGGGGGTCTTGCTCTGTTGAGAAGTAGGGGTCCGGCGGTAGGTGATCTTTGTCAAAATGGGCACGGGCCGCCGAATCTATGTTCATGTAGCGGGAACAGATAAGGTTCCCTTCTACCCTCCCCTCCGCATTCAAGGTTTCGGCGTGGTACCAATACTCACGGGGAAGGACGCGTTGGGTACGGCAACGGTACAAGAATCCCTGCGTTCCCCAGACCAGGTCCTCGCGCAGCCGCGTCTCGCACACCTCGTCACACGTCAGCCCCAGGCCCTGCTTCAGGGGAAGCCAGCGGAACAAGAACCTCGCCATCTCCCTCAGGAAATCGTGGCGCAAGGACTTGCGGGACCAATCGGCGTCCTCGCTCAAATGATGTTCCAGGGCCATCGCGTCCATTTCCGCGAATTCATCATAGACAATTTCACGCATCATCACTTGCATCTCTAGCCGCTCTTCGGGGAGCACATCTATGGAGAGCCAATACGACAAACAGCCCATCATCATCATTGCTTAAAATTGGAGGTCATTTCCGGTGTATTTTCTAATTTGCATAATCACTTGGCGTCAAATTTCAAGTTTCAAGCTCATTAACTCCGAAATTTTACAGTAAACACTCGTGCAGCCGTACTTTCATAAACGTATGGCAAGATAACAGCACGTATCGAAGAAAACTTAACATCGGAAAATAAAATCATTACGACAATAACACAGCTTAATTTAATCATTACCTCTGTACTGTAGGTCTATCTAGCGATTTTCGTTCCATGAATATGGCCCCGCAATGGCCGCGTCTTGTATGGAAATGAGTCCGTCGCGAAGAAAACCAGCTTCTTGTGCTTTACGAAGGTCCACAATAAATTACTTAACATCGGAAATCTGATGTACTTCTAAAGCCATTCAAGAGACTTGTATTTGTTTGCCAATAAATTAAACGTATATATCATGCGATTTCTCAAGGTTTTTTGGGGTCGCTGTAGAGGCCGTTTGTATGAGACAGAACTGTATAAGTACCCCAAATTGCCCAAGTTTGCGAGCGTTTTTCTCTTGCCAGAAGGCCTTCTTCGTCAGCCATATTGGAAAATATAGTAGCCAGGCCTCCGTTACTACAGAAACCGAGCTGCTTCGTACCTAGTTCAAGTTAAAACACTGTAAAACTCAGCCAAATAGCGCTTCCGAGGACTGGCGACTTGGACGCGTGGGACCTGAGTCCAATAATTTTTGCGGGAAATAAAATAGTTTTCTCTCGCTCGTGAAAAATGTTCCTTCCCTATTTCAATAGTAAATATACAAATTTTATTCGAGTTTGTTGACAAAACCAGTTTACTAAAACGGAGAAAAGCAATAGAGTTGCTGTGTGCTTGTTCTCAGTCTTCCACGCGGTCATGACCTGATTTTAGGGGCAATTGTATGCGATGTATCCTGCAGTTCCTTCAAATACCTCTCCTCCAACGAGCTCTTCAAGTCAGGGAACTCCTTCTTCACTACCTGGGCTAGCTTCAACCGGTTCCAGGTCTCCCGTTCGGCCAGTAGGTCTCGGTAGAGGTGCCCCAAGAGGCACACACACACACCTCATATCCTTCTTGTACTTGAAAATGATCTTGTTGTTGTTGTCGTGCTTAAACACCCACGCATCCTCCGCGTTCCAGCCGGAAGTCTTCAAGGTTAAGGCTTTGCGTTTGCACGCCCGTGGAGTCGATAGCTGCACCCGTTGGAAACAAGCCCCGTTCACGTAGGACACTACCGCCATGTACAGGTCAGACAAAGTGAGGTGCATCGGACTCATGGGAGGGAGGGTGGTATTCCTCAACTCAGTGTTCATTAATTTCACCCTCTGTAGAAATCCCCCAAACAAACGCGCCATGTCGCCCGTCTCCTTTTCCCACAGTTTGCCTTGCCACGTTTGCAAAATACCATACGCTTGGTCGGTATATAGAGAGTTGTTTTAGGCTGATCAACGTCTCGTCCCTCATCTCTGGCGTCACGGCCAACGTACACATCTGCCCCAAAAAAGGCAGGCATTCGTGCAGGTGTTCCACCGCAAAGCCTTCGCGAGCGATCTCCCAAGCCTCGGCGAACCCTTCTTTCGGACGAATTCGTTTCCATTGGGGGAAGTCTGCGGTCACCAAAACCAGGTACAAATGTTGGACCAATGTTTTAAATTGGATACGGCTCGCTTTCTTCACCTCGTCTAGATCTGCCTCTAAGAATCTTCCCAAAGATACCACACTTTTCGGTACTCCCGATGGAGCATAGACACAACGGCAAAGAACCAAAACAACATGAATGCCTCCTCCCCAAAGGTTCACTTTTTTATACTCCCTGGGAGTTCACTGGTCCACCACTCAGGAGGCGGTATTTATCCTATAACGGCGGCCAATCAGGGACCCGTATTTGTCCTATAAAGGTGTAGGCCAATCAGCGACCCGTATTTGCCCTATAAAGGTGTAGGCCAATCAGGGACCCGTATTTGCCCTATAAAGGTGTAGGCCAATCAGCGCCCCGTATTTTCCCTATAAAGGTAGCCGTCCATCATCGCCCCCCTTATGACGTCATCGCCCCGCCCCTTTTTCTCGACCAATCAGGAGGCGGTATTTGCCCTATAATGAGTGTCCTAACTACTAACAGCAACTCAACAAACCCGATGTTTGTGAGGCAAACAACAGCAACTCAACAAACCTGATGTTTGTGAGGCAAACAACAGCAACTCAACAAACCCGATGTTTGTGAGGCAAACAACAGCAACTCAACAAACCCGATGTTTGTGAGGCAAACAACAGCAACTCAACAAACCCGATGTTTGTGAGGCAAATAACAGCAACTCAACAAACCCGAAGTTTGTGAGGCAAATAACAGCAAATAACGCGAGGTGAAGCGAAGCGAAAAATAAAAAGCCGTTAAATATGTAGAACAATAAACCAACATACGAATCGGTAATGCGGAAAACCAACACGAGGTGGAAAGAACCGTAACTAAACTAGAAGCAAAAATAACCGCGAATGAACGAAATAACCGGCGAGACGACGGGAAAAAGGCATGTGAATATAAATGTAAAGCAACTAGAAAGCCAAATATATAAAGCCGAAACCGACGAGAGAACCGAACAGGCACCAAGCGGAGAGGATAAGAGCTGTATAAAACTAAATACGCTAAGACCTTCAGAGAGGCAGACATAAAACATAAATTACGTCAGGCATTGAGCTGGCTGTAGGTCTGGTGGAATTGGTCGCAAAGCTGGTGGAACTTGTCGCAAGGCTGGTGGAACTTGTGGTAAAGAAGGAGGAAATTGTGCCAAAGCTGGTGGCTGGTGGCTACGGGAAACTGCTCGACGAAATTCATAACGACTGCTCTGACGGCTTCCGGCATGAACTGTGTGCCTATTCCCTAGTGCCCTCTAATTTATACTCGCTGTATCAGGGGACTGGTGCGAATAGTCTCCCTGCATAATACTGTAAAAGAGTAGAGAACATGATTATGAAGGGAGACTACATTTTCAACTGATGCAGTATGTTTGTTTGTAGCTTGAAGTTTAATTTATGCTAATGAGGCAACGATGTGAACGATGACGTAAGCAAGGATTCGCCTATTGGAAGATCGATGCCTGCTTTCCTTGTGAGTGAGATATTTTGAGTCTAAAAGCTCGCTAATTTTAGCCAGTAGGCAGCTATATTAAAACAACTGTGAAAAGGTATCCTCAAGCAGGGTTCAGTGTTTTGCCCATTTCTCGTTTGTTAAACATGTCATACAAACCAAACTTGGCAAGTATGTTGGTATCACGGCCCTTTAAATACCTGAATGTTTGGTTACCATGGATACCGTTCTTAAGGGTGCTCCTATATTTTCGAATATTTGAGTAGTTAGGTGAAAATGGGGTGGTTAGAGCGAATTTCGTTCTCCAATATTTATATACAATCTTTGAGAATGAGTAACGGTTCCCAGGGACACGTAATTCAAGGACAAGCATTCCGGGCATAAAACATCTGTCTGTCGGGTCTGATTGTTAGAAATATGTTCTATTATACATTTTGCATTTTCACTGAAAGGTTATGTGCCCCATTTCGAGAAAAGGGACATTCGTACAGTGCCCTCTTAAATTCGGACAGCATGGCAAACAAATATTTAATTTCGTTTCAGACATCAAAATTTAACCTTACTACTGAATTGTGTTATTCTAGCTGTAGAATTTACCACCAAGTTAACATATATTTACCAAAACCCAGGCCTTAACATGCATGCTTGATTCACGAATACTATTACTCATATATTTTCTATTCTATCTAGACTTAATTCGTCAAAACAAAACAAAACTTTTGTCCTACATTAGATTATACCAGGAGCCCATAACTAGGAGCGTCCATCCCGCATACTAGGCCTATGTCACAGCGTTTTCACAAGTTAGGTTATTTTTAGAACGGTACGTTTTCCGCTATAGCGATGTTTCGTGTTGATAAACATTGCAATTGTTATGCTAATGTGCCAACCATGATTTGTAAAGCCCGCTTTGTGTTAGGAACCAATGGATCTCTGGTTGGCACATTAATGACAATAGATGACGACACACGAAACATCGCTATTGTTGAGTTGCAATTATTCCTAAAGGAATAAAATCACAAAAGCGTAGCATCCATGTTGTTTAGTATAACAAAAGTAGCTAATGAGGCCACGGTGCAACCCACCAATTGGCGGGAAAAATAATCTAAAAATAGCCCAACTTGTAAAAACGCTGTGATACCTGTATAGGAGATATGGACGCTCCTGGTTATGGGCTCCTGATTATACATTGTGTTCATTAATAGCAATACGAGACAAAATGGCGTATGCACATGCTCATACTACTTGTCGAAAATGGCGGCCGCACTTTAAAGTGATTGTATGAGAAATAAGAAAAAACACATTACATATTATTCCCAATTGAAAGCGCGATTGTACAAAGTTTGGTTACCTCGAATCGTAATGGGCTATTATCACAGTTTGGCCATATTGGATAAAACAATGGTTTTGGCCCCGGTAGCCTCGCACTGGTGGGTTTCAGAACGAGTTTACCGGACGAAAACAAAGCTTTTTATTCTCCTGAGACTCGACATTGCCGCCGCAAGATAAAAGCCCATAACCAACGCTTAGCCCACTTTCTCACACTCGACACGAGTGAATTGTGATTTTAGAAAGTGGTTCCCTGGATATGCGAAACAATTCACTATACATGTACATATCAAAGTCATTGCGTACAAAAGCCTACATATCGAAATCCGGTGACTCACTTCCGGCATCGGCCCAGTCATCTCACTCAAACATACATGGTTTTGGTAGGTATTTTGTCTTCTAAAACAAATCAAATGATTTATAAAACATTTCTACCGTTAAATTACAGTTAAGCACCATCCAATCTGCAACGGGTAACTGTTTGGAGTGATTATGTTAACATTTAGACTGAATAAATTTGAATTTGCTTTCGCGAGTGAAGTGAATTTTTACAAGGCGTTAACTCGTTTATGGACGACCAAGAAGAGGAAAACTGGTATATCTTGAATATGCATGCCTCAACTGACTTTCTTCCGCTGAATTCAGATAGAATAATAAATTTCCAGTGTTTTGATGGATAAATCATCGAGGTTTCTCGAGTGTAGAGTGCTACAAATCGCTGTTAAAGTTCCATTTCGTGCTATTTTTTCTTGTGTGACCTTTGTAATGGCGGGAGCTGCGGTGGGAGAGATTTTGGAGCGATAAAAACGAAAGCAGATAATTCTCCTTCGTATAGTTACGGTATCAACAGGTAAGCCACATTATAAACTTGTAATGCGACTGAAGTTGTTATCAGTCTCTCAAATAAAATCGCATTTACTTCAAAACGATGACCAATACCAAATGTCCTCTTCTGTGTGCAATTATTTTGATATGATTGCCACTACATCCCATACAAATACACTACGATTTCGAGATGTCGGTCCTTCTTTTCTTCAAACCGCTTCTATTCAAATCTTTGGTTAGTTCGATTTCCGTTATGTATTCTTTTGTAAATCAGTTCATTCCCAAAACTTTTCAAAATAATGTAGCCAAATTGGTTTATTTGATCAACAAAGACAGCATACTTGAAGGATAGCTCACCAGGAACAGTTCGCCATTTTTGAAGGGCCTCGAAGGTACCATTTTGGTTGAGTAACAAAGGACAAACTACACAGTTGTACGGTTGTTTATGTCCGCCATTTCACTTATCCCTATGAAGTCTGGCACTGATGTGTGGGATAGAACTAGTTCTTATGCTCTTGCAGCCGAATGGCAAATAAGTGATGTATTCTTGTCATAGACTGTAACATTTCAAAATTTTCGAATGAATTTTTCTATTCACAATTCACAATAAATATGGCTTCCTCCGATATTATATATTATGTATTTGAAAAGGAATATCTTAAATGGTTCAGAATAGTAGGAAGACCGCTGTTTATTACTCCGTGTTCTCACAGTCTCCGCCATTTTGTCAGAAATAGCATTCCTTCATGTACCGCATCACCAAATGTAGTACCGCTGAGAGTGGCTCAAAAGTCTAATATTGCTTGCAACGGCCAAGGAGTAATCGATATTTCTTCTTTCTTTTTTGTTGATATCCTTCAAATAATGTCATTGAACTAATGTTTTGGTTAACATTACTTTTAATTACTAATCACATTTGGTTGTCATCTCAAGCGGCTTTTTGTTTTGTTTTGTTCATTTCCGCTTCGTGAAACTATCAAACGAAACAGGAAATCTATAAAAGAAACTTTACAAAAACTGATACATATATCACACAAAACAACAAGACTGTAACGATTTTCAAAAGATTGTAAGACAACTCTTACAAAACCGACTTTTCAACTGTGACGAAATGGCGGCCATAGCGCGCAAAGCATGGCGGTTGGTCAAGAGACCATCACTTAAGAGAACTGATCTCCGTACCCTATGATAGTCTGCGCCAATCTATTTTTGGCTCAGTGGACGTCACGATGCTATTTTAAGATTCGGTTCCAGCTCCTCACGGATTTTCATCGCTCCATCTCATGAATTCAACCTTGATTTCAACAAAGAAAGAGAGGCGATGGATGCGAAGCTTCAAAACTCTGAATTATGGCTCTGAATTATGTGTTGCTCCATAAACTTACTACCCGGACTTGCATATGGTATGGGACGGATCTGACCTGATCTGACCTGAAGGCTCGAGAAAATGAACTTTGAATTTTATTAATATATACTACGGAGTGTAATTTGAAAACCCGTTAAAAATATTGCCGTTTGTATTTGACTGGGAAACTGTAGGCTGTATTAAGCCAGACCTGTAAGAAATTCGGATGTGACCTGGAAGCCGTGAAAAGAAACTATAGTGACCTGAATTTCGTGAAACTATCAAAGGAAATGAAGCCGTATTCCATTCAGTTTGTAGCCGGATCGGCGAGCATGGAAAGTCTTCCAAAAATTTGAATAAATTAACAACCCGTATCGTTGTTATCGAAACTTCGCTTACCTTATAAATACTCGTTCCCTGTAGTTCATATTCATGTATAGCTAGATAACATACCTAGGGAACTGACCGGATTATTTGCTCTTTCATCAGGCTAATAATTTTAGAAACGCTCAGTTTATAGCAAGCAAGCACGCATCGACTTTTGACCTAGGCTCGGTTTCCAGCCGTGGGGGTTTCGGTGAGCCCGCGATCCTCTCCCCACTCACGGCTGGGCGCGCGAGCTGAGACATTGTCGGTTTTTAGCCAATCAAAGACTTGCCACTAAAATCCTGTCGCTGAATGTATTTGCATAATTTATATTGTAAACTTTTCAAAATGCGTTTAAATTTGGTTTGGAAAAGTTTGGTTTCGAATAATTCAAGGATTCGCACAAGGAAGCAGTAAGAGAGTTAGTTTTGGGTGAAGACACTGTGTCAGTACGCACCGGGTTTGGAAAGTCACTTGGAAACCGTCACTTGTATCAAGCTCGAAGGTCGCGAAACCCGTAATGTTCAGTCATTTCTTTGCCTATGCAAGAAAATTAGTGCTGCCTTTATCGGAGAAGAAAAGACGGACGACTCCATATTAAATGAGTTATAAGAGAGGAAATCACGTCTGACTCAGGCCACGTTTACGCGTTTAACTGTGCGATCACAATTCACTTGAAAATCGCTGCATCAAACGAGTTTTACAATACTTTAAGTCCTAAGTTTGTGCATGTTTTAAGGTCTCCAAAACATACTCTACACAAGTACTGAGCCGGAATACTCGACTCCAGCTCAGAATAGTTCCGAGATAATATCTGAACTTTATCCCCGTAAATTTCAGCTTTTAATTTCTGTCAGCGAGGTGTCTTGTGCGGCACTAATCTTATATAATAATACGCTCTTTCCCAGGCTCCCTCGATCGACATTCTAATATGGAGCGCGCGCGCGCGTCCGAAAATGGCGCCAAAACCCTCGATCGACATCCTAATATGGAGCGCGCGCGCGTCCGAAAATGGCGCCAAAAAGTATGCCAACGAAGACGAAGTTGCTCTCTGTCTTGCCTCTTGGTTGAATTTGAGGAAAGAATGTTAAAAATAAATGAGTTTTCTCAAGTTCTACACTTAGTTGGGCGAGCAAGCCATCGAGTTTACAGGAATCTGTTTTAGGGAAAGCCATCGAGTTTACGCCGGGAATATTTTAGGGAAAACCTATCCGGCTATCGCCCCGGTCCTATCGCCAGGCGCAGCTGCCGAAGTCAAGCGACCGAACGAGGTAAGACCAGGTATTCAATCACAGTTAGAAATGTTTTCCGTGGAAAAGGCTGTTCAACTTACAACTCTAAGGTGTGTCTAATTTTGTCCATGTCTGTTCTCTGTACTGTAGTTTCCTGTGTTCTTACTCTTAGATATAAAAAAACAACTGTTTCCTCGCCCAACTATCGTAGGCTCTTCAGACCACAAATTCACTACAACCAGACATTCAAATAACTGGGCTTTTGATTATTGTTTTTATTCCGTTTTTCTGCTTCGATCAATGCTCTTTTGGCGACCATATTTGTATTCGTCACACAAATCCACGACTCGAGGCTCGAGCTGCCTGTGACTGTCAGTTTTGGCACTTTCTTGACAATTAGGTAATAATTGTGTTCATCAGTTTGAGAAATTAACTGAGATCCGTAAGAAATTGCCTTTTTTTATCAAAATATAACTTACCGCGCTAAACACCTCCAGTACACACGCCATTGAATTGTGTCAGGAGTCGGTTAGACTATGACTATCCATATTTGTTGATTTCGTGTAAGGGATGGACCGTTATATTTGGGGGAGGGGGGGTTGTGCAATTATTTCTGGATCGAATTTTTTGTATGACTGAAAGTTCTGCACGAATTTTTTTTTCACTTCGTTTGCTTGCACGAATTAATAACGTTTTAATAATAATGACGTTTGCATTATATTTTTTCCTTCAGTTTATTGGGCAGGAAGTTTTTTTCCTTTTCAAATCCTGTGTTCGAATTGCACAACCCCCCCCCCCCCCCCCCTAAAAATATAATGGTCCATCCCTAAGTTCCGCGGGTCCCTGCTAGTAATTAATATTACAGAGTAACAAATAATGCAGCTTAGTTTCTCAATAATTTTAAATGGCGTTTGTTCATTCATTTCACACTTGGAATTTTAGTTTAGAGTTCCAGTGTGTTTTGAAAGTTTAGAGCCTACGCTACAGTCGTGAAAGGATAAACGGCTTTTCTTGTCAAAACACGCAAATTGAATAAAATTGAATTTTAATCAGCTGACGTCACGGACACAGTGTGTTGACCACGCGCCCAGCCGTTAGTGGGAGAGGCTTTGGAGAAACGACACCCCAACGGCTGAAACCGAGCCTGAGTTGAGTCAGCACTTTTTCGATTTTCATTCTTAATTATCTCTTATGGGTTTCTCATAAAAAAAATTCTGATTTCAAACGTTCCTTAGGGGGTTCAAACAATCCATGTTGATTTACAAAATGATATATAATTAGTAGGCACCATCCTTAATTGTGAAAGGGTAAACGGCTTTTCTTGTCAAAACACGCAAACTGAATAATATTAAGAAAATTGGAGGCACCACAGACGAAATGATAAACAACCGGATCTCCTCGGGTGTAGGGATCTGATCAGCAATATATATATAACAAGAGCCCATCTGGGCTTTCACTCGGGCCACATGAGATTGAAGATGAAATACACTTTCATTTGAAATCCTCTTAGAAGAATTATTAGCTGAATATTAGCAGTCTTTAGGAGTGGCCGGTAGCGCGGTGATATACTACTCCCCTAGTATATATATCAGGAAGGTACTAATTACTCCCAACATTGTTGAATAAGAACAAAATCTTGTGATCATTATCTAACTGTAGAAAATTGTGATAATGTGTACTGATCTCATCAATTAGTACCTTCCTGATATATATACTAGGGGAGTAGTATATCACCGCGCTACCGGCCACTCCTAAAGACTGCTAATATTCAGCTAATAATTCTTCTAAGAGGATTTCAAATGAAAGTGGGAGTAACTACAGAATACCCCGCAAAAAACGGCATCCTTGGTGGGAGGAAATACAGGCTACACGTCAAAAATAAGTCGCATCGTATAAATCAAAGTTTTAAAGAACGAAGCAATACTTATGGTAGTGGCTACGCGGCTACGGGTGGCTACACGTTAAAAATAAGAAGTGGGTTGCCTGTGTCTAAGTCGCATCGTATATATCAAAGTTTTAAAGAACGAAGCAATACTTTGGTAGTGGCTACGCGGCTACGAGTGGCTACACGTCAAAAATAAGAAGTGGGTTGCTTGACTGTGTCTAAGTCGCATCGTATAAATCAAAGTTTTAAAGAACGAAGCAATACTTATGGTAGTGGCTACGCGGCTACGAGGCTACACGTCGAAAATAAGAAGTGGGTTGTCTGTGTCTAAGTCGCATCGTATAAATCAAAGTTTTAAAGAACGAAGCAATACTTTGGTAGTGGCTACGCGGCTACGTGTGGCTACGCGTAGCCGTAGCCACTGGCTACACCAAGAAGGGAAAATATGCGGGGTATTCGATAGTTATACCCAATGTTGATCCATTTGTATGTAAAAAAGTAGGATACTTCATCTTTGAAGCATTTGATCGGAAAAACCGATCGCTTACACGTTCCACAGAGATTTAAAATCGTTCGCTTAGTGACAGCTCATTTACTTGTAAAGCAATACCATTTATGTATATGGGAATGCTAATAAAGTTATTATTATTATATATATACATGTATGTAATTTAATATTTTTGTTTTCTCGTATGTAAATAAAGTAGTTGACCTTACGTTTACAATTTAGTCTGCTGTTCTGTTATACTGCAGGTTCCAGTCGTAAACAGTCCGAATTTGACCAAAGTGAAACGAGCTGCTCGCGTCCATAGATTTATATTTCTTCGTTATGCACTTTTGACATGATATAATTCTTCAAATGGCACCATTGTTTTATTTCTTATGTTTAATAATACAGTTCTCAGCTGTAAAAAAATAGAACATTCTATGGAAGATTTCTTGTCCTAAAGTTTGGAAACGTAACACATGCATTTGACGCTAGAAAGTTCAGTACTCGCGGAAGTACGCAAGGTTAATTTACTAGTGGCAGTTTACTAGTTTGCACTATCGGCTGTTATGGAATGGAAACATACTTTCACAGCTTAATATGTATGTCGATTGGTCAGAAGGATATCTTATTTAAGATGCTACGGTCCTTTCGGCAGTCTGGAATTTTTTAAACGGGAGTTTTCGTACAGTATTTCAAGCTATGCTGTAGCGCGAGTTCAGTTAAGCCACAAATGTCCGTGAAACTAATACCGTGTTCATTATTATCGGTTTTCTCTATGGGTTCTCATGTATTCGATAATTACTTCTGGAGCTTCATATGTTTGTCGATTGGTCACAATAATTTCCTCTTTCAGTTTTTCCCTTTAGTTTGGGCATTAGGGATATATCCTTGGAGATTTCGTACAGTTAAGCGACCGTGTGTCGAACGCTTGTCACGAAAGTGCGTAAACAAACTGTCACAAGCGGTTTGAACATATAGCAGCTCGATGTTGGACTCTCATATATAGTCGATGATAACTTATATAGCTTCATTTGTACGTCGATTGCTCACAAGGATTTCCTCTTTCAGTTTTTGCCGTTAGTTTGGACATTAGGGATTTATTCTTGGAGATTTCGTACAGTTTAGCGACCGTGTGTCGAAAGTAGAAAAGTTCGCTTGTCACGAAGTGCGAATACTGACAAGCGGTTTCATAGCAGTTCGATGTCAGACTCTCACGTAGTCGATAATATAAACTTCTATAGCTTCATATGTACGTAGATTGCTCACAAGGCATCGTATTTGAGTTCATGAGGTTGTTTTGCCATCAAAGATAGGTTTTATCTAACTTTTCGTACAGTCTTTGCACTCAGCTCCGGTCGGTTCATATCATTTCAGCCTCGATCGTTTCTAAGCCGTAGATATATATTTCTTCGTGTCGCTGTTGAATTTATATGTAAACGCGTACGAGATCTACAGTCTTCTTTAAGCTGTTTATCCACTTTGTGTTCATATAAATTTATGTTTACCATTTCTTCAGCCTCCGATCCGGATGTTTTGTTGATATTTAAGATATATACAAGTTGCATTTCCCATAACATTAAGATTATTCCCAGGCAAAGCTTCGTCAAATTCAAACAGATAATCGCTGTTACAAAACACAACGTAAAGAATACTAGAATATCTTTGAGCATGAACACCCTGTACAGATCACTCACATTACAATCATACACAGTAATCCACAATAAAAGACCAAAGTAGATCTTTAATTTAAACTTAAGTTTACCTTGAGGCTTGAGAGTTGAATAGTGCTTGTCTCATCATAATTCTTCGTGTATACTGTTAACGTTGCTCTCACAGTTCAGGAATTCAGATGTTTTCAGACTTCGATAGAGTACAGCAAGCTATAACTGCTCAACCACAGTATATATATTTGCTAGTAAATCGCTATATTTCGCAATAAATCAGCTATTCAGTATACTTGCATAGTATAACGTTCACAAGTCTTGATACGAGATCGGTAAACCTGCCAAAAACGCGGTCAAAATTATTTTAGTGTTGGCCTACCAGTACCAATCACGGTGTTTGCGCTGGTATGTACTATGACCGAAAGTAAAATGAAATGTGGCATAAAACCTACCAAACGTACCTCAAACTAGCCTACAGTATGTTCGACCGCTATGTACAGCCGTCCGTCAAGTCCACCATCTTGATTTTACTGTATTCAATTATGTAAATAAATTAACCTGGCGATTGTTGCGTGACCAGCACAGTGCAATCTGATTGGTGTGAATTTGACCTTTAACGCATGCGCAGAAGACTTGTTGCACAGAATAAAAAATAAATAAAAAATAACGACTTGCATTTTAAGACTCGGCGCTGCCACAGGCAGCCCGAGTAACAAGAGCCCATCTGGGCTTTCACTCGGGCCACATGAGATTGAAGATGAAATACACTTTCATTTGAAATCCTCTTAGTATCAAGTCGTGCTTTAATTCGCCAGTGAGAACGTCAAAAAAACAGACTGGTCTATTAATCGCTTTTATGGCATGACTATGATAACGCAGGATTCTAACAACAGAATACTGGCAATTCAAGTGTATAAATGCAATACAATGACATATTCAGACTTTGAATTTGATTGAAAATAGATCAAAAACTCGGGGAAATGTCCGGCTAAAACTGTATGAATAAATGTGAAATGAAACATAAATTTCATAGCAAGAAAAAAAATTGTAATTCCTATAAATGAGAAAGCTCTTCTATTAAGCCGCTTCTCATATACACAGACTGTTTCACAAAAAAACATTTGCGCTTATCGACACAAGAATTCAGTTGACCTTTCAAATAATTTATTCTGAGGTACGCATACTCTAAATCACAGATGTTAAATAAAGCGATAATTAGAAGAAAAAGTACATTAACAGACAAACTGAGAGGAAATTTATTCAAATCAAAAAGAGTTTACTTACAGTACTTACGTAACTGAACTTTCGTTTTGGATCTTTTGGTAGTGTTGTTGACAGCACCCACCCTCGTGCACATATGCACTGAATCGGAATGAAAGTCGAAGCCTACCTCGAACTTAACTTTCAGCTAACCTGTTTCCTTTCATTCCACAATGAATAATAATCTCATAAAGTAAGCCCGTAGCTTTCAATAAATTTGCCAGTGTCTGAATGAAACAGCTAGATCTTCTCCAATTTCTCTCACGAGTCACGGCAGAAGACAGTCTGAAGCTACAAAACTTGAATTTTGATCCTCTTCACAGTAACGTAATTTAACGTCTCAGATATTATATATATGCCCTATTTCAGCTAGCGCTGTGCATTTCAAATACTTTTTCCTCTCTCTTTGCTGGCAGTTCATGCTTCTTGTTCGTGTAGTTGCCGCATTTCAGTTGGCATACACTGAAAACATCTGCTTAACTAAGATTTGTAAAAATCTTAGCGGATCATGTAAATATTCCTCTTGGCTCAATTGAGGGTTTCTGCCGTCAAAGTTCATTTTTTGTTTCAGTTTTCCCCATATTAGCCGACATGTATAATGTCTCGAGCTCTCAATCCAGTAGAAAGACTCTGGTTATTCTCGGTCGTAAAACATGCCTTAGCTGTACAAGACCGCCCACGATGGAATACATTTCTGATAATGACTCATTGAAAGTGATATCTCCTTGTCTCGCCTAGTCTGAGAGCTTTGAACTTTCTTATCTGAGCGCGCCTGACGAGATCTAACCTTTGATGATAATTCGATACCCGTTGATATCCAAACGTGTTTGTATATTGTATTTCGCTTACGTTTCTAAATGTACATTGGATCTGTCCAAACAGCGCTGATCGAACGTATTACGGCTCCTGGTTGTTCATGTATTTTTATGGTCAACAAGAGCGCCAGTTGAAATATCCTGAGCCTGTTGGAAGGCTTTCGCCCTCGCGGGTCGACCATTTTGATTTACTGTATTAAATTCTGTAAACACATTAACCTGGCGATTGTTGCGTGACCAGCACAGTGCAATCTGATTGGTGTGAATTTGACCTTTAACGCATGCGCAGAAGCCATCCGACATGAAATAAAATTAATAATAATAATAATAACGACTTGTATTTTAAGACTCGGCGCTGCCACAGGCAGCCCGAGTAAATAGACACGAAAGGAAGGCTGATTCAACGGTAGAGAGTTTTTCTTCCAATATTTCGATCGGCACGGCCGATCTCGGCTTCGGGGAAAGAGGCTTACAATGTATCTAATAAACTAGAACCTTTACGAAATAATACATGAATTATGAATTGCACAATCTTATGATAAAACACATATAGACCAATGAAAAGAAGGTGGAGAGTGACATATAATATGAAACAAAAATAATAAAAAAGTGACGTGATGATGATTGTGAAATACAAGTTAAGTTTCATCACGTTTATTCATACCTAGAGGTTCAAGAGTTTGACCTCTATCGATAAGATACGCTTCTCGCGCTTAGCGTATACTGTCTCGCTGAGAAAAAACAAGTTCTAGTGGAATTAGCTGCATATCAGTAGGTGAATGATTGTTAGTTAGAAAATGTTCTGAAACGGCAGTAGGCTTGGATGTGTTAGAAGGATTATCTACTGTACGGCGGTGTTCGTTAAAGCGGTCTTTAAGGCGGCGTTTGGTTTCTCCGATATATTGAACGTTACAGCGTTTACATTGGACCATGTAAATTAGGTTTTTGGAATTACAGTTAATGTGGTGTTTAATAGCTCTTAATTCGCCAGTAGAGTGGAAAGTGTAATTATTTAGACCATTGTCAATGTATTTACAGGTTAAACAATTAGTGCCACAACGAAAAGAACCGGGAGGATCGTTATTAGGTTTGTTAGTTTTTAGTTGAGCTCTGACTAAAATATCACGAAGGTTATTATTACGTCGATAAGCGACTAGAGGTACAGATGTAAATATATTTTTGCATCGATTAGAAGACAACAATATGTTAAAATGTTTGTGCATGAGAGGAGAACAAGAAGGTAAAGCAGGGTTATAGGTTATAACGAGGGGAACTCGGTTAGATTGGTTGTTAGTTTGTTTGGGCTCTAGTGCTTCGGCGCGCCGGGTTATGTTATTGACACGATCTATTTCTTTGTTAAGAAAATTACGGTTATATCCTCGTTTATTGAGATACGATTTAAGTTCATTAGTGCGTGAGATGAAAGTTTCATTAGAAGAACAGATGCGACGAAGTCTGAGAGCAAGGCTGAAAGGTATGGCGCGTTTGGTGTGGTTAGGATGGCATGAAGAGTGCAAGAGATATTGATGTTTATCAGTAGGTTTAGTATAGAATATTGAATATTGAATATTGAATTTTAATCAGGTGACGTCACGGACACGGTGTGTTGACGGCGCGCCCAGCCGTTAGTGGGGGAGGCTTTGGAGAAACGACACCCCAACTGGAACCGAGCCTACTTTTGACCACAATTTTGCGAAATTATAAATCCAGTTAATCTGAAACACTGACTGACTGAGTTTGGAATTATCGTAAACAGACGCTTACAATTCGCTAAAGAAATTAGAAATAGAACCTATAATATCGTAAACAATCGGACATGCTTTTGCAACGCCGTAATCAATATGAATCTGTAGAGTAACTGTCGTGAAAGTAGAAAATTGTGAATGCTTTGATTACTGAGTAAAACACTGAATGCATTCTTCTGCTCTCGCCGCCCGCCGGGCCATTCGGACACGTGATACCCACAACCAATCGGATAGAGTGGTAAAAATAGTCCAACTAATTTATGCAAGCTAAAAATAAATCGGCGCAGACTATCATGGGGAGAGAGGCTAGTATGGGGGATCGGTTCTCTTAGGTTATGGTCTCTTGGGTTGGTCTATATTCTTTAAAGGGATACCCGAGTTCAAAACACATATGGGCTCAAAATGATTTAAAACTGTGCTGAATACTAAAATCGCAATAAAATTGATCTATTTTGCAATGCGTACGGGTGGTAATTTTTTTTAAGTCCGCACTTGCATTGCACAATACATTTGATGACGTAAGATCGTTGGTAGAAAAAAGGGCGGTTACTCAGCGCTCAGCATTTCCTTGTCGACATGTTCTGCCTTCGCATGTAACTGGTTTTTAGTAGAATTTAAAAGAAATGGCAGCTCCTTTCATGCTTAAAACCGAGAACGAGGACGGACATGTTGAGACCCATGCCTTAATGCCCTTGAGCTGGCCTCTTCAAATCAAGGGGGGTGGTCTATATCTACGTGCATGTAAGATATATTCTTGACACTTTGACAGATTCGATAAAATCACAACCTTGACACAATTTCGAAACAGTTTCCATAGAAACATGGAATGCGACTTATGACTTTTAATTTAAAATAATTTTAGAAAATCCTCCTAGAGTATCGTAAAAGGTTCTAATTTAGTGGGTATTTTTAAGCAAGTGAATCAAGGTTAGTGCACACTTAGTGAACGCTGCTCCAATTAGGGAAGTTGGATATTTTAAGGGGAAGGATAATGAAGGCTTGCATGAAATATGATACCCCTGAAGTTTGTACAGCTGAATTAGCAAACACTTCAACAATGTCTAATTCGACGGATATTAAACTACATGGTCAGCTGCATTAGTTCCACCGCCTTTACATCTGATTTTTGGGCGCTTTACTTTCCTCCCGAAGCCTTGTATTATAATTTCAAGAAAAATAGTTCGAAGATCACAGGTTCAGTCTATATGGCAAACATCTGTAAAAAAATGATTGAAGGATAGGTTTACATACTTATTAGGAGTGTCAGTGATATTCCTTGACCCAGGCCTTAATATATCTGAGAGGAACCCAAGGGTGACTTTCGTGGCTGTAGAACCCGGCCGGTAGAGAAGAATCTGAAGACGCCCTACGGGAAATGAAGCGGATGACCGGAAATGCGAAACGGCGGCTTTGAAAGAAGTACTGAGTCTGAATGATAGAGGGACGAACCCGTTATAGGAGTTCTGTGGTCATGGAAAGCGTGGAAATTTGCAGCTGTTGTAATTAGGAGATTGATGCTCTTGAACATAGGCCGACTTCAGGTTACTAATAAATACATATAATAAATGTAATATTTAAGGAGGAATGCCTTATCACCCGTATAGATGATTTTCATAAGGGCCTCGCAATAGTTAAGCAATTAATTAAAAAGTAAAAATAGTAATAAAATACAAGCAAAAATACAATTTAAAGTAAATTAACATCAGTCACTCGGCATATACTTCAACTATTGTTTCCTAAAATATATATAAAAAAAATTGATTTGCTAATGACAGGCGGTAGACCTTTCCAGTCCTTAATAATTATATATTGCGATCTTTGTTTCCCCCAGCACGTTTTACAAAGAGGAAGTATTAACTCTGATATTGTGCTCGTGTCCTGACGATGTATATCTCTTCCCCTAACTTCGTTAAATGTGAAATCTACTAAATTGTTTAACCCCTATTATATTATTGTTGCTGTTATTTTTTTCTTTGTAATTTTAGAATGGGATTATGTTTCGTGCACATACTAAATATTTATTCAAGAAATTAAATGAGAACATTTGAAACCGATGAATGAATGGGTATGACTTGAAAATGAGTAAACGAGAGGTGGGTAAAATTCACAGGAAAACAACGAAATTGTGACCACAAGCAACCCAAAGACACACATACACACCATGAAAGTTTTGTTTACTTTATTTCAATATCAGATTAATTATTTCATGTTGTTCAAATTATTTCCAGTCCAACTATTGCAAGAACACGGGTCAAGCTATCAGGGTCAACATTCCAAACGAATTGCAACCAGAGGTGAAATCAGATAAACGCAAAATCGTTACTTAATAAATTTGAGTTGAAATTTTATGTTTTGTGATCACGTGCTCACTTTACAAAAATAATATGTTAGAATGACTGCGAACTATTAACTTAGAGAGAGATCCACCATTTTTATAGGATTTGGTTAAATATAAAAATATAATATTCCTTAAAAATAAATATTAATAAATATATCAATATTTAAATTATAAATTGAGATGAAACTGAAAACTGCTTATGCGAAACAAGATTGTCGACAATGATGCTGATTCATATCTCTTTTTATTGAGGAGAAAATTCAATCATACATGCATGTTTCTACAGCACAATGCTTGAACTAAGAGGGAAGTGAAATATCTACAATATTGAAGCCCAATGAAAACATGCTGAAGATTCAGAAACGGAAAGATGCACATGTCATGCATTTCAGCTCTCAGCTCATTTGGATATTTCATGAAGAGTTTAAAGGGTTAAAATAACTAGAGACAGAAATGGAGTCGTGTTTTACCAGAGTTAAAATACTGATCATTTTGAATCTGGCCTTATGTTTTCCACGTGTTTCAGGTAAGTTGATATCGATTTCTTATAGTGATCCGTTATTATTAACTACTACAGCTATAGAGACACATTAGCCATTCCGATATGAAGTAAAACATCTAACATCTAATTGCTCCTTTAAAGATCGAACTATCCTACTAAAGTATTTTAAAATAACAGTTCAATGACTTTACTCTTATATTGACTACTATTAGTTTCTGTATTCAGTATTGATTCAGGATAGAACTTATCACTTTCATAGCTACGTGATGTGCTGCTATAATATGCCAAAATCAAGCGCCTTCAGTTATATATGTGCTCTGCAAACCCTGGCATAATGGAGAACTGATAGCGAGTATATAAAATACAAATGGAAAATGAAACTAGTTAAATGTGTACCATACTGAAGAAAAGAAAATTTTTTTTTTGGATCGACTCAAAATAACTCTGCTTTTAAAAGCACTTTAAGAGCAGTCAGCATTTATTTATTAAGGATTCGAAGAGTACCTATGATTTCTTTTTCAAATAATGAACGACATGGACGGCATATTATGCTACAGTTTTGCTTGTCCCCGCGCGGCGGGCTTGCCCCTACCTGCCGTTCCGTCATCATAGGGAAATATTACTAACCTCTGTCGCTGGGGTCGTCATTGTATATTAACGTTTTAATAACGAGAAAATGCGCATCGAGAAAATAACTCTAAGCACGGAAAAAAAAAATTCTTCAAATGTGCACTAACAAAGCCCTAACTCCAACAATAAAAAAAACTTATCCTAACCATTTCGAAAAGAAGTTCCCATGGAAACAGTGAAAACGACGAGTTCTCACTCACCTAGGGCTAGTGTTCACAGGTAAACAAATAATAATATCTGAGGTTATTCTGGGATTCATACGGATAACCCTCCGCGTGTAATGCAAATTAACGTCGACACGACTACGCTAAGTGGTTATCCATGCTAGAAAGGTGACATATTTCCATATTTGTGTTTGTTTAGTACTCATGTAAGTTGGCCTACCCTAGCCCTAGGTGGGTGAAAACTCGTCGTTTACCTGTGAACCCAAGCCATAGATGAGTGAGAGTTCGTCGTTTGCCTGAGAGGTTCTTTTTGAAACGCTTGCATATTATGGTTAGGGTACGTTCTGATATACGCGCTACTTCATTACTCCAGCGTTACTGCATTAATTGTTTTAGTAACGTCTATTGATGTTCATTAGGAACAGTACCCGGCATCTGTCCACTATTCCCGCCACCATCTGAATGTCCACCAGAACCAGAGAACGAGTGCGAGAACGACGATGAGTGTCGATCAATTCACGGGGGTTTCATATTTAAGTGTTGTAAAGTTCAATGCGATCTGATATGCATGCGTGAGTATCGATGTGATGTAATTTCACTGGTTATGTGTATGGATTTATGATAATTAAATTTATGCCTTAAATCTTCCTGTTATAAATAACTAAGGCAAACCGCAGCTGAGCTCTGCTGAGCTCTGTTCGCATGGCAACAAGAGACTGTTAGCTATTAGTTGTTACTTAATACATATTTTTTCTTAGAATATTTCAGGATAATTAAATATACTTAAATCGTTGATTTGCATCACCTTTACCAGTGTGAAAGTTCAATTTATAGGACCACCATATTTTGTACATGTCGTATAATGCTAAGAGAAATATTATAAATTATCGGTCAACATTTCTAGCTAAGACGTCAGTTTAAACATTGACTTACAGTCATGTTTTACTCAACAGCACCCATTCCTTCACCTACTCCACCCGAAACCAACAATGTTTCCAAACATTCCATCACTTCCAATGGTAATGTATCTTCATCAATATAAAAAAAAATGTTTCGTTGATTAATAATAATAATAATAATAATGTTAGGACCATTGTCTTTTGTTGCATAATGCAAAGAGAAATATTTAACAATTATTCACCTCAGTGTCGGTGAATAGTGGTGGATATTTACCGAGGCGCTTCGGCGAGTGAATAGCAAGTACCAAATAGTTATTAATCTTCTGTCAAATGGACAAAAACATGCGTGAGGTGATCGCTGCTCCGCTCGGAGGTGAATATAGAATCATATTCACTATTTGAGTAGCTATGCAATCAGAGTGCGCAAAAAGTGATATTCACTGGTGTGGTATATACTAATATAAATTATTGGTCAACATTTCTAGTTAAGATGTCAGTTTAAAAAAATATGTGCTCATGTTTAACTCAACAACACCCATCCCTCCGCATACTCCATCACCCGAAACCAACAATTTCTCCAAACATTCCATCGCTACTAATGGTAATGTATCTTCATCAATATTAGTTTAAATACAGTCTGAGCTAACCGCCTCACTGGTTAGCTCAGTTGGTAGAGCACGGTCTAGAGTGCGGGAGGCCGGGGGTTCAAGTCCCTGCCGCGTCCTTGGGCAGGGACATTTATAAGCCGTTGGCCTTGTCTCCTTCTACTTCTAATCAGTATTTGAAGTGGACGTGAAAGAACCTGTTGTACTACTCGAAAAAGAGCAGGGGATTGTCACCCGGTACAGCAGCCTGGCCATTGCACAAACCACACACTCAACATTGTAAACTGCGTGGCAGCTATTAGCACCGTAAAGCAGTCCGACGGGATATGTCAGTAATATGTAAAGCGCCATCAGACTGTGGTGATATGGCGCTATATAAATATGGCCATTATTATTATTATTATTATTAATATATTTTATAATTGTTTTAGTTTGATATGGCGCTATATAAATATGGCCATTATTATTACTATTATTATTAATATATTTTATAATTGTTTTAGTTGATTAATAATGAGTTATACACCTGTATCACGAAGCGGCCAGTTTGCGTTACAGGAGAATTAAAAACCTTTAGTGTTCTTGCACTTCCAAACAGGAGACAGAGACAAGGCAGGAAGTGTAATGTATAAAGTGCAGGTATCATGCCAAAAAATATTTTGTTTATTGTACTATTGTGTTTTTTTCTGACAAAAAAGGTATTAATCTTGCAGATTTTGTAAAATTTCTGACACTGAATCCTTAATTTTGGTTATTTATCGTGGATCCTGTGACGTCATAAGATTAATCAACAACCTCCCAAGAGAAAACTAATACAATAAAATCCCAAAGCTTTCAATTGTGACATCACAAGATGAATCAATCCTACAATACCGCTAACTTTTATTCTAGTTGAATTACTACTCCACTCTCTCAACGAAAACTAATTTAGACAACTGAAGTATATTAGAAATATAATTTGGAGCTAAAATAGTTAATGTTGTTTTATGGCGCTACTTGCACTTTAAGCTAAATGGCTTGTAGCCAAAATGGCCGCTACGTGAACGAGTAACGGACTTTAATCTTATTCGTACTTTTCTATTCGATCGCTACTTTCTCTTCAATATTCTCTTCAATATATCTCAATATATTCTCTTCAATATATCTCTTCTCTACTTTCTCTACTTTCTCTTCAATATTCTCTTCAATATTTTGCCATGTAGAACTGCTATCTATAGACCTTTCCAACGCGGCGGCCATCTTGGAATAAACCTATTGTTAATACTTACCCAGGCTCGGTCTCAACCGTGTTTAACCGAGGCTGGGTACGCATTAACAATATGTTTATTCCAAGATGGCCGCCGCGTGGGAAAGGTCTATATACGGTGGCCCACAAGTATCACGGCAACAGTTTGTGAGCACCGACGGCAAAAGTTTGACGACACAACACCTGACAACACTGCAAATTCCACGGCAACAGTTTGTGAACACCGACGGCAAAAGTTTGTGAACACCGACGGCAAAAGTTTGACGACACAACACTGCAAATTCCACGGCAACAGTTTTTGAACACCAACGGCAAAAGTTTGACGACACAACACTGCAAATTACACGGCAACAGTTTGTGAACACCGACGGCAAAAGTTTGTGAACACAACACTGCAAATTCATAGCGGAAGTGGATACTTCACGGCGGAAATACACTTACGAGGAAATTGTTGGGTTATTGAAGAAAAGGCACGATATAGAAATTATTTAGCGTTGCTACTTTGAAAAGGCGCTTGTCATGAGTTATTGATTAATGAATATATGTATATACACTGATCGGATAATTAAGTCTAGAACGGACATGCGACATGTATGAGATAGCCGAATAAACAGAGATCAAAGACATCGGATTCAGACTCATTGCATGGTGTCAGAAGTGGGATCCGAACCCACGCCTGGTTTAATTTGTTTTGTTACAATCTAGAACATTCCTAGAAAGGGAGATGTCATGAGTTATTGATTAATGAATATATGTATATACACTGATCGGATAATCCAGTCTAGAACGGACACGCGACATGTATATATGAGATAGCCGAATAAACAGAGATCAAAGACATCGGATTCAGACTCATTACATGGTGTCAGAAGTGGGATCCGAACCCACGCCTGGTTTAATTTGTTTTGTTACAATCTAGAACATTCCTAGAAAGGGAGATGTCATGAGTTATTGATTAATGAATATATGTATATACACTGATCGGATAATCCAGTCTAGAACGGGACACGCGACATGTATGAGATAGCCGAATAAACAGAGATCACAGACATCGGATTCAGACTCATTACAGCGCTTGAAAGAATACGGCCTCAAAAGAAAGAATTAGCTTATGATGTGAATGAGGTTCGTGATAAGATTAAGAATATGTTGGATGGTCCTGACTGTTTGGGAGGTTACAGATAAGTATGGCATACTCTAAAGATGCAGGGCATGACAGTTCCTCGAAAGGTTGTGCAACAACTACTTAAAGAACTAGATCCACAAGGAACGGAGGAGAGAAAGGCTTCCGGCATTGAATTCTCTTTAAATTTTTGGTAGATTGAAGATAACAAAACTTTATTGCTTGATTATTTGTGGACTTTCGGTCTTCAATTATTCTAACTTTTTGGAACTTGAGTATAAATCCCTCCAGCCATTGTTTGTCCTAAGAACTTTGGCCCGCTGCCAAATTTACTCACAAACTAAATTATCACAAACTAAATTGTGCTGCTTTTCTCTTTTCTTCATCTACTTTTACTCTTTTGGGCATTGCATTAACGCAGAAATCTGTACGAACAAAAAGTAGCGCAGAAAATCATAGCCCTGTGAATGACAGCAGCTGTCAATCATTTTTCGCGTCTTTTTTAGGGGGAAATGAGAAAGTCGCATTTTCAAGGCTTTAAAAAAACATTTTTAAGTATGAGCTTTTTTGTGATGCTAGATTAGGGCTTTTAGATTTAGAATTTGTGAAAAAACGTATTTTCGAAACTTTTCCATTTTTAACCTTTATCGAATTTGCAGTCGGTTGTGTCGTCAAACTTTTGCCGTCGGTGTTCACAAACTGTTGCCGTGATACTTGTGGGCCACCGTATCTATAGACCGATTTAGCTTGTACATGCATTTGTTGTCTCAATTCAGGTCACCTGACGTGTTTTCTTGTTTTTCTGTATCCCAATAGGAAATGTATAAATTTCTCTAATTGGAAAACAAAGCACTGAATCCTCTGAAGTGCTATCACATGATCTGAATTGGGAGAACACATGTACAAGTTAAATCGGTCTATTGGCCAGTTTGTACGGAACCATTCACGCTATTGTGTTATTTCTTGGAGGATCATTTGTTCGGTAGTGTAAATTAATACTTAAATAGGATTCATCCTCGTCCAATATGGAAACTATTTAAGTCTCTACTTTTAATATTAAACTCGACTTCTCGATCTCGCCCACTATCGAAGTCTTCACTAAATATGTTGCCATATTGGACGCGGATGAATTCAATAGGTGCATGTACAATATCAGGCGAATCCAATCCGAATCCAATAACTGATTTATTATACATTCAAAATATTCTTTACTACCGAAGCTTATTTTAAAGATCATAAAAGTGCGAAAATGTCACACAAATCTATAAATACCTGACTGCTACGATAGAAGACAGAAGAAGTGCACCTGACAAAGACAAGTTATTATGAAGGGTATTTGGATTCTCTTCGCTAAACATGGCACTCTTGAGTTTCGTAATGTCTTGTTTACAACATTGCTTGTGAGTTTTCGCTAACCCTTCTTTCTTTGGCACCACACACTCCGTTTCTTTTAGCTAAAATTAAATTTCCAAATCACCAAAAAGTTTTAAAACAAGTTTCAACCAAATCTGAAGGATCGGGTGAAGGCGGTTTTCGCAAACTTTATCTTCGCTTTGTAGCTTCGAGTCTGGCGTAAAAGACACGCTAAAGTTGACCGATTTGGAGTTTTATTTACTCATACAATCGTCGGATAAAACCTTAGTTAGTTATATATTATATTGTTCTTTCGTGTTTTGTGTGTATCCTCGATAGGTATCTTTCTCCCAGCCGTTGGAAGCCATTTCGCTGTGCTTTCTTTCCACTTTTTGCAGGCGAGCGCGCCTGATACAAGTAACTCGATGACGCGTAGCTACAGATATCGAGGTTTCCTGGACAATTTTCAGCCAATCAGAAATGAGATTGTGACTTGACGTAAGTAGCATGGCAGGCACCGGATTAAGCCCCTTTTTGAGGAATACATAATTAGGAGGGTGATAAATTAATTCAGAGACGTCACGGGTCTATTGTCTTGGGCTCATGATTAAAGTGCGGGGGAATCTCATTATCTATTGTTACTAAAGTGGAGTGGTTTTCATTATCTATTGTTAATAAAGTGAGGTGGTTTTCATTATGTAAGTTCGGTGGTTTTCATTATCATTTGTTAATAAAGTGCGAGGGCATCTCATTATCTAGTTTGAAATCATGAACAGTAAGAACAAACTACTCATGATAAGTTCTTAAATATTGTTATTTTCAATTCTGCTTTACAGTAACACCGTTACGGTGGTTACCGAGATTAGTCGCGTGCAAATTGACGTTGAGTTCATGTTAAGAACTTTCGTTTGTGTGAGGGATTAGTCGAATGCAAATTCATGATAAAAGAAGAGGAGCAGAATGCTTTCTTTCATTTGGAGATTTATTTCATTTGTTAGAACATGAGAAAATTTACAGGCGCATGTGCCTAACTAAGTGAAGGACAAGAGAATATTTTACAAAAATAAACACATAAATAAAACAAATAAGAGATGCCAAAATATCTACATTAGTTTCCTTATGTCTCTATCAATTCCAAGCCCGCCCACCCCACCCCCCCCCCCCCCCCCCCCCCCGGGCAAGATGGGGCATTTGACAACCTATCTGTCTCTAGGGTGGGGCATTTGTTCTGCGTCAGCCCGGACCCGGGGCATTTGTCAAAAAATTATCCCACCCCTCCCCTGTGTTTGTTTTTGTTTTGCTCAACTGATCAACACGTGCTTGCTTCATCGATCAACATGGCGGCGGAAAAGTCATCCGTGAAGATGACGTTAGGAATTTCCCAGTTTCGGGGTGAAGTGTGCGGTTTGTTGGGAACTGGCTAGTGAGTGTGGGATTTGAAGACTATACTTGCCCCGGGGTGGGGCATTTGAATAACTTAGCTGGCCGGCCCCACGGTGAGGTATTTGCAACGTTCTGATTCCAAAATGACAAATAACCACAAATGCCTGGGGGGGGGGGGGGCATGCGCGAGCTTGGAATTGATAGAGACATTAACAACTCTGCTATTGTTCTTAAGGATTAGCGATAAAAGAAGTACAGTTTGACAGAAACAATAGCCCTATTGTTTGGATGAAAACAATCTTATATGCAAATTATTCTGTGTAACGAAACTAGAACAATTAACATAAGCAACAAAACAAAACAAAATACTAGGTACACGATTTTATTTACCCTCTGGAGAGCTGTAGCAGAACGAACGAACTTTGAAAATGTAAATTGTTTGATCTCATTGGAGCTTACACTCAAATCATCCCAATTAGAGATAGCTACATGTAAAAATGTGCTTCCAGCGATTGAAATTGAGGTGAATATCGGTCAACTGTTATCCTATTTACGCTTTCTATGCATTCCTAAAGAAATGGAGATGAGAACACTACATAACCTTTTCTATTTCCCTCCTCCTCAACAAATATTAAATCCCTCTTCCTTCTCCACGGGATAAATAAATTATTGATGGCGAACAGGTCTCGTTTGATTGTCCACTTTGGCATGTTTTTCCTTTTTGTCCCTCAAAAACAATCAAATACGCAATGTTTAATTTTTTGAATTAGTTTTATCTTAGGTGTGAAAGGATTACACTAGTTTATTCTAGGTAATGCTATTCTATAGACCAGTTTGCGGTTAATTCCGACATTTTGAAAGGGGTTCAAACACAACCCGAAATACAGTGTTTGTACAGAAATACGATGCCAAATAATTTCCGTGATATCGAATTTCTGAAATACTCGCCGTCTGAAATCTTAAAGTGCCTATGAAATGAAAAAATTCGATCTCGTTTTAGACTTCCCTTATCCATTATGTGCAATTAAAAATCAATTTGGAGAGCATGAATATAATTTAATTTCGTATCGAAGTCAGGCGGAATTGCCAAAATCTGGCGACAATTTTAACGCCGTTAAAGATATGCTAATCACATGCATGACGTCACTAGGTTTGTGCATTTATATTCACAATGCCGACTGCAAGGTTCTATAAAAAAAATGGGCCATCTTCAAGGTTTCTCAAAGTATTACATATTTCAATTGAAAAGTGGCCAAAAATGCACTTATTTTGAAGTATTTATGGGGACGAATATAAATGAGTACACCTTCTCAAGTAACTTAAAGTCGCTGTGTCACGGTACTGCGCATGTCACAGTCTCCAGACATTGAATTGACAGCTGTATTGTGTAACATCCAATGAGAATCAATCAAAATAATTTGCAGGAAACTCCAAACTGTTCGGGTTTTCACATATTGTAGTTATGCACAGTATATGGTGAGATTTACCAGGATTTTATTCTTCCTACATCTGAGGTAAACAGCATTGAGTAAAGAATGGTATCTATATTTCATTACTTGCTTGTATTTTTTGCTGTTTCCAGTCGTAAACAGTCCGAATTTGACCAAAGTGAAACAAGCTGCTCGCGTCCGTAGATATATATTTCTTCGTTGTGCACTTTTGACATGAAATAATTCTCCCAATGGCACCATTGTTTTATTTCTACATGACTAATAACACAGTTCTCTGCTGTAAAAAATATAGAACATTCTATGGACGATTTCTTGTGTTAAAGTTTGGAAACGTAACACATACATTTGCGCTAAAAAGTTCAGTACTTTCGGAAGTACGAGTGGCTGTTTACTAGTTTGCACTATCGGCTGTTATGGACTGGAAACTTACTTTCACAGCTTAATATTTATGTCGATTGGTCAGAAGGATATCTTGTTTAAGATTCTATGGTTCTTTCGGCATCAGGAATTTTTTAAACGGGAGTTTTCGTACAGTATTTCAAGCTATGCTGTAGCGCGAGTTTAGTACGTAGTCACATGTCCGTGAAACTAATAGCACGTTATCTTTTATTATTATCAGTTTGCTCTATGGGTTCTCATGTATTCAATAATCACTTCTGGAGCTTCATATGTATGTTGATTGGTCACAAGGATTTCCTCTTTCAGATTTCCCCGTTAGTTTGGACATTAGGGATTTATTCTTGGAGATTTCGTACAGTTTAGCGACCGTGTGTCGAAAGTAGAAAAGTTCGCTTGTCACGAAAGTGCGAATACTGACAAGCGGTTTCATAGCAGATCGATGTTTGACTCTCATGTAGTCGATGATAACTTATATAGCTTCATATGTATGTCGATTGCTCACAAGGATTTCCTCTTTCAGTTTTTCCCGTTAGTTTGGACATTAGGAATTTATTCTTGGAGATTTCGTACAGTTTAGCGACCGTGTGTCGAAATTAGAAAAGTTCGCTTGTCACGAAAGTGCTAATTTCATAGCAGATCGATGTTTGCAGACTCTCACGTAGTCGATCATAACTTCTACAGCTTCATATGTATGTCAATTGCTCACAAGGCTATCGTGTTTGAGTTCATGAGGTTATTTTGCCAGCAAATAAAGGCTTTATTTAACTTTTCGTACAATCTTTGTACTCCGGTCTGTTCATATAATTTCAGCCTCGTTTCTAAGCCGTATATATATATTTCTTCGTATCGCTGTTGAAAACTGCCATATCATTTATAATACGACTTGAAACGTTGCCATGTGTTTCGTGAACTCTACTGGACATCCAAACCCTCTTCGCTTCTGGTTGGAATACCAAAAAGTTTCCAATTTCTTGCGTTTTTCGGCTGCTGTATTCAGAGTACTCAGTGGCCGTTTGCATCACTTATGCTTTTTTGTTATAGTTGTGTTGCAGTCCGCAACGACTAATTTTGAATAAACAAATAACTAAAACTTATTTAAGCACATCTTATATTTCCATAAATGACCAAAGGAGGCAAGGATGAGTTGAAAAAGAACACTGATGGAAGTCGATTTAAAAATCGATATTTCACCCCTCTGAGAACTTCGTTCCGGGCCGGAAAAAAAATCAAAAATCATCAGATTTTCACACATGCGCAGTACCGTGACACAGCGACTTTAAGGCCTGGATTTTCGGCCTTAACAGACCCCCAGCAGAGGCTTTAAAGATCTTCAATTCTCTGTCGATATATTTATATGCAAGTTGTCCAAAATATGAAAATACCTAATATTTGACTTGCTTAATCAGATGTAAGTCTCCTTTAGGGTCGCGTGACATTCCCCAGTTGGTGACGTCATAAAACGAGTTCTTTGAAATGGGGGAAGTTTACACAGGAAAATTTGGCTTTGTTTTGCTATCACATTGCTTAAAATGACAATTGCATTGCATTTGCGCTTTTTAAGGTGGTATCGGTCACTTATATTATAAGATCTTTTACTTTTTACTATGTCACGTGACCTGTTTCCTTTAATCAATTACTTCCGTTATGATCTGGACATGATTAAAAGGCACATCGTTCAAGCCCTTATTATGAGTCATAGAAGAATGATGAAAAAAGATTCATTTAAGTTCACTTACGTACCCCGTTTTTGTCCCAGGTTTCAACCGTTAACGGTCGTTTTCAAGTCACGTGACACCACTTTGAAAGATACAAGTAGTTCATGTTGTTACAAATACCGATAACAAACAGCCTACCGAGTTTCACAAAGATTGGATGGAAGCCTCCCTTTAAATAAAAATATGTCAAATTATCAGGCGAGTCTGGCCTTAATATGCTTGAGTTGTGACATCACGCATGGGATTACCATTTTATCTTTAACCCTTTCGCACCCGGACGTGTTTGGGCTCAATGGGTGAAATGCAGAGTGCTAACTCAACCCTCCCCCCTCAGTTCCAGTTTGGCTAGCCCGGGCTAGTTAAATACTGCTGACTTTTTAAACCAAGGCTCAAACTTTCCCCATGATGCCATTCGGCAGAATTCTACAGACTCGGCGGCGGTGAGTATGGTGTGCTCTAATTTTGGACAAATAAGCCACTGTAAGAGAGCTAGAGGACATCATTAAGTCTGATGACGGCTGAAAAGTACTTGGTTTGCTTTTAGTAGGCCTTGTGAGTGTTTCATAGGGTTTTTCTTTTGTGTTTCTGCTTTGGGACACATGAAATAATTATTCACTGAAACCCTTGAAATTCTGCAGTTGGTTCTCTTTTTCCCCTGCTCAGCCTATTAGGATATGTTATTGTCACTTTAAAGCAACGGCTTGAGTCCAAATCACCGCTCTTGGTTGTAGGGGTAAAAGACTTATAAAAAAAACCTACAGGAGTCCCAGAGGGGGGGGTCCCCTTGTGATTTTTTGTTTATTACCCAGCATGCAATTGGAGGTGGGAGCAGGAAAAACATGGTGGGAGAGAAGTGCAGCATTAAGAATAGCACGCTTCACAGTCGCAATGTGTGTTTTGTGCAAACAAACCTGGTGGTTCGAAAGATTAAAGAAGGTACTGTAACGACTGAGTGCTGATTTTGTGTTTGCTTTTGATTTCAAGGGCGAATGGAAAGGATTTTGGAGGGGCAATTTTCAGCTCCTCAAAATTGGTGAAAAATCGGAGAAACGAAAAACGATCTCCAAAACAAATGAGTTTTCTCCAAAGTGGGAGAGTCAAGCGATCCCAGTTTAGCTGTGGCTTTGAAGTCATTCATCCCTTGAAATAATATCGCAACATCGTATTTCCAGCGTGTCTAGGTTTGATGCAATAATTTTCTCCAGGTACATGCTTGATATTGGCCGGTTACGGCCGGTTCGGGTGCGAAAGGGTTAACGGTATAAAATTGTCGCCAGATTTTGGCAATTCCGCCTGACTTCGATACGAAAAAAAATATGTTCGCGCCTCTCCATATTGATTTTTATTTGCACAAAATGACTAAGACAAACCTAGAATAATAATGAAATAAAATACATATCAAACAATTGGTGTCGTTCAGAGTAATATTTGGGCCTGACTAGATGCTAGTGAGGGCATACGCTCATCCTTTTCAAATTTCGCTATTGATTTGTTTAAAACGCACTTCCTGTAGCCTACGTTGTATCCCGCCTCTCTTCTACCGGCTCGCTACACTTCCTGAACGTGTTCTAGTATTCGACCGATCCGTCCTGCTTTCCAAATATGGAATACATTGACCATATATGGAATATCACAGGAAGCTCTCAGGAACGACACTTTTCTCAATAAATTGGTTTGATATGAAAACGGGATCCATTTTTTTCATTTCATTGGCACTTTAAGATACCAAGTAAAAGATTAACGCATCATAATTTGAGGGATGTAGCCTTGCTGGGAAGCGTGTAATCTTGCTTTCTGTTTTTTTCATACAATTGTCTGTTAGTTTTCTCGCGGAATTTGAATTTGACGTCGAGGTCCGATATGATGTCATAATTGGAAGGAGTAGGGAGGCCGGAAGAGGGAGGCCGGTAGAGGGCGGCCGGTAGAGGGAGGCCGGTAGAGGGAGGCCGGTAGAGGGAGGCCGGTAGAGGAGGGAAGAGGGAGAGGAGGGAGAGGAGGAAGAGGAGGAAGAGGAGGGAAGAGGAGGGAGCACGAGGGAGACGAGGGAGACGAGGGAGACGAGGGAGACGAGGAGACGAGGGAGACGAGGGAGACGAGGGAGACGAGGGAGACGAGGGAGACGAGGAGACGAGGGAGACGAGGGAGACGAGGGAGACGAGGGAGAAGAGGAGACGCGGGAGACGAGGGAGACGAGGGAGAGAGGCGTTGTGGGTGGTGGACGTTGTGTCTAGACAAGCTAGACTAGGTAGACTAGGAAGAATAGCTAGACTAGTTACACCAGGTAGACCAAGTAGACTAGGTACACTGAGGTACATTAGGTAGACTAGGTAGGACTTTCTAGACTTTCTAGACTATACTAGATTAGCCAAACAACAACAACAAACTTTATTTAAATACCACACATGTGCAGATTACAATTAATAAGTTGTAAGATAACTAATTCAGAAGTTGGGTATTTACTACCTACAGTGTAAAATAACTACGAAAAGCTAATCTAGCTAGGTAGCTATTAGCCAAACTAGACTATACCATAGTATTATAATTAGACTTACTAGACTAGAATAGCTTTACCCTTTCACACCCAAGATAAACCCATTTGAAAAAATTAAACTGTGAATTTTATCGTTTTCGAGGGGTAAAAGGGAAAATGTGCCAAAAGGGGCAATCAAACGATACCTAGTGTTCTTCATCAATATTTTATTTATCCCGGAGGAGGAGAAGTGAGAGGGAAATTATATTTGTTGAGGAGGAGGAATTAGAATGGTTCTGAAAGGGGTTCTGTTAGGCCGGTTCTGTAGGGGTTATGAACTTCATTTCTTTATCAATGTACAAGCGTAAAAAGGAATAACAGTTGACCGATATTTACCTCAATTTCGACCGCTGGAAGCGCATTCTTATCTATTTCTAATCGGATTATTTGAGCGTAACCTCCAATGAGATCAAAGTCCGACTGTTATGCAACAGCTCTCAGGAGAGTAAATAAAATCATGTACCGAGTATTTTGTTTTGTTTTGTTTATTACTCGGGCTGCCTGTGGCAGCACCGAGTCTTAAAATGCAAGTCGTTTTTTAAATTATTATTTCATGTAGCACGCGTTCTGCGCACGCGTTAAAGGTCAAATTCAAACCAATCAGATTGCACTGTGCTGATCACGCAACACTCGCCAGGTTAATTTATTTACATAATTGATTACAGTAAAAGCAAGATGGTGGAGACCCGGGACTCCAAATTAGAGAGAAAGTTCCTCGCATCTCTCTCAAATGTAAGCACTTTAAATGTTTTATTTAACTTCACCGTGCGAAAGCCCTTCCAAGAGGCTCAGGATACTTGTTATTTATTTATGCTGAACCGAGTGAATGTGCGATCGAAAAATATGCTTGGCTTGCTCGCTGCATTGAATTGTGCTGTTCGATCGGTAACTGCAAATGGTCAAGATGCTATAAATCATACCTGAAGGCCGAAGAGAAATACATGGATATAGAATATTTCAGTGTAGTTGTGAAGAAGCTTTTAAATACTACACGTGTGCATCGTGGTGGTTTAAGTCAAACATGGTATGTTTTGTCGGCGCGGTGACGACAGAGAACTGACTTACTGAGTCAGATCAACTCACCATAATTTGTAAACAACCGAGTGAATCAGTTCTGTTGGCTTGCTCGCTGTACTGGATTCTGCTTTTCGCTGTACATACAGATACCGAAACTACAAACAGTAAGATGACCTGACTGAAGATAAACAATGTCTGAGTTTTCTAGATAACCCGTAATCGGCGTATCTTGTGTGAGTTGCGACACTGTGTACATCTTGGTTCATTCAGACAGAGCTCGAGAGTTAATCTATTACCGACACTTTGATATGCCAAGGAAACTGGAATATCAACACAGTACAAGGTGAGGGAAATTTAAAGTACTGACTTCATTGCTGTGTTCAATTAATCTAGTACAGAATTTCTAACGGACCTGGAACAAGGCTGATCTGGAACTTATCTGGAACTAACAATGGCGCTCAATATTCTGCAACCAACCTTGGTCTCACTTGAAAATACCCGGGAAATGTAATGTGAATGATCTGAATCGAAGGAACTGCATGGGGTGTACTTTATACACATGCATATATATTTTTTGTTCTAGGAACTGGATCGTCAGTTTGTAAATTGTTGAAGACGTGAAGAATGACTCCTGTGAACAGCACACTTTGTGTACGGTAACTCGTATACAGCGTATTATGAATCAGATGTATACTGGTCATTATTACAGTCCGTATACATCAAGATCAGTACACGTCAGTATACCGGTCCGTATACGGTAACTCGTACACAGCGTATAATGAATCAGATGTATACTGGTCATTATACAGTCCGTATACATCAATATCAGTATACGTCAGTATACCCGGTCCGTACACAAGGTGTATACGGACTCAGGATACCTCATTATACATGCCATTTCATGCAGTGGGAATTCAGTTTATACACATCTGAATAGTAATATTTATTTATACGTACTTTATATTAATCCACTTTATTATATCCTGTAATATAGTGTCCCCCAATTAGCTTTACAGCTAAATACTTTTGACACTCAAATAAAGTTCATGTATGTATGTAAATGTATGTAGCTATAGCCTGAGTTGATTTGGTGTTCTACACTAACTTCAATTATTGCTTTACACTGTATACCACACAGCAAAATGTGCTACTAATTCTCAAATCAATGCCATAACCATATAAAACACACATGTATACATATAGCCCCATAAGCATCGCATCCAATGATTTAATGTTACACAAAGATAATTACAGTTTATACCCAAGATGCATCCCCTTGTATATTAACATATAAGTCAAGACATCAACATTTCACATTAGGTAAAAAGACAAGCACTTTTGATCAGGATTACGTACACTGTCCACATCATTGCAGCAATTTTCAGCTTTTCAGACTGTTACCTTACAGTCCTTTCTCTTTCAAAAATATGTTGAACGCACTTTGATAATCTATAATTACTTCTAGTAATAAATAAATAAATATGAAGAGAAAGGGTACAAACTCAGTCTTATTATCTCTAGCATAATAGATTTTTACTTTTAAAAATGCATAAAAGCTAATATTTGCTGAGAAATACGTCCTATCTCATCCAGAATGAAAGTAATACTGATCAGTCCTGGTTACAATATGTTAACAACACCCCTCCCCCGGGCAAATGTGCAGCATTGGCAGTTGTAGTTCATTATATTATCCATTATCACTTATCGCAAGAGCATGAGTAGTGAACCAGTATTATTCTCTGGCTATAATAATAACATTTATTTATGACAAAAACTATGCTAAAACTCCATAGACCCTATGCATAAGTCCTGGTAACTAGCATGTCAACGAGGCCAGTAGGTCCTCTGGAATGTTGAAATTGAAGCGCCCGGGGAGATTGTGAAATGCACTGAAGGAATGTTCAGTGAAACAATGCCGTTAATTTGCTATGCGCCTGGCTGGTTGTACTATAAAGAAACATTTTTCAACTAAACAATCATGTTCAACACGTTTCACACTTCCTGCTAGCATTTCAACTTCAACATTCAGAGGACTACTGGCCTTTTTTCGTGTTGTGACCGCGCGAGTTATGCATAGTGTGTATGGACTACATTTATTCAATGTCTCAGATGTATTTTTAATAGAATTCGATTAATTTTATCTTAACAAAATTTGGCCCATCACAGAACCAGTAAGCTCAGTGGTTAAGTGTCAGTCTGTTGTGCAGGAGGTAGTCAGAGTTCAAATCCAGGTATAAAGGACCTTAAAATACTGACTGGGAGAACTGGTACTGCATGCCTTTGCTCTGACATCTGCAAATGGTTCTAAAAGCTTTGTGTCTTCTTGGATCACAATGTTAAATTGTAGGCCAACACTGAGAATGCAACCAAATCTCTGGTAGTGACCACCCTCAAGTGTAGTGGAATTATATAGTTGTATAGATAATTATAGAGAGTAAATATATTTGTCCCCAATTATAGCAATACCATGCTAAATACATTGACTCTCTCTTCTGTTAGTAGTAGTATATAGTACTAAGTTCCCTTGGTGCCACTATATACATTTTATATATTATAAATATACAGGCTAAATCCAGTAGATTACATACTACATAAAACATAATCGTGCCTTAAAACAATCTTTTTTATTGTTGTTGTAAATGGATGGGTAAATAATGCATGTATCAGCAGCTTCCATCAGGGGTGGATCCATGGGAACCTTGTCAGAATTAATTGTTTGTTGCCCATTGTTGAGGGGCGGGGGTGGGGTGGGGGGGGGGGGCGGGGGGGTAGGGTGGGAAGCTCACTTTGGTCCATGGATTAGGAACCAAGGGGACCAACCTTGTATTAATGTTTAGTATTTGTTGTGCCCTATACCAGGGGGTTTGATTGGGCATTTGGACAAATCCCCAGGGTACCTGACCCCTGGGGGAAGCCACTGATACATGCATAACACTGCTGTGGTAGCTGCCAGTAAATATGCAAAGCTACTGATACAGTTCAAAACTGAATGCTAAATCACTGGGAGGAAGTTAAAATGAACATTGCATGTGTTATTTTAAAGACCTGTTGTTGAGGTTGTACTTGGCCTCTTGTTGTCATTACGAGACAAGGAGAGATAGATCGATGAGTCATTGTCAGAAATCTATTCTCTGGCATAACGTAACACTAGGCAATCTGTCAATGGTAAAACTGTTGACAGTTTGGGTCAGGTCAACTACACAGCTAAGGCATGTTTTACGACAGAATAACCTAGCTAGGAGAGTCTACTGGATTAAGATACTGTTACATGTCTGTTAATATGGGAAAAAACGGAAGAATCCTTCATTTAGCTTGATAACCATGTTTGGACTTGGAAGCATAATTGAGACTTTAGATGTATTTTGTGAGTCCCAAATCGCTAGTTCCCATACAGTCCATACAAGTCATACAAACACGCGTTTTTTTTGCCAACCACATTATATATGCAAATATATAAATCACGTTGTGTTTACAAACAGTAGTATCGCTATAGCAAGAACAGCAGATAAAGTTACATAGAGGCACACAAATTGACATAGCTACAATCTCGGACAAATTGAGTAGGAAAAAATATCCCCCCTCCCCCCATTTCAGTGATGAGAGCGTAGGCAAACTGAAATGGACCATGATTTAACTTCATTGAAATGGGGGGAGGGGAGGTCTTAAATTTTCAATAGATTTGACCGAGATCTCGGACAAATTGAGTAGGAAAAAATATCTCCCCTCCCCCCATTTCAGTGATGAGAGCGTAGATAAACTGAAATGGACCATGATTTAACAGCACTGAAATGGGGGGAGGGGAGGTCTTAAATTTTCAACAGATTTGACCGAGATTGTAGCTCCATCACAGGATGGACAGGATACAACTTATAATATGGTACAAATATAAACATACATTTGAGACAATCGGAACCTGCAGTATAACAGAACAGAAGACTAATGTGTGTTACTTGAATAAGTAGTGTTTAAATTGAAATGTCAACTTCTTTAATTTACATACGAGAAAAACAAAAATATTAAATTACATATATACTTGGGGAGCAGAGAATGAAAGTCGCCGCGCTACCAGCCACTCCTAAAGACTTATAAATTCAGCTAATAATTCTTCCCTTTGGTTATTACTAAGAGGATTTCAAATGAAAGTGTATTTCATCTTCAATCTCATGTGGCCCGAGTGGAAGCCCAGATGGGCTCTTGTTATGTTAATTGTAGTAGTTTCGTTACAGAGAATAATTTGCATATAATATTGGTTTTCCTCCAACAAATAGGGCTATTGTTTCTGTCAAACTGTACTGCTTGCCCTTCTTTCATCGCTAATCCCTAAGAACAATAGCAGAATTGTCAAGGAAACTAATGTAGTTATTTTGGCATCTCTTATGTGTTTATTTACCATTCAATATTTGTAAAACATTCTCTTGTCCTTCACTTAGTTAGGCAGACTTTGAACACATGCGCCTATAAATTTTCTCATGTTCTAACTTAATGAAGTAAATCTCCAAATAGCCTGCTTTCAGGCGGTGGATGGTGTTTTTTTCGCGCAGCAAACGGATCATCGAAGTGGCCGCCATATTGGCCCTGCGTGATTGAGACTTGGGATCGAATGACAAATGGAGGGGGGAGGGGGAGAAGCAAAAGGAAAGACCGCCTACACGAAAACCCCTGGTTTCTGAATAGCCGCCCACCACGCACATGACTTCCGTTAACTTGTAAGCCATTCTTAATTGACCAATAGGAGTCGACGTGTGACAGCCTGCCAATTTTGATTTCGTTTATGAAGCGTATTCAAAACAAACTTCGCTCGCTGTCAAATGCAATGCAAACTGTTGGTAAAATTGTCAATTGGTTCTCAGATACGGAAATGTTAATAAAACCAGCTATTTTTGTTCAAAGTTCTCCATGGAAAGGACTGCAGCAGTACCACTTTAGAATATATATGTAGACAGCTCGGTTTTAGCTTGTTGCGTTCGCCCCATCAGTCTCTCAAAGAGTTTGCAAATCCTCCGATTACATACCAACATTACAAGCTGCTTCAAAAAGCCATAGATAGAGAGGAGTCCAGCACGTGCACCGCATCAGCAGTCTGGCGAACCAGAAGAGTTGCGATACAAGCGGCTGCTTCCTTCCTTAAAAGAATTAAGCTCGAATAAAAAAACGTTTAGAGGACAAATACAGGATCCAAACATATCTAAACTTCAAAGAAAACTCCGATGGAGACAATGTTTTCTCAGAACTCGATATTGAAGAACTTGTGGACAAACAAACTACGAGTGCAAAGTACACAGGTAAAGGTTGTGATCGTCAACCCTAACGAGAGGGTAGAAACGAGAAGTTCTTTCTCTGAGAAGTCAAAGTCCATCTTAGTGAATGTTTGCCGAAAGAAATGGACGACCGTTGCATAAACTGATGTATTGAGGCGGATTTCTGATTATTTCCTAGTTCAACGGCCGTGAAGTCAATAGCCGGATTGCATCTCTGCAATTTGGTCGACAATAATACTTTTCAGTGGCGATTTAAATGACGGTTCGTTGTCGAATTCTCTTTACCGTAAAAGTCATACTCTTTCCAAAGCCTGTCGAAAGCACAGCCATGTTTAGAATATATTTACCTAGAAGCCTAGTCTCTGTATAGCTTCCTCCTGCTCCGTTTTCAAAGTACGGCTTTACCCATCCGCGGAGAAAGAAGCGAGCAGCTGTGTTCTCTCTAGAAAACCTCTGAAATCAGGGTAAAGGCGAAAGCGAACTTTGAAAACGGAGCAGGAGGAAGCTATATACAGAGCCTACTTCAAAGTAAGGATCTTCTGGCGCTTTGGAAAGAGTATCATATTTACGGTTTACGGACTTGCGAAAAGAGAACTCGACAACAAACCTCTCGCAGTTCGCCGCCTTCGCTCTAGAAAACCTCTGGAACCAGGGTACGTACTTCACCTTAGTCTTCAAAAAAGTCAAAGCTTTTTGTATTACTCGCCATATTTTATCAACTGCAAGCTCAGTACACAACACTTATTCCAGTTACGCCGCTTCGCAGGCTACACTTATTCCTTTCAGTTCTTGCTTTCAACACTTGCCGCGATAAGCTTTCATTGACACCGTTTCAGCCAATCATATACCCCGTCCGCTGGTGGACGGGATCTAACTTTTGTACTCAGAACCAGGAGTTTTCGTGCAGGCGGTCTTTCCTTTCTGCTTCTCCCCCTCCCCCTCCATTTGTCATTCGATCCCAAGTCTCAATCACGCTCGACCAATATGGCGGCCGCTTCGATGATCCGTTTGCTGCGCGAAAAAACACCATCCACCGCCTGAAAGCCAGGCTAATCTCCAAACGAAAGAAAGCGTCCCGCTTCTCTTCTTTTGTCATGAATTTGCATTCGACTAATCCCTCACACAAAAGAATTAAAGTTCTTAACATGAACTCAAATTGAATTTGGACGCGACTAATCCCTATAACAGCCGTAGCGGTGTTACTGTAAAGCAGAATTGAAAATAAAAAATATATTTTAGAACCTATCATGAGTAGTTTGTTCTTACTGTTCATGTGTTCAAACTATAGATATGAGATTCCCAGCACTTTGTTCCATGCGTTCAAACAATAAATATTGACATGCCCCTCCACTATATTAACAATATATACAATGTAATGAAGCCACTGCACCTTGTTCATGCGGAAATACAATAGATAATGAAAACCACCCCTATTTTATTAACGATAGATAATGAGATTCCCCCGCATTTCGTTCATGCGTTCAAAGAATAGATAATGATATGCCTCTGTACCTTATTAACAATAGATAATGAAAACCAACGCATTTTGTTCATGCGGAAAGACAATAGATCGATAATGAAACCATCCCACTTTATTAACAATAGATAATGAAAACCACCCCACTTTAGTAACAATAGATAATGAGATTTCCCCGCACTTTACTCATAAGCCAAGACAATAGAAAGCGACGTCATCTGAATTAATTTATTCTCCTTCTAATTATGTATTCCCGCTCCAAAAAGAAGCTTAATTCGTTGCCTCCCCTACTACTAGCGTATTCGAGTGCAGATAGTCGAGGGTGTAAACGAGTTTAGATATGCAAGCGTATTATTTAAACTGTTCACGGATTGCTATCTCAAGATGATTTGATCAACTCCAGATATTTATCTCACTTCGAGATCATTTTGAGTACTATCTTGAATTAACTTTCTTTCTCCTGATAGACGTTGTTTCGCTATCTCGAGAATGTTATGCTATCTCTCAATGATGTGATCATATCCATATATTTTCCCACCTCCAGATCATTTTGCTATCTTGAAGTAGCTTTCTCTCGTGATAGTTTTACTATCTCGGGAGAATGTTTTACCATATCGAGATGCTTCGATTATTTGATTTTATCTCAAAATATTTTTCTACTTAGAGATAATATTGCTATCTTAAGGTGACTTTCTCCCGTGGAGAGTTGCTATCTCGGGAGAATACTTTGCCATCTCGAGATGATTTCATCATCTCCAGATATTTCCCTACATTGAGATAATCTTACTATATTGAGGCTTTCTCTGGTGGTAGTTTTACTATCTCGGGAGAATACTTTGCCATCTCGAGATGATTTCATCATCTCCAGATATTTCCCTACCTTGAGATAATCTTACCATATTGAGGTTGCTTTCTCTCGTAGTAGTTTTACTATCTCGGGAGAATGTTATGCCATCAGCTGGAGATGATTTGCTCCAGATAATTTTGTCACCTAGAGATCATTTTGCTATCGGGTAACTTTCTTTCTCCTGATAGACTGTTTTACTATCTCGAGAACGTGATGCTATCTCTAGATGATGCGATCATCTCAGGATATTTTATTCTCTTGAGAAACTTTCGTTCGTGGTAGTGTTACTTGTACTATCTTCGGAGAATGTTTTGCCATCTCGGGATGTTATGATCATCTCCACATAAATATTTCTATTAAAAGTCCAGAAATAATTTTAAAAGTAATATTTTGATTCTTTCCCCGAGTGTGACCCGTCCCCATGAGTAACAATGTGAACTAATCTGTTGGGGCATTTTCAGTTTAGTTATATATGTTCAAGGCATACGCTTTCATTGATATTGTTGAAATGTATACCGTAGGTCTTACATACATAATGATGTTATGATGATTTTGTCATCACCACAATTATTCGCTTTTGCGTTGAAAGGAAATAAGGCTTGGTGGTAATCACAAAAGCGTAATATCATCATGCATAAGGTATGTTAAATTACTGTGACTGAGTTAATGACTCCTATTTCAACCTACCGCCATGTTTCGCCTTTTTATTCTTGTCATTTTCTATTTAAGAATTAGACTTGCAGCCCGAATGGGCAACGAGTCATTAGTAGAAACCAACTAGGCGCAGCACGCATAATGGGCTATTTAACCCGTAGCCCATGAGGACGAGTCTTTAGGTCTAATTGTTTTAGTATAAACTAACTAGTCGGACAGTAGAAATTAATAGAAAGAAACAAATTGAAGTTGAAAAAATATTATTATTTCGTGAAAATGCGTGCGGTTTTTCATTATAATGGGCTATCACAAATAGACCTATAGTAGGGTAGCCAATCAGAATGCAGGATTTGTAATAGTCCACTAGTTGGTTAATACTAAACCTAGTTTGTACCATGCATAGAACACTAACAGAACATAGACGATTGTTTTGCATTTTGTACAAATTTAAGACCTATATACAAAACAGTGTGAAGTAAAATATAGACTGCAGTTTATACATTAACTTCTCACGTTCGTGTATTTTTCTATTGCAGTGTTATTCAGCTTTGAGTTGTCTTTTTTTCACTTTACCGCCTAGCTCATCTAAACAGTTAAGCAGCTAACTAACAATAATTGCTACTTTGTTTTCTAGGTCAGTCGATTTAATGCAGATGAGGAAATGTAGAAATATTTTTCATGAGTATGCAATCGTCATATAACATGATTGAGTAAGATTAGTATTTGTCTGGATTACCGTTGCCACTACCAGACAGACAGACTTTATTCATTAGCTCTTTGTACTACATTGGTACATCAGATGACTGCTAACAAATTTAAAAAGTTGGTTAATGACGGATAGATTGTTCTGTAATCTTAAAAATATAATATATATATAGTTAGTTATCATTAAATTAGCTTACATTATTTGTGCTGAAATTATGGTGGATCGCATGTCCATACAATCATAGACATATTTTGCTGCTATTGTTGTGACTTGTCTCGGGGGATCAATGATTACCGAAAATAGTTCTTTTTCTGTCATTTTTCTGCTATCTAATTTCGTTAGAGTTTTTAAGGAGGAAAAGAAATCATGCCTGATTGTCTGGTAAGTTTTGCATCTCAGCAGGAAGTGAATTTCGTCTTCCATTTCTTGTTTGCATGTTGGGCAAATTCGTTCTTCTGGTTTTAGATAAGGTTTAAGGTGTCTTCCTTTTTCAATTTGAAGGCAATGATTGCTTATTCTTAATTTGGTGAACGTAATTCTATGTTTGATGTTTCTGACAAGATCCAAATAGTTTTCGAATTCATACTTCGTTTTGAATGTTCGATAAACTCGTAGTTTGTTACTCTGGTTTGGATTCTGTCGTTGGTCATTAAATATATCACTTAACCAAATTTGTAGTTCTGTGTCTTTTAGGCGTTGCTTTATATTCTTCAGAAATTCCCTAAAATCTGGAGTATTATTTACTACCACTATCCAACTTCCCCAACCCCCCCCCCCCCCCCCCCCCCCGCATTACTCCCGCACTCCTTATGTACTGACACGAAATAGTACATGTAATCGATTTCGTTTATATTTCATTGGCCAATATTACTCACTGCATAATCGGAATGGAAATGAGGGTTGATCTACAATGTATATCGAACTTCTAAGCTAGGAACGACCGCCTTGCCTCTAGACAAAAAGGTGAGAACTGAGGTTGAATGTGACTCTATCAGATAGTTATGTACACGTATAAATTGTCTAATCCCATGTAACTAGTGGATAAATCTACTTGTCTGCTATTGCTGGCCACTCGGAAATGGCCCAATACATTCCGATATATTTAATAGAAAAACAAAGCGCACAAATCATGCAGTTGAACGGCGAGGATTCAAATCAAAGGAACGTACGTAAAACCTCGTGCTGGTAGAATTGACTCATTTTGATATATGGAATAGGTCGAGTAACCACACCTGAACTAGAAGTTATTGTATTCCTCATTCGATTAATCGTCCCGCTCCAATTAACGCTTCCTTTTAGACAATTATTTGGAGTAATTGGCCCTCTCAAATATTAGTCCCTCTCTTATGTGGGGACGATAACAACGGCTTAAACAGAGTCAAATTCTACAACTGAAGACTATGACGAGCACAATAATATTGAACATTGTATTGTCATGACATGCACTAACTGTTTCTTTTCCGTTTAGATTTTGAAATAAGCCTTTAGATTTAAGGTACTGTTACAATTGCCATAAATTAAACATTTATTAACATCTAAACTGATCAGATTTATTTAATTATTCATGTATACGTTATCGTAACATTGAACCTAATTTCTTTAAGAACTTTGTCATAATTACGTAATACTACGACTTTAAATAAAATAGCATATTGTATTTCCTCGATTTTAAAAGCGCCTCAGGGGCGCTTGTTTCAAATTTCATGTTCAATGGTCATGCGATGGCGCTTAAACGAGGCGCTAAATTGAGGAAATACAATATTCCTAACTACTGCAATATGTTTCTTGCAAGTCCGCTATTGTCAATTAAATACTCCTATTCAATATAATTCGATCACGAAATATTACATGTAATCGATTTCTTTTATATTTCATTGGCCAATATTACTCATTGCACAATCGGAATGGAAATGAGGGTTGATCTACAATGTATATCGAACTTCTAAGCAAGGAAAGACCGCTTTGCCTCTAGACAAAAAGGTGAGAGGTTGAATGTGACTCTATCAGATAGTTATGCACACGTATAAACTGGCTAATCCCATGTAACTAGTAGAGAAATCTACTTGTCTGCTATTGCTGGTTTTCATTCAATCCCCAGAAATTCAAATTACAAAGGCCACGGCGGCCATGTTGGTGCCCAAACAAAAGAAGCTAACGAGGAATCTATTGTTTAAGGGCACCAATATGGCAGCTATGACGTCAAGTGAAAGCCAGCACTATATGGTCAGCTCGGTGCTATGATTTATATTTGTAGAACCTCGGCGTTATTCATAGCATCAGGACTATTTTTGGGGATACTGCATAGTTATGCAATAGGCTTTCAGCCGGGACGCTTAGAATATTCAAAAGTGCAGTGAAACAAGAACTTAGCGCGGATCATTTTTAAGTAGGCAGTGAAACATGTTACTACCGGGAGATATTTTCATCTAAGTATCTATTGATACAGACTATCTTCTACATTTCAACCATGGAGTCAATGTCAAGCATTTAAAACCCCAAATGATAAAAGTTCTTATGATGAAAGACAAAAATAACTCATCGACAGAAATATCGGACACGACCAATTGCGCAGAAGTAAACATTATTGAACATAAATAGTTGTCAAAAAAATTACAAGCAAAGTATGGGATGTGAAAGCCAAATCGCAATTTCTCACTTCCATACAAACAATTTGCAAAATGTCTAGGCAGCATCTGATTCTGCAATGTTTTATTAAGAGAGTATGCTTTTACATAAATACTGAGGAAATTTTGAGACATGCAGTTTTGATGAAGGATGGCAAACATGCGAGTGGATGAAAAATACTGCCTTTAATTATGCATGGCTCTTTTAGATATTTAGTGACCACTATCCGTACTCCCTTTTTCATGCAGGCGTAAAGTGCGTAATTAAGCCCAATTTTCGTTTTAAATAAAATGGATTTTACATCAAGTAAATAGGTGAATTGTAAATATTTCCTGATTTGAGTGTAGCGTCTATGAGTTATAGAGGTTTCTACTTCCAATATGCTAATGTGCGATATCACAGGAGGCCAACAAAGGGTCATTTCTTTCTCCTTGTGAATGAAACTATTTCTGATTTAGACAAAATATTTGGTAAAATCACTGATATATCGCCCACATATAATATGGATATGTAGAAAACAATACATATCTCCTCCTGTGACATCACATAATTACCATATTGGAAATAGAAACATGTATAACTCATAGACGAAACACTCAATCAAGAAATATTTTACTAGTCACCTATTTATTTGATGTAGAATCGATTTTAATTAAAAGGAAAATTGGGCTTATAGGCAGGCACTCCGACACCACTTTTTAAAAATAGCTGTTTACTTGAATTTTTTTGGTGCCACCTCGCTCCCACGTCGTACCTGTCTCCAAAGGTATGAGAACTCGGAAATGGCCCAATACATTCCGATATATCATGCAGTTGAACGGCGGGGATTCAAATCAAAGGAACGTACGTATCACCGACCTCGTGCTGGTAGAATTGGGCAGTTTGATATATGGAATAGGTCGAGTAACCAAACTTGAACTAGACGTTATCGTATTCCTCGATTAATCGTCCCGCTCCAATAAACGCTTCCTTTAAGACAATTATTTAGAGTAATTGGTTCTCAAATATTAGTCCCTCTCTTATGTGGGGACGATAACAACGGCTTAAACCGCAGAGTCAAATTCTACAAATGAAGACTAGGCTATGACGAGCACACTTATTGAACATTGTATTGTCATGACATGCACTAACTGTTTCTTTTCCGTTTAGATTTTGAAATAAGTGTTAAGATTTAAGATACTGTTACAATTTCCGTAAATTAAACATTTAACTTCTAAACTTATTAGATCTATTTAATTATTCATTTATACGTTATCGTAACATTGAACCTAATTTCTTTAAGAACTTTGTTATAATTACGTAATACTACGTACGACTTTAAATAAAATAGCATATTGTATTTCCTCGATTTTAAAAGCGCCTGGGGCGCTTGTTTCAAATTTCATGTTCAATGGTCATGCGATGGCGCTTAAACGAGGCGCTAAATTGAGGAAATACAATATTCCTAACTACTGCAATATGTATCTTGCAAGTCCGCTATTGTCAATTAAATACTCCTCTTCAATATAATTCGATCATTTGTCACACAAATATTTCTATATGAGGCTCATGGGGAAAAATAAACATATTGTATTCTCCTTTCACCAATAACTGAGTATTATTCCCCGAGTCTCATATTGAATCCTTTGTATGTGACAAGTCAGAAGAGTGGTAGGGTATAATGCGGTTGTGCGTTATAGCCATTAACTATAATATATTTTTGTTATCCTGAATGTCTCTAGAGAATTGTACATTAATGTCTTGACGAACATCTTCACAAGCAATGTGTCTTAAGCCTCTCTATGTGGACCAGTCTTCTGACTCTTGATCTTCAGTAATTGATGCAGGTATAGCAAACAATAGTGTTTGGAGATATTAATAGATCGTCTTCACGACATAATTATTTCAGTTGCTTGGAATTCGGATGCTTCAAAAGAAGACAAAACAGGTGAAAGAGTTGAAATTCTTCCTCTGCGACGTCTTCTTCCAATTTGCTTGTTAGAATACATAACTCACTTTCCTTTTCGTTTAGCAGCATAAGGTCACTTGTAACAGAATCATACTTATGGCTTTCCATGCTTTGCGTTTCCTTATCTGTAGGAGTCGTTTCGACTTCAGATCCACAGCTCACAGTTCTTGGTTTTTCACTTTCCCCTTCTTCTAGCAAGGACACAACGATTGCTTTGGTGGAAGGTGTAATATTGTTACAAGAAGCCGAGGTAGTAACGATGTTGCTGCAAGGGCTGTCACCGCTCTTCGTAACAGGATCATACTTAATGCTTTCCATTATTTGTGTTTCCTTGTCAGTAGGACTAATTTCGACTTCAGATCCACAGCTCACAGTTCTTGGTTTTTCACTTTCCCCTTCTTCTAGGATGGACACATTGATAGCTCTGGTGGAAGGTCTAATATTGCTACAAGAAGCCAAGGTAGTAACGATGTTTCTGCAAGGGCTGTCACGGCTCTTTATAATATCATAACTATATTCCAAATTTGCAATGTCTTTAGGATTAACATCATCATTGCCAAAATTACTTTGGGATATATCATCTTTGATATCATCAACTGAATCGCTGGTGACTAAAATTCTAGAGCTAAATTCATCACCGTTATTGATGGCATCGCCTGAGTGGTCATCATTCCTATTGTCACTGGGAACATAATTATCATTTCCACGAACATGGTAGCCATTTCCATCTTTAGAATTCCCCACATCCATAGCTTCTGAGTTCTCCTGACTTTCCAGATTTCTGTCCACATTTTTAGTCTTCAGAGAAAATATTTCCTTCAAACGATCCAAAATAAAATCCGCCATTTCAAATTCCGTCGAAGTTCTGTCCGTATTTGATTGAGCGTCCCCGAAAGAGTCATTTAGAATGGCAACGAAGAAGTTTATGAATATAAAGACCATAAGTAGCTTATAGGAGAATCCAAATACCGGGCCAACGATTCGATGGTCGCGGATAAGCTCCGGCAAGCGTATTTTAGCTCCCAAGGACATGAGCATGACGGAATAAAGTGCCTCCTGGACGGTGGAAAACTCAAACGCTGTGCTACCAAATGCTAGCATACCAACCTGAGCGTAAGACAGCATTATCACAAACAGTATAATGGAGTAAGGAATGATTGTTTCTTTGGATGTTTTAAGTGAAGACAACAAGATGATTATGTGTGGGTTAAAGCGCATCATGTTTAGGAGTTTTATGGTGGCGAAGAAAACTGAGATAGAAATTGCTACGTTCTCCGCTTCCTTCCAAGCAAGTGCTCTCTGGAAGTTGATAGTGATGTATGGGTTCTGCTTTTGTTTCATGATGGTATCCAGAAGCATTTTCTGTTTTCCGATATAGCATATTACGATAGCAAGAGCAGCCGATATTTGTAATATTTCGACCCAGTTCCAAAATCGTTTAAAATAATGAGATTTGATTTTATAGATCTTTCTTCCCTCGCGGACGAGATAAAAAATCACAAGAATAATAAACAGGAACTTGCATACCAAGAAAAATTCATAAGCACCTGACTGGGTCGGATATAGAGCTAAAGTTTCGATTCTTTGAAAGGTAGAGCCAAACATTGTGGGAAGTATTTCGTAGTAAAATGTCACAGTACCCATGTAATTAGTGCCAGGATTGAAGATTGCGAACTCGAGTAGCACTGTTCTTGTCCTGCGGTCGATCCATTTGTTCATGCGCAAGGAGGTAAGAACACTATTTGATGTCTTGTTGTTGTAACCCAGATCGGCTACGTAACCGCCGCCACTATACACATGAAAGTAACCCCAGGAGGAAAAGAACCCAAGCTGCTCAGCCGTACTATACCGCCAGGGTCTTGGGCAAAGCTTGGTTAGATTGGTCCATTGGATGTTGTCGGGGAGGGGCTTCCATCCAGGAAGATTGAGACGATTTGTTTCTTCTTCATCGAACGAATAAGTGTCGTGGCACTCGCTTGTGAAAGAACTGACTTCTTCAGAAATTGGACACGAACCTACAAAAGAAAACAGTAAGAATTTATGAGGGTAAACTATACAAATATCCTTTCATTTAAAATAGGTATAGTATTGGTTTCAAATGGTATAAGAACATGCTAGAAAAAAGGCAATTTGAGTGTATTTAAATATTCAAGCCAACTGTCTTTCTAAACTAAAATTAACAACAAACATGCTTTACTCAACACTATAACGACATTTCATGCAGACCTCTAGCCCTTGAAAAGACTAAAATAAACTCAAAATAAAAGAAATGTTATAGAATGTAATTAGGTACCAAGCTCATTTATCCGAAGTCTTATATTATAAATTCGAGAACAAATGCAACTTGATGTTTTCTAGAGCCATAAAAAATATTTCAAACAGAAAACAATTCAAAATAAAAATCTTCAACCCAAACATTCCATTCCATGATGAGGACACTAAAATTATGAAATGTGCAAAAAAGAGACTTAGAGGTTATCTGCCATTGAAGTAGGTTTCAATTGAGTGTCGAACGTTTTCGGTGATTGCTTTGGTTTTGCGTTTACTTAGCTTTTCTACTGGCTGTGAAAATGTTTTGTAATCAGTCAATATGCAAATCAAATTCAAGAGTAAAACCAATCATGCTTTCGGTTTTGGTCCGTCACGCCATCAATCCACGATTGCGTTTACTTTTCCTCCTGATTGGTTGCTTTCTCGTGACAGTGAAACCAAATGCAATCGATATTCACTTTAGTTCGTGATGGATTCGTTGTAATTGCTTTGGTTTTGGTTTTACTACAGTAAATCGAAACCTGCTCTATGTCTTAATGATATTTAATTTATTACTGAACTCTAATATACATAGGCAAGCAACTAGATACTGTAATTTTAATATGGTATCAGTCCCAAGTATAAGAGATCAGACGAAAGGTGAAAGAACTTTTGTAGTTTCGACTTGCAAGATATGGAACAGCCTGCCACTAAGTATTCGCCAGAAGGATTCTTTGTCGTATTTTAAGAACTTTTTACGATAGGATATTTTTAACAAACAACAGTTTTTAGATCATTTTCTTGTGTAATATTTCTTGTAATTGGTTTTGTATAGCTCTTAAGCTATATTTATAATACTGATTCTCTATATTCATTAGATTTTAGAATTCTAATGTAATGTTAATGGTTTTTAGATTAACTTTAATGTGGGAAGGCCACGGGTTTGTTATCTTATGCCATTTAGTGCTTACCCTCGATAAATAAAGAGTTTATTATTATTGATATTGGTCGATATCTGGATTCTGATTGGTCAATAACGGGTGCATAATATGGTTATAGAGTACACAGTCGCATGCAGCTTTTACCAAATGCTTGCTTAGTAAATTATAAACAAAAACATCGTACGAACTGCTCGTTCTATACATGATTTATGGGCACTGAGTGATATTTTGAAAGTTCTCAAATTGCACTCGCCTAAATTAAGGCTCGTGCAGCTGCAGTTATCCGAACTTTCAAAATATCACTCAGTGCCCATATATCACGTCAATTAACACTCCCGTTCATGCCATTTCCTCTACATATCTTGCCACGAACCATTTTTTATCCTGAGCTGTCGCAGTCGGGGCATGCCAATCATTAGTGACTTCAGGTTGCCTATGTACTCCTCTTTAGGTTCAATGGCACCATTGTACCATCTCCCTCCATAGATACCAGAACCAAACTGGCCAACCATCCAGTCCCAGTACTTTGCATCAGTAGAGACCTGTGACATATATATGAAAGGTAATATATAAGTAGATACAAGAAACGTAACCATACATAAAAACCATATATATATATATATATATATATATATATAGATGTACTTCTGAACAAACATATTAATACATATACATGTATATTTAAGTAATTAACAAATACTCGAAGGCTAAGTAATGGCATAAACTATGGATTTTATATATAAGCTTATAAACTATCGCCAACTATCAGCCTTATAATTTCAGCTCTGTGTTACACAGGCGAGTAGGTGGTCATTATTTTTATGTACTATAACATGACCTAAGCAATTTCTGCACTCCGATTGGCTAAGAGGGGTGGTATTTAACGTAATAGCGAAATTACAAATTCCATGGAGTGGTATTTCAAACTCCGGGGGGGGGGGGGTGGGTGGGCACTCATGTACACGACGTTATAGCCCACTTCCGAGATATGCCTCAATTCCTACGTACAAAGGAATCAATACGAGGCTACGTGCATAATGCTCAGTCGTTCGTGACAAGACTACTACACGACTGAGCATTATGCACGAAGCCTCGTATTGATTCCTTTGTACGTAGGAAGTGAGGCATATCTCGTAAATGGGCTATTGAGATGTGCGGCGGTACCGGGTACAGGTTTGAGCCCAATTTCGCAAACCAAGTCTTGTTTTAAAATAAATCGTGTAAACGTTTTTGGGGCAAACCGGGTCGGGTACTGAAGACAACACATCACATACCTACCCTTTTTATGCAATCGGTGACCCCCCCCTCCCCCCGGTTTGAATGTTGCTAATCAGATGCTACAAACTACAAAGCTACTGTGGCAAATGCCTGGCTTTTGATCGCTGTTGAAGGACAGGTAGAGTTTTAACGTACATTCTTATCGTGGTATTGAAATGAAATGAAAATGTATACACTGATCATCTGTGCCTCTGCTAATGGCATCTTTGTGTGATTTGAGAAAGTTCAAAGTGATTTTTAAGTCTCCGAGTGACTAGTTTACTGGCGACGAGGAAAGTAACTTTGAATCAATGAATGAAAGCGGAACCGAAAATTAACATTCATCTCGCTCAAATAACTGCCCGGAAATAACCGTACATTACACAAGGACAAAATACCAGCAAATTACACCAAATTTATTTTTAAATTTTCTTTTAATAGTTTTGTTTTTAATCCATTGAAAAGAAATCCTTGGAAACTCGGACCGTTGCCGTGAGCCAGTTGATTGAAATACTGTTCAAGTTGCCTGAAGAAAAACCCTTGCTTGTACTCCAGGTTGTACTAATTTCAAGAACTGGAATTTCATTTCCAGCTGCGATAGTTTCATTCAGTTTACTAGTTTTCGATTGTAAAATTTATTATTGGAGATGTATAACAGTTACTGTCTTAAATAAAACAGCAAAGTGACAACTATGTCATTGTTTGACTGTGCTCGATCAAACTTCGCTTTCTGGTAGTGTCAGTCTACCAGAAATTGACTTTTTTCACAAGTTCAGTAGCTATCTTCAGCAAATCTGCATGCTCCAACTAATATCTCGGACTTGTTTACCTATTCAAACGAAATACACTCGTACCACTGGCAACTGCTATATATAACACTTTAGATTGAACTTACTGAGACAGTCTTTTGCGAGACTTGGGGAAAAGATATGGAATGGTATCTCCCGTGATTTTGAAGTTGAAGTTTTATCAGCTCCAGTCGATTAATTAGCTTTTCTTTGAGATTTGGATGTTCAATTTATCTGCCAAGCGCTTTTCAAATTTTCACTTGAGCTCAAACTCAAAGAAGTACAGAACATCGGATTGTCTTTTTCAGTAAATTTCTTAGGTCATATTATAAAAAAATAATTGCATGATTTGTTTGTGATATTTGGCATAAATACCGCAAGTAATATTTCAAAATTTAATTTTTTAAATTCAAACAAGTTTGAAATATCACTCGCGGTATTTATGCCAAATATCACGAACAAATCATGCTATTACCTATACTAATAATATTATACTAATGTTTAAACAATCGATTCCGATTGGCTGAGAGTTAAGTTAGCAGCACCCGTAGGTATTATTTGTGGAAACAAAAATTGTTGTTGTGTGCACACGTGTAGGTCATTGGCAGGAGTCACTGGACTGGCTTATTGTGTTTTTTTAACACCAACCAAATATGTCGTATTAACAACCATCATCAAACAGTAGTCACTGAAGAAGTTCAGTGCTTTACTGTTCTTCCATGAAAACGAGACGTCGCAGCTTCTCGCTAGGTATGAAGTCTTAATTGCAATGTAAAACAGTAAGCCAACACATCTTACCTTTGAAGTTCTGAAGTTCTTGAAAATGTCCTTCACGTTTTTTGACATTTGATATCCATGGTAACTTCGATTGCCGTAACTTATAATAGATAATAACAGTAGAAATATACAATAGATGAGTAAATTGCGTCCAAATGAGAACATCTTCTTTTCTTTAGTCCTGTACTCTTTAGCTTTTGCAAGCTCGCTTTCTTCTGGAATAGAAATATGTATGTCATTAGTTGTGCTTTCTTCATTATTCTCGGTTCTCTTTATAGTGGCATTTGTTTCAGGAACAACATCCTTTAGTGTCCCTTGACGAAAGAAACAAGACATGAGAATAGCGACAAGGAGGATCTTAATTGGCTGAATAACAAAAAGATCCTCCGTAAATGACACAAGTATGGAAGTCAGCCATTGGTCTGAGATCTCCTTGCCCCACTGTAGACTGTAAATAACTGTAAACGACCCTGATACAGCAACAGTCACGATGCACAAAAACCAAGCAATGTAGATGCAAAAGTGAGGTAAAGGGAGTTTTTTCTCATTGTGGTCATTGTGTGAGAAAAAGGTTTCTAAGTTTTTCTCTTGAAGACCTTTCTTTTCACGAGTCATTCTTCTTGTTACAACAGGTTTCTTAACAGAATGCCTTTTCTCAGGATCTCTGTTTACGTCATTTGTAGGAACAGGTTCAGTAGCGACGTGTTCTTTATGAAGGTTCTCGCCCCTGAAATCAAGTCCTTCATTGTCCAAACCCGATACATCCTGAAACGTACCTTTGCTAGCATTTTCATTTCGGGTTTGGGTTGGTGTCATTGAAAAAGAGGAATCAGTGATTTTGTTGTCATCTCCATAAATGATTTCATTAGCAATGCGGTTGTTATGTGCGGTATTTTCATCATTTGCGGATCCTTTGAGGTTGATATTATACATAAGGGGTGGGATGTCGATAGCCGATGGCCTGTGCGTACAACCTTTTTCCGCTTCGCCAATATCATATATTTCATGTCCGTGACTGTAACAAGGACAGCATGAGCAAGTTTTCTTCCCATCGTTATCATCGTTCTTGGTGTCAGGATTCTCTTTAGGTCGACTGTATTGAAACAGGGCAACACAAGCTAATCCAACCGGCAAGCTTATAAGGCCACTTTGAATACCAACAATAACTTGTCTCCAGCTAAATTTAAATGGTCCGACCTGAATGGTGGGCTCGGACGTTTTGTTCAGGTTATAAAACATGGCGTTCGAAACCATAGCCGAGAAAAGCACACACATGCAACAAGTTGCTCGCTGTAGTCGGGTGAAGTTGTTGTGCGGGGGTTTAGTTAGAACAGAAAGCCACAAGTGATCCTCGGTGAACTTCTTACTTGTCCGATAACTGAATGAGTACTTAAACGTCTTCATTTCCATGGGCGATGTTGGGAGAAGGATCTTATTGATGCTGCCGTCTCCCCTTTCCAAAGCTATCCAATCGCCATAAACAAAATTCGAAACTCGTTCATTATTTAAATCCTTAATATCAATCTGGTTTAAGAACCACGAGGGACTGACACCGCTATTGTCATGCCATACAGTGAGGTACTCAATCGATCCCAGGGTATTTGGCAGTGAGATGATGAACGAGTCCGCGTTCCCACTTGCCAGCGTAATACGTGAAGGTCTCATGTTTCGTGAAAGTACAATAGGCTCACTGACAGCCTCGCTTCCGTGTATCACAATGCCAACGTTTGCGGTGGTACCGCAGTTTCTCCAGACACCAGTAACGACAGTCATCTCGTACTGGAAGCCAGCAGCATTACTTGTGTTAATAGAAATCGGAGGACCAAACTGAAATAAAGAACAGCTGCATGAGTAACGTTGCAATGGTCCCATTGAATTAAGTACAACCTGCACAACCCGAGAAATATCATCCAAATAAAATTAGATTATTTTAAAGAGTTGATCGCGTTACGTCTATCTGGAAATAAATACCAGTATAAGATATGGTCTCACCATTTTCCTGTCTCTTCTGTCTGCCCTCCAAGCAATAACAGCGATTATGATATATAGAAAAAGGAATAGAATTATCGTTGTTAACACTGCAACGTTGTTGCTCTCGCCAAGCCTTGTAAACTCTAATCGGACCACATCGAAGTCAATAGGATTTGGTGCAACAAAAAGATTCCCACCAAAAGATGTGAGGTGGGTACAAAGACACTTCAGAGCATGCGCAGAGGAGTTTGAGCCAACCTAGAACAATGGATAGAATATATTTAATTTACCCCGGAGCCTCATTTAGGATTAAAGCGTTTTGCACATAAACAGGATGTATGGCATTGTGTAATGACACTCGATCTAAATGCTTGGTAGCGTCAAGTGACATTAAATGCCCTGCAAGACGGATATACACTTTTACAAAAAGAGGGATTTTATTGTAACCTAGGCATTGGGCTACCTAACGTTTATTTTGTTATCGCAAAATAAATAATATCAATTCTACATCAAGTGAATAGTTGAATGGTAGAATATTTCTTGATTTGAGTGTAGCGTCTATGAATTATTGAGGTTTATATTTCGAATATGCTAATGAATATGATGTCCACCCCGGAATGTACAGTTATTTTTTTTCCCTTAGCAATGAAACTATTTTTGGATTTAGTTACAATATTCGGTAATTAAAACAGTTCTCGGAGTTGAGGAAGGGACTGGGACCAAGCTAGTGTCAAAAATTAATCTGATTAAAAAATGAACCACATCACAAGAAAGATCGCACTAGTATATCACGATTCACTGATCATTTTGTTTACTTTTGAGACGCCAATATAACAGTCATGGTATTGGCGTCTCAGAATACCAGCCTCTGATTGGCTCTTGCGCGATCCCTTGCAGTTACATGGGTTCCAGGTCAAGTTCAAAAGTCGTTTGTTCAACAGCAAGATTTCACCTTCAAAACACTGTAAATTACAAGATAAGAATTATTCAATTCTAAAGGTAAGGTTGGCATTGTAGTTTCCGTCAGAAATCTAACACTCATATCCGCTAAAAGTACAATTTTCACAATTTTTGAAGAGATTTCAAAACACGTCGCGAAAGTTTTCTCCACTCAAGCCGTGAAACCGTTGCCATAGATATACTAGGCGCCTTTTGAAAATTGAAATTACGATCAGCATAAGTTTGGTGCTTCATTCTCTTCTTTCTTTTACTAACAATTCCCGACTTAACTGTTGAATCGCGACACAAACCTAATTGCGATTTTGAGACGCCGATACCGAATTATATATTGCCGGCTTTGGAAGAAAATATTTGTTTTCGTATTGGGCTTACGTCGCTGCGCGACTCCGCCCAATACGAAATATATTTTCTCCCAACTGGGAGAAAATATCGGCCTCTCAAAATCGCAATTAGTTTATAATATTAGTATTTACGCTACTTAGCTCGATTAACCCTTAGGTTATTCTAAGTAACGCTCACTCTAACTTTCTTTATTCGTTTCTCTTTTTACCTACTTATGTAATTTTTTTGTAAGAGTATTTATAAAGTGTTGTTGTTGTTCTTGTTGTCAGTTTACCGAGTTTGAGAATGTTTTCACAAATACGAACTGAACAGCAAGCTTTCAAAAATAAATTACTATATAAAGTAAATTTATACACTGCATGAACTGGTTCGTTCTGTTTTGTTTTAACAAAACTGTCATTTTAACATGCAATATTTATGTGATAATTATCTTAAAATATCCAAAACATATTTTACTTTATAATCGAACAAGTACACTTTCACCAATGGGATATTCCAATGAACGAACCTTACAGCCAGTGTTAATCCACTTCTTACTATCCCAGTACAGACATCCATATTGTTGAGTACTCATTGTATAGTTCACGTCTGTGTTGGGGTCATATACAGGGATGATGGTTCTATTTCCAGGGTGAGGCGGGTCTTTTGGTTCCACGCACGATCTCTTCTGACGTCCATGCCCAAAGCAAGAGCGCTTTTTACGCGCATGCGTTGTTGGTTTTATCTTATCGAATAAAAGACCAATGAAGTAGGTACCTGTGGAAGAGATAGTTGTATTTGAGTTCCATAACATTTTCTCAGTTTTAATTGGAAGACGGTATTGAAGGGACATCCCCTATCCGGAGACGACCCCATCCCACCGGCGCGCGCGTGATGGAGTTTGTGAAAATATTAAAAGACCATAGTTACATTTCACCATCAAGTATCAAATTATCTCTTGATAAATCTATTGAAATCAAGCACGGTACATGTCTAAAAGTGTGGGTGAAATTGAGCAAATATGTCGTCGTTACTGATTATCTGGAGCTGCCTCAGAACGAAATGCAAGATCACTTTGTTAAAACACAGAACGAGCGCCATGAAAACAGTTGGATCGATCATAAGCCAATATCATGCAACAGTATTACCATAATGCATCCTGCCAATATACACAGAACAAGTCAATCGTTCACACTCGAATGACATGACATTCTTGTTTCTTACTTACTGAGATACTATAAAGGTTATAACAAGAATGAATATAACATGGTGCAGGTGTGTGGTGCATTATGGGCTTATTTAGTGCACAGCACATTGAGCATGCGGTCTCGAGTTCGATTGCTGCCGCTGACCAGCACATCTGTACCAACTTTTCACTGATCAGAGTAGCTTGTACAGCTTTGAATTCTCTTAATCCGGAGCCTTGATGTGGAAGGGAGTTTAAGTGTGAGTACGAGGCCGGCCACAAGTTTATCTCTTACGAGACTGTTCCGAGTTACCGATGTTGAATAAGGAGTGCTTTAACTGTGATCTCCCAATATAACTGTAATACGTATCCGTAAGTGTTTAGTCAATCAGGTCTTCTAGTCTTACCTGTAGGAAGTGAATGACACGTGTTGTGCAATTATTACGAGGAAACTAACCTTTTTTCTTCAGTAAATCTGCCGAAAGGAACACTAGTGTATCGCCTTTCCTACACGCTTGGTCTGTTGTACCGTTAATACAGAATGGGAGGTCTGGGATAGCAGCCTTGTAGTCATAGTTACTAAGTGAAGGCCTTGCCTGGTGTTTGATGAATAGCCTGATAGGAACTTGATGAAGCGAGTCAACCTACAAAATATCCAAGTATCATAAAAATCTTCTATCAGTTTTGACGTAGCCTACTCCGCAGACAAAATAATCCGGAATTGGGTTCCTGTGGCGAAAATTGGAGGGAAATGGACTAAAGACGAGGTTTTCCGGTTAACAATCAGCGGCCGCTTCAATGGTTTTCTATCTCGTATAAAAATGATGCTGACTCAGAAAGTCACATTGCTGACATTGTAAATTATCAGAGCCCAAACTGATGTCAAATCCTGTTCACAAGAATTCCTATATAAATTACCTTGTCTCGAATGAGTCTAGCTTAGATTTTGTAATAGTAAAGACGTTTCTCTACCATACACGAACCTTAAGTTCTATAGCGGTCCCCTCATGGTCTATCACCATCTTGTGATATCTCATCTGGTCAGGCTTAAGGAATAACAGCTGTTTATCTGTCGTGATGTTTGGTGCGGGCTTACGTCCAGGAATAGTAATCTCAATGTTCTTTGTCAGACCATGTACTGACAGAGTGTTTCCATTGACGTCCTTCAGATCGAGGGTTGTGACGACGTCAGAGTTGACACTGCTAGCCGTTGGATGCCAAGTAAATGGATTGAAAGCTGTCAAGACCATCTGAAGACAATCAATATTTGGGGTAAGACCGTTGACACAAACCCACTCGATGTCAAGGGTAAATTGAAGTAAAGCTGCCACTCTAAATTCCAGAAGGCTATTTTCCTAAACTTGTTAAAGGGGCACTGTCAACCCCAAAAAAATAAACGTTTTCATGACGGAAGACACAAATAACTACTCAGATTGGCAGAGTATGCTTCAGTTCCAGGCATACTAGAGAAAATATGAGATTATTTTGATGAAGGATGGCAAACTAAGATTCGAGTGAGTGAAAAATACTACTTTTAATTTAAGAGAGACTTACTTGAAAGCAGTTCACTGCAACCGAAATCAGTTAGAATAAGGTTTTGTATTTGCCAATTCCGGCCTCTAACGAAAAATCCTGAAAATCATATCGATCAGGCCGATAATAAGGCCGTGGTCACACTTGCGCTACGCAAAGTAATATGTTCGTTGTTACTATAGAAATAGCGTACTTTGCCCCCGCTAGCATGTGTGACCTTCAAAATGAAGCAAACGCACGCTTTCTGTAACTCGACGCTACTTAATACAAAACTTATAATGCGCCGACGTGCGCCAGCAACTCCAGTACGTACAACAAGGCCTTGGTCACACTTGCGCTAGGCATACGTACCTAATAAATTAGCCGTGTTTATTTAGCCTCGCGCTTGAGTGAACAGGGGTGAAGCACATTTGTGTTAATTAATTATTGTCACTTCATGTGTCAGGGGCAATCAGTCGAGGGCAGTGGGTTTGTTGTCAAAAGAAAAAATATGAATAGCCAGCTTGAGATGAATTTGTTCCTTTTCTTGATTCTTTTCTTTCCTTTGCGTCGACATCAAGCAAGCTGACTGCGACGGAGAATTTCTATGAGACGCCGTGTTCGATTTTTCATGATCAGGAGTCTTCAAAATAGAAGACAAATGCTCATGTCTGTTTTGCCGGCATTAACGGTTTTGGCGGGCAATGAAATGGGACAGGCGGGTAAACGGTTTTGGTCAATCCGGCGAGACCACAAATGTGGTTTGAAGCCTTAATAAACCACAATGGAATGGAGGTATACTGGAAACGACATTTCCGCAAGACGAAGGAGACTTTTCTGCGGATTGTACGAAACAGGGCTGCATGAAGTTCAATTCTGACTGAAATTTGCATAAGGAGTCTCAAGCGCGAGGCTAAATAAACACGGCTAATTGCATGCTAGGTACGTATGCCTAGCGCAAGTGTGACCACGGCCTAAGTTTTAAATGTTTAGTTTAAAATTTTCTCATTGTACGCGATAACAATATCTCTTCTCATAACTCATTAGGAAGCATTGTTTGCCGAGTATATTTTTGTATAAAATTATTGTTAGAAATACTTCTCATTGTTTTTGTTTCATTGTAACTTGATTAGTCTAACAATAGCCTGATCTGGGAACACGCTGGCTCTAGAAATGAATAACAGTGGCGCTAGCTCCTGGTAACAAGCTCCTGGTAATGAGCTGCTGGTTTCGTAGATTACCAAATAGTACCTGAGTGTCCACAAGCTTTAACGACTTGATCTTGTCTTTTAGTACATCGTCAGAGGGAAGGGTGAAGCCGGCGCCTGCTTCTTCTAACTTAGTCCCCCCGATGTCGTTAGGTGTCTGTCGTCCCAATACCATAGATAGCGACGCTGTTCTCACCACAGTCGGCTGTTCACCGATGACCTTCCTGGACAAGAGTGTTCCACCGACCTTGTCCACAAGCCGCCGTGTCGTTATGGTTGCAGTTTCACTCTGACAAGTATAAATAAAACGGCTATATATTACCTTTTGTTACACCACAACAACCAACAAATCACTATACTTTTTTTCTACCGTGTTTACCAGTGTGTGTTTCTGATGGAATGGTTATTGAAGCTAGCCTCGCGATTTTTATTAACACACTTTTTTTATTACCTGTGCAATTAGTTTGTAAAGTTATCCAGTTGCCGCCTTCCTACTTCATCTGTGTCTGTATTTTGATTTTTCTTTCATGTATTTTTTCATTTTGACTGACAAATCTATGTACATATATAACTAAAGCATTATCGATGCTAAGACGTGGGTACATATTTACTGCCGCTATTCTTGCGCATGTAATATCAGTTATCAGTTTCACTGCTGTTCAGTTACTATAATTATAGTATATGTACGCTTGCATGCTCTCTCTCACCCTGTATTCGTACCTGTTTCTCCATGTTTCCACGTTGTTTGTTTCCAGTAATCCTTGCCTTTTGTGACGCTGAGTTCATTATGTTACCAATACTCAACACCATGTTCTCCCCGCCAGCCTCAATAAGTCTATCATCTAGCACATCACCTTCATTTGACTTGCGTTGAAACAGAGTGGCCATCCTTTTTAAAGCTTCCACACTTTGGTTCTAAATGTTAAAAAGGACCAATAAAAACAAAAATTGTTAGCTTTAAGTTTTTTGTACACATTCTGAGAAATCAAAAATCTATGATTTTCAAAAGGCTTTTCAGACATTGGCCCAATGAGTAGATCTAAACCTCAAAAGACTCGTACCAAAATTCATTTTAAAGTGTTTTGCGTCAAAGGGAGAAAATCTGCAAATCTTCCTCCCAACCGACGCTATGTGCAGACGGCTTAATAGACACTTTCAGCTTGCCTGTTTGTTGCCCCATTTCAGACCACGTGATAGTTCTCCAGAGGATTCAGTGCTTTGTTTTCCCATTATAGAAATTGGTACATTTCCTCTTGGAATACAGAAAAACAAAAACGCATCACTCAAGGAAAAGTCACGTGGTCTGAGATGGGGCAACAAACAGGCAAGGTGAAAGGGTCTATTCCTGAAATATGTGACGTACGATACGGGGTGGGTGACTCGAAAGTGGTTGCCGTGGTTGACTCGAAAGCTTTCGCTCCTTCGCCCACTGCGCACATTTGTATTATTTATTTAATCTTATAATTTCATGTATCTTTTTTACAATTGGCTATCTTTGTATATGTAATTATTGTTGTAAATAGTGCGAAATAAACTGAAACTGGGAATAAATTATTTTTGTCATGTTGTTCTCGGCGTTGAATAGATGGCCTATAGCTAACGACTCATAATTAATTGCGCACTATTGTGATTCCTTTGTGCTGGCGGTGTGGTTGTTTTTCCTTGGTATGCATGACGTATGATACGGGAAAATAGCCTATTCTTCGCTGATAAAGCAAGTCTATCCCCATAGATTTAAATGACAAAGCCGTGGCGGCCATGTTGGAGGACATAACAAAAGATACTAACGAGGAATCTTTTGTAATCGTCTTCCAACATGGCCGCGATGACGTCACGTGCAACCCAACAATTCAATGCTTTTCCCCCGTATCATATTTCATGCATACCAAGAAAAACAACCACACCGCCAGCACAAAGAAATCACAATAGTGCGCAATTATGAGTCGTTAGCTATAGTCCATCTAGCTTTATCAGCGAAGAATCATGCAGCTATTTTTCGACCTTCAAAACTTATTTCTCTTGAATACAAGTTTATACAGTCGTCGGATTAATTTAGGGTTCAGTTCTCCTTTACCCGTCTATTTTACCAGTTTCGCCATTGTTTCCATGTACAGTGGAACCTCGATTTAACGGCGAACCTCTATATAACGAAGTCCTCGGTATAACGAAGTCCTCGGTATAACGAAGTCCTCGGTATAACGAAGTCTTCGGTATAACGAACGATATTCTTCAGCCCGGCAAAATTACAAGTAAAATGTATGTAACGAACCTCGATATACATACATACACTTTATTTATACACGAGTAAACATCAGTAATAGCATAAAACAATTATAAAATACAGAGATTGTAAAAAATAAACTATGCCTACTGTTTTACATGAATGTCGTGTGTTGAAGTATGGTAGTTAAAAATAGGGAAGTTAGGTTACAATATAGATAATCTTTTCTTAAAATTACTTATTTTATCGGAGGCTCTGACATCCTCGGGCAGTGCATTCCATATCTTTGCCCGTCAAAACGAAAGCATTTTTTACCGAAGTTTGTGCGCGGACGATGAAAGGAGATTTTAGTCGACGAGCCTCAGGTTGTATTGGATAGCTTCGGTTCTTCTTTCAAACATTTTAGTCATATACTCGGGTGCAAGGCCGTGCAGTGCTTTATAAACCATGACTGCTTTTTGAATTGCCCTTTGAGATTCTAGTCTTTTCCACCCTAGGTTACTCTGTAGCTCGTCAACATGGGTATGGAATGGTAGATCAGTTAATATGCGGGCTGCTCTGTTTTGTAGTTTTTGTAACTTGTCAGAGAGTCCTTGGTTTAAGTTTCCCCATATGCAGCTACAATAGTCAAAGTGGGGCTGAATTAATGCCCTATAAACACTTAAGAGAGTCGCAAAAGGAACAATGGCTTCATGCGTTTAAGCGCACCAAGACCAGATGATATTTTCTTTGTGAGTTTTTCGATATGAGTATTCCATGTTAAACATTCGTCAAGGTGTACTCCGAGGTACTTCACTGACGAAACTCTCTTTACAACTTCACCACCAATTGGAAACGACATATCTTTGGGAAATTCCTGGAGTCTTTGGTTTGAGCCAATGAGTAGTATCTCTGTTTTTGATGCATTTAGTGAAAGTTTATTGGCTGCAAGCCATTTACTCACTTCATTCAGGTTATTCGTGACAGATTCGTTAATTTCCTCTGGATCGTTTCCAGTGGCGGTGAGGGTTGTATCGTCAGCATACATACGTGTAGCTGCATCTGGCAAACAATTCGGTAAGTCATTTATATATATGAGAAATAATAGAGGCCCTAATATAGAACCTGGGGTACACCACATATTACATGTTTGAGGGTAGAAGTTTTACCGTTGACACAGAAGCTTTGTTGTCTATTGTTTAGATAAGACCCAAACCATTGCAACGAAACGCCTTCTATACCATACAATGCCAGCTTTTGAATTAGAATTTCGTGATCAACGGTATCGAAGGCCTTTTTTAGGTCTAGAAATGTAATAGCATTAACAAAGCCGTTGTCAATGTTTCTGTACCAGTCATCGGTGGCCTCAAGAAGCGCTGTAGCTGTGGAGTGGAGTTCTCTAAACCCGGACTGAGAATTTGTAAGGATATTATTTCCTTGTAGATATTTGTAAAGCTGCTCAAATACTAGACGTTCAAATACTTTAGATATTACAGGGATAACAGAAATTGGTCTATAGTTGTTTGGATCATTCCGACCGTATCATTTTTAAAGATAGGGCACACTTTCGCTAGTTTCCACTCTAAAGGAAATATGCCTGATTTGATTGAAGAATTAAAGATGTCCGTAATTGTATCACAGATAATATCAGCTGCGTCTTTGAGCAGCCTACACGAGATATTATCTAGGCCAGTAGCCTTAGAGATACATAGTTTTTTCAAGAGTTTAAAAACTTCAGTATTGCTTACTTCTTGAAGGTGAAAGGTGCAGCCAATCTTATTCAGGTAATGATTATAAGAGATATCGCTGCGAGGAATAGTATTAGCTAATTTCGGGCCAATACCTGTGAAATACTCGTTCATAGTCTCTGAAATCTCTTCAGAGTTGGTAATAACTTTATCATCGATCCTTAACTCGTTAATAGAGGTCGAGGAGGAATTCCTGGAAGTTAATTCATTAACGATTTTTCACATCTTTCATTGATCACGCTCATTGTTCTTGATAGAAGCATTATAGTAGTCTGCCTTACATTTACGAATTAGATTGTTAACGTTATTACGTGCGTTTTTGAAGATCAGCCAGTCGTCAGAATTATTAGATTTAATGGATTTTGCCTTAAGTTTGTCCCTGTCAAGCATCTTTTGTCTAAGATCTTTGGTTATCCGAGAAATTTAAATTAGATCTGATATACAGTAAGACACCTCCCCCATTACGATTGCGATCCCGCCGGATTATTTCATAGCCAGTAATGCTGCAGTCTTTGTCAAGAATGCTTTCGTCAAGTTTGCTTTCATTAATTGCAAGAATATCTAATTTAGTGTCCGTCATAAAAACCCGAAGTTCATCTAGGTGTGTGACATCACTTCCGCTCAATAAATCTTTGTTTAAAGTTGAACAAAGGGAACGGCTTCCAGTAATGGCGGACTTTTAGATTCAATTTTCGGAGCTGCAAAGATAAGACTTCCTGTCGTTGTATCGAAAAATAATTTGAACTGGTAATAATATATGGATATGCAAAAACAATGATACGTATGTCAACATTTGATCGTAAGGGCACTTTAACTCTTTCGGGTTCGAGCCTGTAATATGGGTCCCATCATATGAGAAAAACATTATTGCATCACATCTAGACATGCTGGAAAGACGATGTTGCGATATTATGTGAAGGGATGGATGGCTTCAAAATCAGAGCTATAACAGCTATCGCTTGACTCTCACTATGGAGAAAGGCTCATTTGTTTTTGGGATCGTTTTTGTTTCTTCGATTTTCACGAGTTTTAAGAAGCTGAAAATCGGCTCAAAAAGCCCTTCCCATTCGCACTAGAAATCAAAAGCAAACACAAAATCAGCACTCAGTCGTTACAGTATCTTCTTAAATCTTTCCAACCACCATGTTTCTTTGCACAAACCACGGGCCATCCTGTACCGTTCGAAACGAGAAACAGCATTGGCTTACCCTACAATACAAAACACCCTAACCTTTAGAACGTGCAGTACAAAAACATTAGAGCTAGCTACAGAATAATGGGTGCAGTCAGAATACAGGTCTCGAGCAGTACAGGATTACTGCAAACCACACCAAGCGACTGTGAACCACGCTATTCTAAACGCTGCATTTCTCTCCACCAAGTTTTTCTACACCCACCTCCAATTGCATGCTGGGTAATAAGACTTAATGATGTCCTCTAGCTCTCTATTAGAGCACATTTCATTGGAAACCCTACAGCAGAAGTCTAACCTACCTGCGAAGGCCGAGCAGAATTCTCCCTAATGGCGTTGTGAGGAAAGCTTGAGCCCTCGGCTTTAAACGTCAGCAGTGCATAATGAATCAGGGCTAGCCAAATTTGAACTGAGGGGGGAGGGTTGATTTAACACTCAGGATTTCACCAATTGAGCTCACACACGATCAGACCCGAAAGGGTTAAACGGCACCCCTGTTTCATACCAAAAGTCCAAATTCTATACTTTTTTCAGGCTAAAACAGTTCTGAAACCATACCCTATTCTGCAGCACATACATACCATATAGCGTATTCTGGGATCGGTTCATCGTAAATTTAGTAGCACGTCCATCTTTCATACCTGCATTGTGAAGGCGCGAAATTCGAGCTGGGGTATTTTTAGATAATTATTCCCGCACACAAGTATGACATTGTTTTGGTTACCACGGGTGAGATATCGAACAGCCAATGAAACGCTAAAACTCAAACCGTGTTAAGTATACAAATCAGGTACCCATTCAGTAGATATATATCTAAAAGGAATCCCCGCGCCAATACGACACGCTAAAAATAGATCATCTCGGATTTCGCGACTTCACAAATCCAATACATGCAGATATACGCTGCTGGTACTGTAATAACTGTCTTTGTTGATCAATATTAAATGCATGTCGGTTACCTGTGTTTTGAAAGACACCTCGACTGGATTAGCTGTGGCGCGACCAATGACCGAGGTGAGCTGGGTTAGAGTTTGTAAGTTATCTACCTTGAATTGCGCAAGCATCTGTTGCACGACACTGTTTCGGAGCTTCAAGAAATGAATAAATGAATAAGTTTACTTATTACAAGTTTACTTAAGTTTACTTATTCACATGGATCAAATGTAATACTAAGGATTGTTTAGTTGTCATAATGTTATCGCTTAGGACAATCTGGCGCCAATTTTTGTAAAGATCTTCAACATTTTGCGAAACATACACACGTTTTTTTCCCTTTTGGCCCCGTGTTGACTTAAATGCTGAATGGACGGTTTTCAAATATAGCCAACGTCAGTCCTTGCCGTCGGTGCTGAACGGAAAGCTCCCATCGTTAGGAGTTCTAACGACTTCTAAAGAGAGTTGAAATTCGCCTCCATTCATGATATTTGTTGTTGAAGCCTTGATTCGTCAGTGAAGTGTCTGTAAATGCTTCGATGAAGTAAAGTCTGTGAGTGAGACATACATACGGCTAGAACTTCGCCGTTTCTCTTCAAATATTTTTGAAGAACCGACAAAGTAGCAGGTTCAACTAAATTTCAGGTATGTTTTATTAGCTTGTTTTTATTCGGGAAAACTTGCCATATTATAATGTAAGTTATGGATCCTCGTTTTTCCTTTATTTTATGGCCCGTACGCTTGGGCCACAATGCAGGGAAAAACTTGGTCCATAACTAACGTTACGGACCAAGCAAGCGAGTTTAATACGAGGGGTAAATTAATTAATTCATATAAACATAGTATATAAATTACTGTACCTTTGTTTTCTCTTCAGGCTTCAGATTCTCAGCTGGCGTATTTGTTATGGTGTCAAGTACAGCATTAGCTAGCTGCGCAGCTTGATTTACATTCCCAGCTTTTAGTAAACCATCAACGTCCGTGATAGTATCAGATAGGAGTTCGTTAGTTTCCTTTTCACTTTGTGATAGAGCTGGAGTAACCTGTCCATATATTAATTAAATTATTTATAAAGGGTTCGCTGAGCTTGTTCCGTAATACGTCAAGATTGTTGCCTATTCAAGTAGATCGGTTTCCTATAGGTTGACATAATGTTGCCAGGGTTAGCATTAGCCAGTGCCAGGATTAGATTTAGCTATATAGACACTTAATTAAACTGAAAAACTTTTTGTAACAACTGAAGTTTACCAGTGTATCTCATAGATATTTTATTTATTCTAATATCTCCTGATTGAAAGGACTTGTTATTATCCTTCACAGCGCCAATACCACATTATGGGGTATGCAAGACTCCCATCTTTCCCGTTCTTTTACGTTCTTTGCATTCATAGAAAGATTGACATGAATTTGTCATAATTAAGTCTTATTTTCTTGAACGTTTTAATCGAATTCCCAGCTTTGAGACCCACCTGTATTTTAACCTCTAGTTTCGTGGCAGAAGACATCGAATCAATGATGAGGAACGTGAAATCTATGATGTATTCCTCAGATTTCTTCCCAACTGGTAGCTTACTCTCTGCCTTTCTGTTAGCTCCGTAATATACAACGCTTGTCAGACCTCGCTCGGTCATGTAGTAAAACTGATACGTCAGAGGCTTGTCATTGTCGTCGTCCCAGTTCTAAATATAGGTGTTTATTAGTTTATAATTATAAAACCAAAGTTTATTTTGTGGCAACCTCGCTATTTGATATTTTTGGATGTGTATTTAGCACATGGATATATATTTGAAACGTCAGTTGAAGTTCTTTCAACTTTCCTTCTCATAGCATATTTGTTTATATCACTAACCTTTAGTTTGCTATATAGTTATGTGTGTGTGTCAGAACCGTTAGGTGTGTTGAGTTGATTAGTCATATTTACCACTTCTCATATATTTTTCCTTTGGTGTCGATTGTCTTCAAACTTCAGTTTTTCAGTTTGTTCAGTTCTGCTTAGGACGTGTTAAGTGCTCAGTCGACGACCCCTCGCGTATTCACTTTTCTGGGAAAGGGATCAGTTTTTCGTTTCATTATAATTAGTTCACTTTTTATGAGGGTGTGCCTGGAGGAATTTCTTATGACTCTCCCGGATTACTGGGCGCCAGTGCTGCCACCCCCCATTTTTACCTTTTTATAGATTTAGGGGATTTTTGATTATTGTTTTTTAGGGGATGCGGGCAGATTTATTCCCTCACGTCTACGGTTGCCGTCGGCTTTGTAACGGTATATTTTATCTTCTTACCTGTTGGTCCTTACCACCTTTACCACATATAACTGAGTCGGCGTATGCTAGCTGTGCCTATCACCACAAGTCGTAATGCATTTAAACTATCCTTTATGTCCCAAACTAAAGAATGTAAACATCAATCCCTATGTCACTAACTGGCTTTTGAGCTTCTTGCATTAAATAGGAAGCAAAGAGTTGTAGTTGATGGTATCATTACAAAGTACCTGCCTATCAACCGGGGTGTACTGCAGAACCGTCCTCGGTTCAAATTTTTTTTTTTCAATTATGATTATCGACATAAAGGCTGTTGACCCTTATTAGTTAAATATGCTGATAATATTACACTTAGCATACCTATTTACAGTAGTAATAATTACAATAACTCTAATGGGGCTGAACAAGAAGTTAAATCTTTTATCATATGGTCAAAGGAGAATAGTATGAAGTTGAGATGTGTGAGATGGTTCTTAGAGGAAGAACTACTAAGATACCACCTAATCCACTAGCTATCATAGAACACAAAAATAACCTCACAATACTTGGTGTTACATTTGAAGAAAGTCCAACTAACTGAGATACACATTTTCAGTATCTACTACTAAGAGCTTGCAAATACTATAAGTACTCTGTAAATAATTCAGATCTACTTTTTCATAGTCTTGTTTTATCCATATATATTTATGTGTGCTATTGAAATCTGGGGTAGTTCTTTCTTTGACAAATACTTAAGCAAGATAGATGATTATCTAGGTCTATTAAATCTGGTTATTGTTTAAAGCAGTACTATATCACTTCGGTAATGCTTTAAACCCACGCAAGGGTCGTCGTGTTTTACGAAACGTTGTTTTTCAGTGCGGGTGTTAGCGCGAATGATATCAATGTCCCTAAGACGCAAAGAAATCCTCGTTTCCGCCAAGATGTTGGACTCCTCTTTACCCATATCTGGGTTATGACCCTTAGGGATGGCTTGTCAAACCTCTGATATGGGGATTAACCTCTCTAACGGTTATCGTTAGAGAGTATACATTATTAAACACAGCGGAGAAATCGGACAGATCTGGCAATCTTGTTAGCTTCCGCTGCACCCTTTATCCGCGTTCTTATGTCAACGATAATTCCAGGGTATCTTCATTAAAAAGTAACTCTCCGAATCTGCCATGCAAGCGCATTTTTAGGTTGTTGCTGTGTGAGGCGGCGATTGACGGGGGCGAAACCCTATATATAACTTTCGAGCGGGGTCAGCCATCACTTTGGCCATATCAGGTTCCCAGCTGCCGATATCATGACTATTTAAAGCCCGCGCATGTACTGCACCCCGACAGGCCTTCAGGTCTGCTGACATCTGAGGACCCTGCCGATCCGCTCAACTGCATCATCCATATATATTTTCTGACATCAGCGTTTAAAAACTTCCCTTTGACACCCTACCCTGCCACTTCCCGTTTTGTGTGGGTTTCATCCTAGTAGGGGTCTTCCTGAGTGTAGGTGTTGATCTTAGTGTGCGTTGTGGTCATAGTGCGGGTTGGCCCTAGGGTCTCTGGATTTGGCTTCGATAGTTACAGGTTTCCTCTAACGGGCGCCATTTCTCACTCTCATTTAGACGAGCGTGAAGGGGACTGGTGCGAATAGGATGCTTACTCGGCGATTATAAATTAGAGAGAACTAGGGAATAGTCACACAATTCACGCCGGAGCTAAGATGAATACGCGGTCTTTTGTATAGCTAGTTCCTTTCTCGCCCGTTTACCCTTGCGATCGTGCTCACTTCTTTTTCCCTCCACTCTCCCCTTCCCTTCTTCACGCGTTGTCCTTATTCCTCCGAAAACTGGCGCCATTTCCCACTCTCATTTAGACGAACGTGAAGGGAACTGGTGTGAATAGGCCTTACTAAACAAAGCACAATAAAAATGAAAGCGCCTTACTTTGGTACAAAAATGCACACCCTAACAGGACATTTAGCACTTTTTGATCACCATAACTGATCTTCAACATATTCTGTTTTATGAAAGAAAGTGTAAAAGGTTCCTACCAGACAATTGAACTTAAACTCCGTCTTCAATCCCTTCCCTATTAGTGGTGTCACAGAGCACGTTCCTCCTGTGGGTGGGGCGTTTGTGTTGAATTCATAACTTGATATTGCCGGTGTGATACCTGCAGCAGATACCTTAACAGTAACTCGGTATTTCTTGCCACCTAGAAGCACACCGTCCTTGATAACAATGTCTGGTGAGGAGAGGAGTGTTAAGAGCTTTGTTTGTAGGTCTGTAATTGGTTGCCAGGTACTAGGTACAGTTGATACTTGCATGGTCCATACGTAGGTTAGCTGAGCACGACATGTTTGTAGGGGAGTTACACAGTTGGTTGTCAGCTTTATACGAGAAGAGGTGCTCACACTAGATGCACAGTTAATACGACAGCTGTAGAGCAAATTAAAATACAACACATCATAATCATTTAGAGAAGATAAATAGTCCAGTTTCAATGAATGCAATGCAGTTAAACATTCGTAAATACCAGCGAGAAGGTGGGCTATTCACAACTCTGCGTATTGATATAGTTTCGCGTTTTTCACCTTCTCGCTGGTATTTATGAATGTTTAACTTCAGAATGAGGCTAACCCTGCGTACATGCGTCTGTATTCATTGCATTCAGCGGTAATTTTCGAATACGAAACTGGACTATTGCATGGCAAATAACAGTTAAATATGGAAAAAGTATTTAGTATGAACCATGTGTGATGCGGACAAAATGGCCAAAATCAAAACCTATATACATAACGTCCACTTTGGAAGCTATAGATTATATATGTAGCCGGATTAAGGGCATACTTGCGAGAAAAAGGTATCCTCACTAATTAGGGATACTCATACGATTAATGGCGCTTTATACATATACAAACATACTGATCAATATACATGTACATGTAAGAGTTCAATATTTCGAACCATGGCATTCGGCCATATACATCCGTATGGCTTACTGCCGAGGTTCGTGATATTTAACTGACTTATTTCATTGTTATTCGATAACCTTTATTTCACTAATATTCCAGTGAATTTCAATATAAAGACCTGATTAGGTATTCAAGAGCCCTTATATAGCTCATTAGATATTCAAGGTCTTTATATCATATAAATACCTCCATATAAAAGTGTTTGAATATCTAATGAGCAATATATTGAAATTTACTGGGAAATAAAGGTTATCGAATAACAATAGAAAATGTGTCAAAAATGAAATAATAGAGGTAATCGGCTAACGCTGTTGTCACCCAATTCAGATCATGTGATGTAAACAGATGCTACTCTAGGGAATTATTCCTTTTTTTATTCTAATCATAATGCACTCATGCCTATCTGAATAAAATTAATTTTCAAAGAGTCAATTCTCCAGAGTAACGTGTGTTCACATCACATGATCTGAATTGGGTGGCAACAGCGTTAGCCGATTACCTCTATTACATATAAAGGCCCATAGGTATAACTAATTGGAAAAGCTCCTTAACACCTGAAGCAAACATGTACTCCTTTAGCGTATTATTGACATGGTATAGTTCAAATAGAACCCTCTATAACTCATAGAGGCAGCACTCAAATTAAGAAATATTTTACAATTCAACTATTTACTTGATGGAAAATCGATTTTATGTCATGGTACTGCGCATGTATCGAGTAATCGCTCGTTCAGTGGCTGTTAATTGGATACAAACAGTTAAACTTCCCTCCCTCAATGCTTGATTGAAAGGATTTTCAATATTTTTCCTGGAGACTGTTTATATACACTGTTTGTTAGTCATTTTTGCATATTTGCTTTCATTTTAAGCATCCCACATGGCCGAGAGGTTCGTTTGTTCATACCAAAATCGGTGGAAATAGCCCTACCGTGACATAGCCAGTAGTATGTAAAGTAGCGGTTCTGGTGCAGCACGGATGAAAATTGTTGAAAATTGTTGAAATCCTATCACTGCACCAATTTCCTAGCCCCTCACCCCCGACGCATTTGTTTGGAATTTGTCGACCACGAATGCCCAAAATCCCAACTTATTGTCTATCGAGTACCCTAGACGTTGCGATTTGGGGCATTTCGTGGTCAACAAAGTCCAAACAAATACGTCGGGGTTTCGGGGCTAGAAAGTGGTGCAGTGATAGGATTTCAACAATTTTCAACAATTTTCATCCGTGCTGCCCCATAACCCGCTACTTTACATACTACTATAGTACACGTTATTGCATTTTTCACCCCTATTAGAGAAGCAATAGCATAAGGTATATAAGACCGATACCCTGCTATATGGTATATCACCATGGCTGAACATGCACTGACATTCATCCAAGCACCAAGGACCATCAAAGGCTATTTACGAGGATGGAAGATGGATGTCTTAGATGATCATCCTCTAGGAGCGGATCCAGCTGCTTTCCTATCCGGCGTGCGGAAGCAGACTACTGAAAAGATAAAGGAAGAGCTCCAAGACCTCCATAGCCTTAAGGTTCAGCTAGCTTTGAACGTAGCACTCCGGCTTGACAAACCTGAGGGTTCGGTATACGAGATAGCTACCTTTCGTAGTTTGCAAGCCACCTTAACCAACGATACTGGAATCCGTGGGGCAATAGTAGAAGCACATGCCCAGATCTATAACTACATCGAGAAGTGGATCAGCCGAGGATCAAACTGGGTCATAGATAAAGTCAACATTCTATGGATAAACATCGCCCGATACCAACCACTACGCGGAAATTCATACTTACCACTGCCTACAGAAATCGCGAATAAGAAAGCCGTGATCAACGTAAAGAATTATGACAACCGTTGTTTTCGTTGGACGATGCGCGCTTGGAAGTGTAAGATCAAACAAAATCCCGAAAGGACATCGAAGTATCAAGAGTACGATGAGTTCAACTTCGACGGGGTGGATGAACCAACACCAGTCTCACAAATACCACGCTTCGAAAGGCAGAACGAAGTCTCTATCAATGTTTTTGGTTGGGATAATAAGGAAAAGCACCTGATCGTGCATCATATCTCGAAGGAGACCCATTCGGAAAGAGCTAACCTACTGCTAATAGAGTGCTCGGATAGTGGTAAGCAACACTATTGCTGGATCAAGGATTTCAACAAACTCCTATTTGATCAAACGAAATACGAACATAGGAAGCACTTCTGTGAGCGATGTTTACACGGATATACTACCAAAGATCTCCTTGCAAATCACATCCCAGAGTGCAACGGTACCAACGACCGAGCCATTAGAATTGAAATGCCAACCAATGAGAATAACAAACTGTTATTTCAGAACGTACATAAACAACTAAAAGTTCCATACGTTATATATGCAGATCTTGAGGCTTTAATCACCAAGATCGAAGGACGTGCCCAAGACCCAACGAAGAACACATTTAAAACAGGAGAACATATTCCATGTGGATTTTGCTACGTAGTCGTACGTTCCGATGGTTATAGCGAACCGCCTGTACTATATCGAGGCATAGATACCATCGAACGCTTCCTACGATGCATACAAGATGAAGAGGTCAAGATCAAAGCCACAGTTGCTAAGCCACTACGTATGTCATGGGAAAACCAGAGGTCTTTCAATCAAGCAAGGATTTGTCATATCTGCCAGAAGCCTATATTTGGTAAAGATAGAGTACGAGACCATTGCCATGTAACTGGTGAGTTTCGTGGTGCGGCACATAAGGTATGTAATCTCAAACTACGTCTATCGCCTACCATTCCAGTTGTATTCCACAATCTACGCGGATACGATTCTCATCTATTGATGCAATCTATTTCCAAGACAGAAGGTGACATCTCTTGTATACCAAATAATATGGAGAAATATATATCATTCTCACTTGGTAACCTACGATTCATTGATAGCTTTCAATTCTTACCATTCTCTCTCGAAAAGTTAGTATCAGGTTCGTCACCAGACACATTCCAACAAATGGCAAAACATACAGCCAATCCAGAGAGAGCCAAGCTATTGACTCGTAAAGGAGTTTATCCATATGAGTACATGGATTCTTGGAATAGATTCGCTGAGACCTCTCTTCCACCGAAAGATGCATTCTATAGCAAGTTGAAAATAGAGGATGTATCTGATGGAGATTACGAACATGCACTAGAAGTTTGGAACGTATTTGATTGTGAGACATTAGGTGACTACCACGATCTATATCTACAAACCGATGTACTTCTCTTAGCAGATGTGTTCGAGACCTTTCGAATTACATGTATGCATAACTATGGATTAGACCCGGCTCACTACTATACCAGCCCAGGACTTTCGTGGGATGCCTTACTAAAGAAGACCGAGGTTGAACTCGAACTACTAACCGACTACGACATGCATCTATTTATCGAGAAAGGTCTACGTGGTGGGGTATCTATGGTTTCTCAACGTCATGCTAAAGCAAATAATCAAAGCGTACCAGACTTCGATCCAGACAAGCCAAGTAGCTATATAATATATCTTGATGCAAACAATCTTTACGGATGGGCCATGAGTCAACATTTACCAATAGGAGGATTCGAGTGGTGTATGCCAACAGAAGAACAAATCATCCAGCACGAAATAGATTCTGATGTAGGCTACATCCTAGAAGTTGACCTTGAGTATCCTCGAGAGCTTCACGACACACACAACGACTATCTACTAGCTCCAGAAAGAATGCAAGTAGACAAGGCTTGGTTCTCGGGGTATCAAACAGATCTATTCAAGGAGCTATACAAAGGAAACGGATCCTTGAAAACGGAAAAGCTCATACCTACGCTATTTGGTAGGAAACGATACGTTCTACACTATCGTAATCTGCAACTATATCTATCTCTAGGTATGCGTTTGAAAGCGATCCACAGGGCGCTTCGATTCGATCAATCACCATGGATGGAGCCATATATAAGAATGAACACAGAGCTACGAAAACAAGCTAAGAGTCCCTTTGAGCAAGACCTCTACAAACTGATGAACAATAGTGTATTTGGCAAGACAATGGAAAATCTACGTAAGCGTGTAGATGTCAAACTAGTGCGATCTTCAGAAGGAGCTAGACTGCAACGTTTATTGAATAAGCCTAGTTATGCTCGATCCACAATCTTTGACAACGATTTAGCCGCCGTACACAACTACAAAAGTAAGTTATATCTGAACCGCCCAGTATATGTTGGAATGTCGATTCTAGATCTTTCAAAACATCTGATGTATGACTTCTACTATAACGAGCTCAATAAGCAGTATGGACAACGCTGCAATCTATTATATACAGATACCGACAGTCTACTGCTACACATCGAAACTGAAGACATATATGCAGACATGACTACTAGTAAGCATCTATACGATACGAGCAACTACAGCAAGGACCACCCATCATACAATATCGACAACAAGAAAGTACTTGGCAAAATGAAAGACGAATGTGAAGGTGTTCCCATTGTTGAATATGTAGGACTACGATCAAAGCTATACTCGATCTTGAAAGTAGATGGTGATGAGATTAGGAAAGCCAAAGGTACTAAGATAGCAGTTGTGAAGCATCACATCCGTCATGAGCAATATAAGGAGTGCTTACTAGACAAGAAAGTATTCCGACATGGTATGGATATGCTTCGAAGTGAAGGTCATAGGATGTATGGTATTCATATGAATAAGGTATCTCTATCACCATTTGACTCCAAGCGATGGATTTCAGCAAACGGAATCAATACATTAGCCTATGGGCATAGGGACATAATTACGGATGATGATTTCATGGATGAATTGCTATCTTAGAATCCCTTTAGGAGGTAGTTCAGTATTTGATGGTACCACTTGTAGTTCTTCACGTACGAATCCACGCTTTGGGGCATCCTTCTCCAGGTAGTAAAGGACTGGCTGATTAGGAGATATCGAACTACGTGAAATGATATATGTCTGTAAACTCCATACAGGATCAGTTGCTCGTTTAGCTCCACCTTCCAACTCGCCCGACGCATAGAGATATCGAACTAAAACGTCGAATGGTAGTCGCTTTTCACTCAATCCAACAGTTCGAGAATACGTAGGAGTTTTGATGTTAACTTGATGCGACTCTACAGAATTCAAAGGCTCCTTACCTGTTAGCCTAGTCACTTCATTGTTCATGGCCTTGATAACTTCAGGAAGCCTCAATACCCACTCTCTACTGCGCGCATCTGATCCTTCCGAAGTAAGTACCATCTCTTGTGCATATTGATATCCAAACAATCTCTCAGCTAATGTCCTATTTGCTCGTTCGACAAAGCTTTGCGCCCTATGATTACCAGCTTCACCTCGTTGAACTTTCGTACCACGTAGTTCTAAGGTTTCAGACATGCGTCCCATGAATTCTCTACCAGGATCTACTTGTAAAGTTTTTGGCCATTCTAATGGCCTACGTTTGTAGATTCGTTCGAATGCAGTAGCAACTTCACCACTATCTTTAGATGCTAAGGGCTCAGCTTCTTTATATCGAGAAGCTACATCGATTACTACTAAAGCATACTTATATAGCTTTCGTCCACGCCCAGGTCGATCGTGGGGTAAGAATATCAAATCAGCTTGATGAACTTCGTTTGGTTTTGATACAGTCCAATGTGGTCGTGGAATGTACTTTGGTGGTGGAAGGTATATTTGCCACATGGATTGCCTTTCCAACCAACTCCTAGCTACGTCTTCCGATACTTTTGCTGTCACCGATAGTTTACCAATTGCAGAGTGACCCTTCCAATAGCCCATGGGACCATAGAAGATATTCGCAAGTTTAGCATTCATCATGTATCTACGTATTCTAACCTTCAACAAGCAGAAAAAAAAAGAAAAAAAAAATTCTCGTCTAACGTAAGAATTCTCGTTTTTAAAAAGCATATCGACTAATAGCATATCCAGCGCCCAACATTCCAACACCCACATATAACAACTCGCCAGTCTTTTGATCACTCGAGGGTCGATAGTAGTCAGATAAGCGGGGTTCTTTCATTTCTTTGAGTTGTTTAAGCGCCTTACGTAGCTTATCGGATTGCACGAAGGCTTTGTTGGTATCTCTTTGAACGTTGTATGCATCGCGTTCGAGACCTTCCTGATCTTGTGCAAAGTCGTATAGTCTTTGACGTTCAATTCTATATGCTACCATTTCGGATTCTCGTCTTTCAATTGCTCTATCGTGTCTCTCCCGTTCTACATTGATATCGTCCTTTCCAATCATTCTAGCTAGTATACCACCACCGGTGAATGCCGTTGCATTTAAGATGGCCCCGGAAATGGTCATTCCAATTGCTGCTGCCATTATGGTATGATCTTTTGTTTCTCAAGATATTGTTTCGCGTATAAGCTACCAGCTACCACAGCGGTCCACTTTACGTAATTTACTACGGAAGAAGAAGGATCGCTAAGCATAGATTCCTTGGTAGTCTTCCTTACGATCCACCCAATGCCGGTAGCGAGTCCCACAATTATAGATGCATCAGTTGCTGTCTTCATCAATTCTTTATCCATCCCAATATATAGTATAGTCTCTAGTCTTTAAGTGTTACTCCATGTCTGGTACGGTTGGCTTCACTGGAGCTGCAGGCGGTATCGTGCTAGCGGTGGCAACGCGATTATTGTCGTCTCTATATCTTTTGAATTGATAGTACGTTCCAGCCAATGCAGCGCCTGTACCAATAACTGCGAGGGTAGTATTAGTAGGTATGCTTTCGAACCAACCTTTCTCTATGTTGGTTTCTTTACACAATTCACTTTCACGTGTCGACTCTCTCTTCTGAGCTTCTCTAGCAAGCCTATTGCTTAGCGCCAATGCCTTTCCAGCTGCAACACGTTTTGGATCCTTTACTTTAGTTGGTGCAGTCGTCGGAGGATTTGCAGTTATCTGGTCCGTTCCTTCCATCTTGATTCGGTATAGTAAGTACTAGCGAAGGTTCAATAGGTGTACCAGGAATGACTATGTGACCAGATACGTGGAATAGGACGCTAGCTAGCGCTACGAAGCGACCTGCTTTAAGTGATAATAGGCCAGTCGCAGCACTTATCTCGTTGCGTACTAGGTGGTCTTCTTGTAGATCTCTCATCAATCCTTCTTGAGAATCTATTGGTACTAGGTAGGCAACTAGGCGGGTAGCTAGACGCATCACACCATCGACTAAGCCCTTCGTTATTTGCTGAGCTAGGACGGCCTGATACCTCCTATACAACTTGTCTACTTCTTTCTCAGGAAGTCTAGAGATGTCTCCTAGGGAGAAGTTCTTACCTAGGTATTCTTTCGTTACGCCTGTTGCAGCTAAGATTGAAAGTGATTGTCTGATGCAACGTCCAAATTGGTTAGCGGTGGTCCTGTTACATCCTCGCCAAGTAACTCGAGTATTTCTTTATCAGCCATAATATGTTATAGGTGCGGGTAGCTCTAACACTACCTCAAAAGGATGCCGTAAACAAAAGCATACACGAGCAAACTTGTGAGATCGAAGTATCGTTCGTAACTCGTTACATTCTTGCGAGCCTCCATAATCCTCAAATATCCTTTTACCATCTACAACCGATGCTGTATGGAATGCTACTACGATAGCTACGTTCTCACGGAAAGGTTTACATATACTCGTTAATTGTTGGGACAGCACCCAAATAGATAGCCCTATATGCCGTGCAGAAAATGCTAAATCTACTAGCTTGTCAGTTCGTTTCTTGACGTCCTTTGATGCGGCGCAATCATCTAGAATCAATAGCGTATTGGTACCTGACCAAAATGTTGCACAAATACTTAACGTAGCATCAATGGCATCCTGCGGTGGTGACATAACAAAGAAGCGAGGATCTCGATTGGCAAATCCACGATAGGTTTTATTGTGGGAATATGTAGGACAAATTAATACTATGTAATCGAACTTACCACGAAATGACCCACGAAGTTGTTCTATGAGAAATGCAGTCTTCCCACAATTCGTTGGGCCGACTATGAGTGCGTTGAACGGAACATGCTCTACGAGAGAATCCATCAGTATGTTATACTACGTAAAGATCCGTTCAATATCATAAGCTGAGCATCTGCAAGGACATAGATGTGCATGTTCACATTTCCACTTCCCTTTGCAGTTCTATATATGCGAATGTCGATATCCTTTCCACCGCCAGTTTGTGCCATTCCATCGCCATGAACGGTGGAATCCTTTGCTGTGCGGCAATCGACTAGGATGGCAAATCTATTGTTGTAGAACTTTGTTGGAGTCATGGAAGTATTAGATGTACCAAACCACCCTTTCGCAGCCTCCCAGAAATCAGGTGGTAGCATACCGCTTGGAAAGAATCTATTTGGAACTCCATTGACATCAACTTCTACCTTCAAGATATCGGGATTTGAAAATGATTCGCTATCTCGTGAACCAGCGGTATGTGGATCTACGAATAGTAGAAGTAGTCCAGCAAATGATCGTCGCGGGACATTGATATTCTGAGATATCAAAGCATCCGACGCCTTGACGATAGGTACTGTCTTGAAGTGAACGGCGTGGTCATATAGGAATGCAGTACCTATTTCATATTTGTGAAGTGCCTTTCGAGCTAGCGTTTCATCCTTGATTGCTTCGTATTCTAGTTGGATGTTGGTAAGTTTGTAGGTACCTATTTTTGTAGCATCCGATCCAACTATTATATCGATGGCATGCGCTAGAGTCAACTCGAATGAAATAGTATCTTCCAGTACATATGGATATAGAACTCCATGTTGTGTCAGAATATCAACATCTAACGGAATCCTATATTTGGAACCATACGCAGCTAGGAGCGCGTTATCGGTAGCGACCGAAGTGTCTGCATCACCAGCCTTAGATCGTAGCTTATTCGCGTTCTCTGATTGGATACCTTGTTGCACTCTCAATTCTCTCTCCTGTGTAGATAGGTATACATCGGAATACGCTTGTAGGAGATCTGACCTGGCAATGTCTTCTACTATTTCAGCTCCCATCTTACAGACTCGATGTAGAACCAAGCATCGTCCAACGTTGTTAACAACTCGGTTATTGGCGTGTCCACCAGACAATACGATGTCGCCCAATAGCGCTAAGCTACCAGGTACCAATACGATGCTTTCTCCTAGCGTTGGAACTTCTACATATAGAGTCTCACCAGGATTAATAGATGATGGAGTGAACGTTTTCCTATACAAGGTTCGTTGAGCTTTGAGTGCAAGAGGCTCTCTTTGCGCTTTTGCAGGAATCAACTTCGACGATATCATGTTGAATATAACGAGATATATAGTTATGTTCAATATGGAAGATGGGGGTGACGTTGATGTGGGTCGTGATGATGCGGCTGATAGATACGAAGAAGAACGACAAGATGAAGAAGACCGACGACAAGAAGAAGAAGAAGAAGAAGAACGACAACGAGAAGACGCAGTCAGAAAACTTCAAGACCAACGAGATGAAGACCAACGACAACGAGAAGCAGATGAAAGATACATGACTTACACGTTTGGTGGTCAAGATGGAGCTGCGGGTGGTGAGCAAATACCACTTCGTAACTTCGCCGCAGAAGGCGCTAGACCAAAGTACCAGGAAACCTCGTTCACTAGGGACATAACTGATGAATTCGTCCGAAATTCAAATTCGAACAAGTTGACCCTTCGGAAGAGGCAAAAAGGACTCTGGTTGGTATGGTAAAGGAAGAATACGTAGACATTGGTCGTCTAGAGGGGTTTGAGATCTCCTATACAGACAAATAACTCTCCATTCGCGAACTTGGAAGCGAAGGACCCTTTACGCGTCTATTCATTGGTGAAGGTAAAAACAGAGTACTAAATGAGATTAGTACCGATCTCAAAAGAATCTTGGGTCCTAATCAAAAGGAGGCAGCTAAGGAGATGATAGAGGCAAATAGAAAGCAAGTTGAGAACGACGTGCTGACGAAGCTTCAGGAGTTGGTACCTGGTACTACCACATCGACTAGAAACCCATACAATGGGTATTCCATTACGGTCTTGCTTATGAGAAGTGCGTGGCGTGAAGTCCTTACACGATTTCCAAATGTAGAAGCAAGTGATCTAGAGGTTGGGATTAATTCAAAGGGATATACATACGTTAGGCTGCTGAATGATAAGAATTCGAAATGGCGCCAATTCCTCAACAAAGGCATGTAACTGGGAATTTATCCCAAGGTCTAATGGAAGTATTTGATCCCAACAAAGTTTCTAGAGAGATAGGAAGCAGGCTGAGTGCCTTGAGACAAGATAACAATGCATTGTCAGTTGACATCGAGCAAACACAAGTTAAAATACAAGACCCTAATACGATTGCTGCTGATATACCAGAATTGGAAATCGTGCTTTCTGAGAATAGTAGAAGTATTGATGTAAACGAGCAAGAAATCGAAGACCTAGAAAATAGCATGCCGCTCCGAGATAGGATCAAAGATATTTTCAAAAGATATTGAATGACCACCCTTGCTGTGGTAACTGCTATTGGTGTCATCGTTAGTACTATAGTTTCTTCCCTATCGAGATCCGTACCGAAACCAGTAAAGAGTGGTATCGACAAAGCGGTAGATGCAGTAAAGAGTGGTATCGACAAAGCGGTAGATGCAGTAAAGAAGGGATTAAAAACGACAGGTGAGTTGCTAAAGGAATTGGGAAAGAGACTTGGACAGATCCTACCTGGAATGATTGGATCAATTGCGAATCTTATATTCACTATGGCTGGTAAGGCCCTGGGAGTATTAGCAGAGAACGTTTGGTTATTCATCGTAGCAATAGTGGTGATCACGATAGAGCAATACAAACGACGTTAACGAAATAGGGTCCATGCAATTCCAGCTCCTGCAATGGATACTATCGCTAGGTTGGTCTCGTGTTGTGGAGTAGGACTACGTGGAACTCGTTGTGGTAATCGTTGCTTTACGCTATGTGGTAATTGTTGCTTTACGCTATGTGGTAATTGCTTCTTTCGTTTCTTCCCTTCCATATCTGGTGGTGGGGATTCGGTTTCGCGAACATCTCCATTAACGTTGTTTACACCTAGCACCATATCTTTCGTGGCGTTCGGGATTGGATTCCTATAACCATCCTTCTTGCTGAGGTAGTACTCAAGATTGCTTGGCAGTAATCGTACACCAATAGCTATTGCTAAATCTAATCTTTTATGTGTGTGTAGTATGGCTGTAAGATAGTTCTTATAGCTCACCACTAAATCGTTTTCGAGAATAGCACCTTCGACTAAGCTCTTAAACTTTTCTTTGACGTTGAAGCTATCTATGATGGATTCGTTAAGGTCGTTTTGAGCACCTAGAATACAATATCCAAAAGCCTCGACAGATCGATTCAATCTACCTAACCCAGCATTCGTTAATCCCCTACCGATTGGTGGCGTAAACCAATTGTATTGTTTTCCTTCGTGTTCGTCGTTACGAATAAAGGACACCAGATCACCCTTGTCCACCCTGCCTCCTTCATCTTTAAACAAATTATTGTGGTTGGGATAATTACCTGCTTCTTTGTCGTAGCCTCGGATTACGTGGACGTTTTTGTAGCTATCACCATACAAAAGGAATATGTCTCCTAATCCGTTATTCCTACCTCCGTGCCATCTAAAGTCTGGTGTTCGAGATATACCAAATTCGACGCACAATCTCTCAAGAGCTGATTTGCTATATAGGTTATCGAGTTGTTTGAAAGCCTTGTCATTAGGTAGAGGGCAACCAAGTTCATGCAGAATTCTTCGTATTGTGAAGTAAACGTGAAATCGTAGGAACCCTTGAACGACCGGTGGATACGTTTTGAAAACGGGGTCGAACAACGACACTCCACATCCAGAAGTTGCACACCACGTTGCGAAATTAAGTTGTTGAGGCCAGTACTTAAAATCCGGACCTGATAACCACGCATGAGACTCCTTTGCTGTTACATGCTTTACGATGGTCTCTTTGAATACGTTAGGAACGCCTGCTTCAAACGTTTTAGTGGGCGTAACGTATATACATAGATTGGTGAGATCTATATCTTGTGCCGATTCAATAGAAGGAACTGCTCGAATAGGATATTTCACACTCTTGTCTAGTGTTAACGTAAGTGGGAAACCACCAGCCATCCCCTGTAATGCGTTATCGATGCGTTCTCGAATGGCAGCAGGTAGCTTGTAAACATCATCACCATAAACGACATAGCTAGAATCCCCATCTCGAAACCAAACACTCGTCGAATACTTGCCAGGCCCATCTATATCCGTGGATGCATAGAACTGGTGAGAATCTGCATGTGGGTATCTTTTCTCGAACTTCGCTAGTAGGTCGGCATTCAATGTTGCGACCCTTTCATTTCCTTCTATCCAATCGCGTTTGGAAAGACCTTCGTGATTCCGTGCAAATATTACACTCTCATAAACTGCTTTGTCGCCGAGTGCTATGCTAAGCGCCTTGCCTGTCGTACCAAGCCAACCCATTAACTTACCTCCGCCTGTCTTGGTAGGAGGACCTTCATCTGTGAACACTCTGTGAGACATCCCACGGGAATTGAAATTGACATTGTCAGAAGTGGGTTCGAACCAACCAAGTACTGCCTTAGGAAATAGATACTTGAACCGTTTCCATGCATCTGTCATATTGAAGCTATACATACATACAGTTATACCTTTAATATATAATGGTCATCCTTAATGTCATCACCACATCATCCGACTATACGGTCTACTTCGATAACCCTATTCTTATACAGAATATTTCGCTAGTTGAGGCCACCTTTGAGAATAGTTGGTGGAATCTAACGGAGAAAGCGTCGTTCTGGTGGGACCTCAATGATGGGGTAATGTTTCCACATTATGTTTATGGGGGGCATCATGATATGACAAGTATTCAACCCTTCTTTAAGCCCGCAGTCGATGCTGGCATGGTGGAGTTTGTAAACTACCCATATTGGAATAAATGGGTCTTTAAGGTCAAGAAACCGATTCGATTTAGTTGGAATCTTTGCCGCCTGTTTGGCGTTAACGTAAAAGAAAGAGATAGTGGGGTGATGCATGGAGTGGGGGAGCATGACATAATGCTACAAGATATCCACACCGTGCATGTACACTGCGATGTGGTGGATTCTAGCTTCTCAATTCTCGATGGAAAACAATCAAACGTACTGGTTAGCTTAGAGATCCGAGGTGAAAAATTCGCAAAATCAACATACTCTATAACGAATCCCCAAGCCATACGAGCCCTGGGGACAATGCGAAACAGCCTTCGTCTGACAATTCGTGATGAGAAAGGTAATGTGATAGACTTCCGTGGTCGACCAATACGCTACGTATTGAAGCTTGAGTAAATCATATGCATACGTACGATGGAAGGTGATTCGATTCAATTACTTCCAACAGCACCGAATGTCTACCCATTGCTTGCTAGTGACACTGGAAAGAATTTTAGACTGCAAACAGTCCGAGATACGCTTTCGGATATCGAAACTCAAGAAAGGCACTACGAAGGTGTACGTAAGAAATATGCGTGTTCTCAAGGAATAGTTCATGGTATCGCAGTGGTAACGGGAGGTCTATCCGTGATTTTATCTGGATCTGGATTGGTAGTAGCCTTAACCGGGGTTGGAATAGTGATCGGTCTACCACTTGGAGTTATTGGTGGGCTATGTGGATTAATTTCAGCATCTACGACCATTGGAGCTAAGAAGTTAGGAACAAAGGTTTCTAAACATGAAAGGACAACTATGCTGGCAAAGGCGAAAATTAATACGATTCGCGATCTAGTGTCGAAAGCCCTACGTGATGAAAATATATCCGACTCTTTAGTGGGGTAAGAATCGACATTTCCTATGAAAGAAACGAACGTGGATCTTATTTTCAATTTACGAAGTCAACCCCTATCGCTAGTTAGACCATGCTTAGTATAGATTGGCTCAAAGTGGGAATGGTAAGAAAACAACTCCTTGACAAAACGCTTGACCGAACCCTTATGTACATCACATCGTTTAATGACATCGTTAAGAGATATATACGATCCTAAACGACGCAGCACCTCGTAACTTGCTCCAACGACTTTAGTCCTAAGCATTGAGCTGGTGCCTATATTGTTTCCTATTGCTGTATTAACAATCTCGTGGACTATTTGTTGGACATCCTTAGGTACTCCTTTTGGGTCGAGTTTAACGAAAGTCGTTGCAATGTGAGGAGCTATGCGATCGGCATCTAAGTCTATATCAATCTTATTGTCGTCATATAGAGAACGTAGAAAGACATTTCCGCTACAGATGCTTTTATTGTTTAGTTGCATAAAACGAGCAACCTCACCTTTAGATCGTACGAACCCGCATTGTATACATGCCTGGTAAAGTAGGGCAGCTAAAATAGTTCTCTTAACATAGCTACGCTTGAGACAAACTTTCTTTACTTGGATGAATGCGTCGGTTACGATTCCTAATACGTTTGTAGGGAATGAGAGGTCGTAATTTTGTTTATAAACAGTATTGTACGCCAATAGCTCTCGCAGTATCGTTCGTCGTTGTAATTCCTTGTTGTTGCTTTGCTTAGGGTTTGTACGATCTAGATCAGATTGATACTGAAAGCTATCCGAACCTACTATACGCAACCTAGTAGTAGCAAGATGGATCGTCTCTTCACATGGTTCAGCCTCGGAAACAAGACCACATGTGGGACATACGAATTCCGTTCCTTGTATTTCCATTGAGCAGAGACATTCAGGACACGTTTCGCTGGTATTAATATGCAACTGTGGTTTGATATGCAGGCTTGCACAAATTCCCGAACCAAACAATCTAATGAGCTCGTCCATAATATAGCTGTACATACTATAGGCTATCATCCATTTAATTGTAAAAAAAAAAAAAAAAAGAATAAAGAGGGTCACGTGACAACTTCTCTTTATTCTTTTTTTTTTTTTTTTTTTTTCGTGCCGTGATTCCTAATCTTCCATGTCGTCCTTCTCACAGATCCTTAGGTCAGCCAACGTCTTGCCGAGCTCGCGACAGATCCTTAGGTCAGCCAACGTCTTGTCGATCTCGCGGATGAGGGCCTCGTCGCCCGCCTTGTCCGCCACATTCGAATCTTCCTTTGGTTCCACCACAATTAGATCTGCGGTCATCGGCATCTCGTTGAACTCGCACTCGCGGCGGATGAGGTCCTCATTCGAATCTTTCTCTGGTTCCACCACATTTGGATGTATCGGACATTCAGCTAACATCTTGTTGAACTCACGGAAGCCTGCAAGGTCAGCCACCTCCTGAGCACGTTTCGCATCTAGGTTCTTCTTATTACGAATGCGACGACGTTGAGGTGCACCGCACTTTGAGCAAAGCCCGTAACTAGTACGATGGCCTCGACCACACTTCAGACATGGAACGAATAGTGCGGCACCTTTTGAAATCTGAAAGTTATGTTGAGCGCAGTACTTCGATGTCTTTGAAACCTTACTTGTACATTTCGTGTCCTGTCCTTTCATCAACCAATCGCAAGTTACTATCTCAGTCATCGTGTGGTATCTTAGTTGTGGCGTCTACGTTTAGGTTCTTCAATCGCGTGGGCTTGCCTAATCTGTATGGTAGGAGTTTGTCTAATCTGTGCGGTATTAATGCGTACTAAGATGACAACAAACGTTAATATCGTGGAGTAAAGAATATATGCTAATACCATCGGTGGCGATATACAGTATACTAATCACTCCTCTAATAGATGCTCAAGTTATCTATTTTCAGTGTAGTAGTCCGCACCACGAAACTCACGGGTGATATGATAATGGTCTCGTACTCTATCTTTACCAAATAAAGGTCTGAAACCAAACAAGCCAATTAATGACATCAAAGCGACCATGCACACTGGCATTCATTATAGCAAAACCAACGCGTTTATCATCTATAGTGGGGTGGAAGTGATTGGTTATCCATTTAATGATATCAAGGTGACTATACTTACTAGCAATTAGTATATCATTAAAATTGCGTTCAGCGTCATTTGCGGAAACATCGAAGATCCTAACCAAATTGTCCCACTCGTTATCGTTGCAAGTAGACCTCAAACCAAACAATAATACACGCCTCTTGAACTTCCGGTCTACGTTTTTGTATCGCGCTAGAGATGCAGCATCGTTTAAATACTTCGAAGTCGAAGCAATGCTTGCAAACGATGTATGACCTGCATACTCTACGATCTTAGTCAAGATTTCTATTGGGAGGCATAATATGTTGGCCATTTTTTATGATTCGGTATCTCGGATGGGTCGTATATCTTAGTGGGGCTGCTTCTCTAATAGGGGTGAAAAATGCAATAACGTGTACTATAGTAGTATGTAAAGTAGCGGGTTATGGGGCAGCACGGATGAAAATTGTTGAAAATTGTTGAAATCCTATCACTGCACCACTTTCTAGCCCCGAAACCCCGACGTATTTGTTTGGACTTTGTTGACCACGAAATGCCCCAAATCGCAACGTCTAGGGTACTCGATAGACAATAAGTTGGGATTTTGGGCATTCGTGGTCGACAAATTCCAAACAAATGCGTCGGGGGTGAGGGGCTAGGAAATTGGTGCAGTGATAGGATTTCAACAATTTTCAACAATTTTCATCCGTGCTGCACCAGAACCGCTACTTTACATACTACTTAGCCCCTTTAATGATAACAAAATTGGGCTCATATGCACTTTAAAAGGGCTGTGTCATGGTGAGAGTCATTTATATTTGTTGTCCGGGCCGAACACAGTTATTTTAATCGATTGTCATGAGCTCAAGAACCTCGCACATGTGCGGTGGTTAAATCCAAAGCAAATAATTTTGCAAAAATGTCTAACAAACTGTGTATAGACGTAACAGTCTTAAAGGAAAATGATGCGTATCATTTCAACAAACACTGCATGAGGGAGGAGCCATAAACTGTTTGTAGCCAATTTACAGCCACCATTCGAACATTGATTCCAAATGCACGCATCACAATACCTTTTAAAAATAGAGTAATAACTATGATACGTCACTTACATATACACTTATACTCTACAATTAACTTTTGCGCGGACATCCTAGCTTTAATTAATTCAATAGTTTCCAACGTACCTGATTGTAATCTGAGGTGGATCGCCACGTACCACTTTTATCGTCTGAAGAAACGTTGCAAACCTACCCTGGCCCTTGACAACAAACATTTGTATATGATACGAAGAGTTCACAGCTATTTGATCTGTGATTATATATACCACACGTTCCGTGCTGTTCAATCTAACGCTCCCAGTACCAAAACATCCACCCTTACCAGTGGGCCCACTTGTAGATATTACTAGAGGATTTTCTGGGAATTGGAAGGTCTCGTTTTCCTTTTTACAAAACCAAAAAAACATCATCCCTGAGTAGTCTCCAGGTTCAACATCCGGGTCTTGAGAAGGCGAGGCGTCTAAACTGACTGTCTGGTTGAAACCGCGCGTCACGTGTGAGCCGCCTGCAATTCTCGCCAAAAGCGCTGACTTTCTGATGGAGAGAAACTTGACATCAGATGCGTAAATACCGGGAAAATCAATCATTGATACGCGAAACTCCACCATATATAACCCGTAAGAAAGCGTTCTCTTCTTTATCATCCATTCTGCGGTTCCTCTTGCAACCACGGTACTCTCTGGTGACACTACGTAATTTCCTCTAGAAACATTGAGGGTTCTTATTGTCCACACAAATGAGGTTCTGGACAGGGAACAGTTTAAGGTAACGGTTGTTTGTACGATATATGACGTTGATCGATTTACTGGTGTTGTTGGGGGTCCAAGATTGTTTATTGACACAATAGGAACACTGCATGAATCACCTGAAAACAATAACAATAGTTCTTCCCTCAATTAAAGCGGCTGATACAAAACGCAGGTCACAGGTCCAGGTCACAGGTCACTTAACGATTTTTGCATTTTCCAATAATCTATTTTTCCTTCCACTCCATTCCTGTAAATACAATATCCGTGAGCAGCCTGGAAACGAGGTTACGTAATTTTCGCGATCCTCGTGGTCACAAACATGGAGTGGAAGGATAAATAGATTATTGGAAAATACAAAAATTGTTAAGTGACCTGTAACCTGGACCTGTGACCTGCGTTTTGTACCAGTCGGTTCAGTGACCAACAACAGACGTATGTTTAGGGTATTTACAGACTGCTAATTACCGCTCCAGTGTGGCAGCTAGGCCTGAGCGGATTGTGCTCCTAAAAGTGGCATATTATGCCGCTAGCACTGCTCCAAATTTTGTCGAATTATGCCCAAATTATGCCAAAGTTCAAAAATTATGCTCGTAGATTACACAATTATGCTCACAAAAAAACGTTTTTCGAAGACGGCCGGCATTAGTTGATGCGCAGCATTTTTAGTTGTTCACACAACATTTTATTAGGTGACCTATTTTTCAAAGGTTAAGTCACGCTTATAAAGTCAAAACCAGAATAGATAACTAGAAAGTGAAATTCAGGTATTTGCTTTGGAAAAAATTAGAATCTAAGCAAAATATACCAGCTAATAATTAGGAAAGGCACTATAAAAGCAATAATAGCATTGCTTTTGGCTTTAATGCTTCAAATTATGCTACAATCTGGTAATTATGCTCGAGCAGTGCTTCTTTGAAAAAATATGCTCGTTTGCTCCAATTATGCCAAAAATTATGCTAGCACAATCCGCTCAGGCCTAGTGGCAGCCACACAGGTTACAAATATTATAAATAAGCCTCTTATTTAAAGTCGGTAACTACTTTACTCCAGCTATTAGAGTATTCTCCCAGGAGGCCGATGGTGCACTAGCTTTACCCCCTTTCACGTCAGAGCTCGAGATTAAGGGAATTCAAAGCTAATTACAAGCTACACGGATTACTGATTTAGAAGAAAAGTCGATACAGATGTGCGGCAGGATCGAACTTGGAACCACTTGCTCGGCAACGTCGCCGTGCATTATTAACTCATTGCGCCACACACCGCACCATTAGTGTTCGGTGTTAAAGCGAGACGACCCTGGTCTTCCAATAACAGCATAGCAGCTTCTTTCACGTCATCCGTCATATAAGTTAGAGTGAGGAGACGTAGCGCTAACGACTTGTACTTCACTGCACAATGACGAGGCGAGGATTCTAACTCATGACTTTCCACGCACTAGTCCGGCGCTTTACAATTGAGCTAACCGGTTAATCGTTTAAGTGATTTCTTTCCCAGCAATTTTTCAACTCTCAAACCCCAGTCAAAAGGTTTCAACATCGGTACAACGTTTGTTGAAACCGATTTTGGAACCGTTTAAAATGGCCTTTAATTAAATGAAGTGAAACTCTCTCTAACATGCTTTCAATATCTTTCAACACCTTTCAACAATGTTTTCAGGCCATTTCAAACGGTTTCAATATTATGCAATCATGCAATGATAACGTTTTCGGATTCAGCGAGATACACGTACGAAGAATTGTAATGACTTATACATTTCCTTCTCCCTGCCACAGGGAGCCCACGTCTACAAGAACTTTGTTATTCATTATTATAATCTAGAGCTTGGGATTCCTGTGATATCACATTAACTAACCATCTCTGTGGCAATGGTTAAGTTGTGTTTTGAATTTTCGAATTTAAAGCCATTGCAATCTATTAGTACCGTTTTCGTTGAAGTGCGATTTAAAGTCTCGTCTATTGAATTGAATTTAGCCGTTCGTCAATCAAAGGCGTAGCCGCCTAGACTTAATTAATTCTGGGCGATACGTGTTTGATTGACAGACGAGACTTGTAACCTCCTGGGTCGTACTTCTACGAAAACGGTAATAACAGTCAGAAGCAATGTGATCAAGTCACAGCATGAGAGCGCGTGGCTGTATTCCAGATTATAATAATGAATAACAGAGCGATCTTAGATGTGTGCCCCTGTGTCCCTGCTTGGCAATTATTGGACACAAGTCTTGTTAGTCTTGTGAATTTACTAACCACCAACTACGAAAAAATACAACAGAAGATGCTGTTGCCATTTTATATGTGGCTAAGTGAAATTTAGGAAAGGTTAACCTCGAGCCAATGCTGTAATGCTGTAAGCGGACTATGCCAGGGACCATGTGCTCAGCTTAGTATGTAGGGAGCCCAGGGGCAGTGCAGTTGGAACTTTGCCGTTGCTGTGCTAGCTTGCTTGTTATAGCTTGTCAATCGATATAATGTTTATTCCAACAACAACACCATCATTGGTACATAGGAATTACAAAAACATGCATAATATCATCTAACTATTACAAGAACATTCATTAAATATAGTAGTGATATCATATATATACTGTGCTGTGCTTTTTACAATAGACACATCCGTCATTGATAAGCAGTATACAAATAAGTCGCGATGACTGAGACGACTAAACGAACTGTTAACAACCAACATGTTACTGAAAAAATTATTCCTAAGATTCACTAATTTGCTATTGGTACAATTTGAAAAGTAATGTTGTTCATCACCTACTTCATTCATATTACAAATTGTACATATACGTAAATCGTAAGTGATATTTGCATATCGACCAGCTTCAACAGGAAACTTATGCGCGGAAATCCTAAATCTTGTCACCGCCTGACGATGCTTTACATTTGAAATGCGAGATAAGTAATTTTCAAAGCCTATTCTCGATTTTACAAGATTAAAAGTACGCAGTTTACTACACTGTTGAACCTGGTCCTTCCACATATTATTGAAATTAATATCACATAATTCAGACTTAAGATATTTAACAAGAAGTTTGATGTTACCATTAGATGTAATAACAAGATTACTCAAAGGTTTTACATTACACATTTCCAACAAATAATTGGTGAATTTAACGCCCTGAGAATTAGACTGAATATTTAAGCGTGCTGCTTTACCCACCAATTCATTCTCATATAATGAATCTTTCACACGTAACCAATATTTGACCACTAACGAAGACATATGTACAATCATTGGTGTCCTTCCCAATTCTTGTCAATTGATTGCATAGTTCTTCATCGTCCGATCCGATAGTCTTCTACTCATGTTCTTGTTACATTATGGCTCGCCAAATGTGGAACAGCCGGGATTGTTTTGGGCTTAGCGGCGAGGATTGATGTTTTGCTCAACTCAGCCGACACCGGAGTTTAGTGCTGCGGTCTCGCACGCCATCAAATCAGTTTTAGCGGCAGAGACTGTCCAGGCATCCATTCCTGAGTCAAGTGCATCGTGTGCGCCGGCCTTAGTAGAGTTCTACTACGTCGGCATCGGGGGAATCCGTGACCTCCCAAGCAGCGAGCTTCTCACTTCGGGCGCGCCGAATTTCACGTCGCCTTCCTCGCTGCCTTTAGGGTCAGAACCGGCTATTTCGTTAGCAGGTCAGCAAGGTAAGTCGTGTGACATTGTTGTGCCCGTGTTTGTCAATACGTTTGCTGCCCCAGTTACTTCTCCTGCGCTAACTCCTAGCGTAACTGCACAATAATTAACTGCTCAGTGGTCGGCGCCATTGAATTCTTCGCCCAGCATTGCTGGAATTCCATCATGTCAGAAACCTTTTGTGATCGGCCGAGTTTCTTCACTGTTCCCTTCAAGCTTGTGGCCCACATAGTGGCGGAGAAGTTCATTGATTTGGCGGAACTTTTAGCTGATAATTTTGTGCAACATGAGCCAGAACTACAGTTGCTTTTTGACGGCCGTTTGATCTTAACCTCCACGTCTAAGAAACAGCGGCGTAGAATCGAGGACGTCATTAGGTGGACGGAAGCTTTCACTATTTATTCCCTAGTCGTGACTTGGTGTTTCCTCCATCGCTGACGAGATTGAATGGCGTACAAGCTTCTCATCCTTGCGCACTTTCCATCAGTTTAACGGTCGTGTTTGGCTGACTTACGATCAAGCATTTCGGGAGCATGCTGCCGCTACCAGGTTAACCGATTGGTCAACCATGAACGTTCAGCTTTAATAATAATAATAACGGTTTTAATCAGTAGCATATCCACGAGGTGGCTCTTCCTCCACTGATGGGCCTACGATTTAACGTTCTTGTCCGAGAAGACGTGAAGGTCTAACCATTTGCAGCTCGTGAACGAAATTGTTTCACAAAGGCAGCACCTTCTACTCAGTTATTTTAAGACCCTGAGTGTTGGTCCGGCCGGGGTTTGAACCCGCGACCTCCCGCACAACAGACCGGCGCTTAATTACTGAGCTTCATTCTGAGGGGACAAGTGTACGATCCTTAGGGAGACACTCCATCTCAACCGAAGCATCTGGGTCCTCTTCTTCCCGTACCATCTGCCAGTCGTGGAATAAGGGGTCATTGTGTGGTGCGTTTTTCTCATTGTAAATACTCGCACAAATGCGCCCAGTGTGCCGCCATTCACCGTGCTTTGGATTGCACTCGCGGTGTTAGATCTCGACCAGAAATCAGATATCCTACCCCTAATCGCAGCAAGCATAGGAAGTAATAGAACTTCAGAGTTCATCCAAACTGAGGTTCACTTTTAGACTTGCTAGATTAGCAAGGTTTACGGCCCTAGTTCGTTGGAATGCCCAGAAAATTTGGTATTATTATATCATTTATAGTTTCTGTTTGTGCAATAGTGATTATTGCGTACATAGACGTATATTTATATAGGCTCTTGATTACGGATTTTTGCCTTCAGTTATCCAATTGTGTCTCCTTGATTATTGTTCTCTTGGTGGTGTACGTTAGGTTATATATTCTACTATTTGGAGGCGAAACGACTGGATAGCGTTTAGGTATAAATACGTTAATAAATTACACATGTTTTCTCTGTGGTGAGTTGGTGAGTGTACCTCTTGCTAATAACTTTGCTAGAGAGCTTGCGAATCATCCAGACACTCAACTAGTCTCCTATGTTCTGCAAGGCACCAGTAACGGTTTTAAACTTGGTTTAACCCATTCCGTTCCGCTCAAGTCTGCAAAGGAGAATAAAGCTTCGGCATACCAGCATACACATGTGATTGACACTTATACTTTGCAAATGAAGTTTCCCTGGGAAGGGTTAAGCGGGCCCTTTCAGTACCCCGCCACTATCGAATTAATGTTTTCATATAAGCAGTTTTGGCGTCATCTCCAAAAAGGGACAGTCTGGTAAATGGCGTTTAATTGGGGACCTATCATCTCCAGATAGTGCTAGTGTCAATGAGGGTATTAACCCTGATGAATTTTCATTACATTATGTGAAATTAGACGAGATCATTGCAATTGTTAGTCGCTATCACGTCACAGTACTCTGATAGCCAAGTTTGATGTGGAGTCTGCATACCGCAACATTGCTGTGCATCCCAGTGATCAGTTTCTCTTAGGCATGAAGTGCTTGGGCAGTTTTATTTAGATTTGACTCTTCCGTTTGGTCTTCGGTGCGCTAAAATATTTATAATTCTGTAGCGGTGCTTGTGGAGTTGATTTTGATAAACTGTTACTCAGTCCCAGATCTATTGCATTATTCGGATGATTTTATCACAGCAGGTCCCCCAGACTCCCCACAATGTGCCCATAATCTCAATGCAGCACTCTCAGATTGTAAGCATTTAGGTTCATCCCAAGAAGTGTGTTGGTCCCATGTCCTGCCTAAGGGTTTTAGGGATTGAACTGGACTCCGTTAACCAAGTAGCTCACTACCTGCAGATAAACCTGCTGCAGTGAAGGAATTGGACGTACTCGTCGCCAGTTATGTAACAGGTCTCAGCTGGAATCCCTGAATGGCCATCTTCACCATTTAGCCAAGGTGGTTTGGCTCAGGGAAGACATTTATTCGTCGTATAGATCTTTCCCATGCGGCGGCCATCTTGAAATAAAGCTATTATTAATGCTTAACCAGCCTCGGTATCAAACTTGTTTAACCGAGGCTGAACGAGCATGAACAATGGGCTTATTCCAAGATTAGACTTTCAGTGGTGGCACCAGTTCCTGTCAGCTTGGAATGTTGTTCGCTTTTCGCAGTTCCCTAGCATGGTAAATGGTTTCTGATTTGGAAGTTACTTCTGATGCTGATGCGGTTATGGTGCATATTGTGGGGTGGAATGGTTCAATGCCACTTGGACTCAGTCTCAAGAGCTAAAGTCAATTGCGTACAAAGAGATGTTCCCCATTGTTATTGCAGCTCAAGTGTGGGGCTCTAATTTGTCAAAGAAAACATTCTTTTCCGTTCTGAAAATGACGCCGTGGTCCATGCACTCAACTCCAGAATCTCAAAGGACTCTAGTATTATGCAGTTGCTCCGGCTCCTACTGATGCCAGAAGCTCATTTTAAGTTGTCATTCAATTCACAGCTTGTCATTTTCCGGGTTTGCAAAAACAAGATTGCCGATGCTCTTTCTCGCTTCCATTGGTACGCCACAAGCTCAGGCTCTTCCAGTTCAGGTTACTTGGCAGCTAGTGGAAGATTTAGTGAATTGACATTAGAGCAAATATGCCTTGGCTTCTTGACTCAGGGATTGGCAACCTCCACACGCCGTTCCTATATTTCGGCTCAAAACAAATTCATAAATTTCTGTACTCAGTTAGGTAAAATCCATCCTTGTGGGTTAACCCTGCCCAGCCGATGAATGCACATTGTGCTTATTTGTCACGCTCTTAGCGGACTCCCTCAAGCGCTCTTCGATTAAAGTCTACTTATCAGCTGGAAGGATTTCCTCTTGGTAAGTAATGGTGTGGTAAGTCTGTATTCAGTGTGACCGGTGCTAGGGGGAATATGGCAGGATTTCCATGGTTACCTTCTTTTCGCGCCAGAGATGGCTTCTCCTTGCTTGCTTATCAGTCACCTACCCTCCAATAGTGGAGATGAGTTTAATCACTATTATCATAAGTGCATAACCAGAAGTCTTGATAAGAAAAACGCGTCCCATCAGTTTACGGTAGAATCTATATTTAGAACGGCGTTCAAACTACTTTCGTGGGTGTAAAATAATGGCAGCCATGTTTCTTTTAGTAAACGCAAACTTAGTTATCTCATTAGAACTAACGTGAAGGCTTTCAAGTTTTAGACCAATCAGAGGTGCTGGTGTAATTAGGTACAATACACTTGGCTATCGATTTAACGAGACTCGTTTTTTTTAAGTAATGGTCCAGATAAGAACTGTAGTAAAATCCATTGTTCTGCGGTGCCCAATGTGCCTCCCCCACATACGATTTTGCTTGAATATGCCTTAAGTGCTTTAGGAGGTATCTACAGTCCAAACTACATCTCGAAAATAAAGTATTTGTTATGCTATTGGCTCTTTTCTCTGTGAAAACGCAAAGGAGCCATCATCCAGCCAATCGGATTCAGAGAAAACAAAGGATTTTTCAATCACAAATTTGAGAACTTTCCCCACACACGATATTCTTCGAAATTAAACCATAGGTAGTTTGATCAAAAATAAATTCAAACCACAAAATAATATCGAATGAAAATGCATTATTTCGATGTGTTTCTATTGAATTTATAAGTATCAACCATTGAAATTACGAGAAATAATAATAGAAAATTAACACATTTTAACATTCCTTGCCGTTGACACTACAGTTCTTATCTGGACCATTACTTAATAGATTATACCGGGCCAAGGCCAAGTATGACATATCGAGACTTCTGGTTATGGATTCTGTTATTATATATTGTAAAAGTTCAGTAGGGCAAGTGTTTGTTTGATACCTTGTGATCTCCAGATAAACGAGTTCTTGTCCACCGATAGGGAGCCTAGCACACCTGACCGTATCGTAGCATTCAGAAGGTTTCTCACGGTCGATACAGCATTCGCGCTCGTCAGAAGAATCTTGAATTCAACTGTCACTTGAATGCTTCCCGGTCTTTTGATCATGAAAGAGAGCAAAAGTTTCATAACTAAAGTGACAAGCCTTAATTGTAGCTTACTGATGGCAAATCTGGCAACTAACGATTTAGGGGTACACCTTGTTCACACGTGCTGATTTTTGAGATCAGCAAAGTGGGATTTCTAACATGAAGATAACCACTGTCATCTCAAAGAGAAGCTATAAATCAACATTTTTCAATAGTATAGGATGAAATACAGAAAATATATTAAAGGGACTGTGTCACGGTCTGCTAGGGACCATTAAATTAGATGTCCTGGCCGGACACTGTCATTATCAGCGATTCTCATATGAACTGACGAACCTCGCGCACATGTGGGATGGTAAAAATCAAAGCAAATATGCTAAAATGACTAACAAACTATACAGTCGTCAAGTAAAATATTGAAAATACTTTCAATCAAGCATTGAAGGAGGGAAGTTTAAGTACTAGATAAAGAATTCGCGGACGATCTTTATAGGATTTACAAACTCGAGCTGAAACCGAGAGTTTGTAAATCCCATAAAGATCAGACGCGAATTCTTTATCGCACTTATCAAACGTCTAGATGTAGAGAGTCGTGTTTTCAGTTATTTTGGCGATACGACTTATTTTGGCCGTGAAAATCGAAGCCAAAGTTTATGTAAATCAGGACGAAATCTGTATCAGAGTTAAAGATCACTTATTGGTCGGTGATTTCCTTTGTTTTTGCTTCATGAATTATTAATGAACGATCGAGCGAGCGATGACTCCATATATGCGTAGTATCATGACATAGCCCATTTAAGAATGGGATTTATAAACTTTTATGTGGGATTTTGCATTCCTGCGTACGCCTAATTTGTATTATGTCTGTCAAAGTTAAATGTTTTAAGGCGAAACAACTCTTTCCTGTAAAAGAAGATATTTGTGTATAAGGAAACTGTAGAATTTTGAAATTGAAATTATATATCTCTGCGTAGTTATCGACGTTTTCGAATCTGAAAAAACAACAACATCAAAACGACGCTGAGTACGCCTGACCACAAAATCCCATACAAAAGTATGTAAGTCTTATCCTTAATATATTTTCGGGATTTCATCCTACACTGACTATTAAAACGTTCCAAAAATGTTGATTTATAGGTGCTCTTTCAGATGACAGTGATATTTTCATGTTAGAGATGCCAGTTTGCAGATCTCAAAAATCAACACGTGTGAATAAGGTGTATTGAAACGTCAAAAATAGTACCCTGAGATAACTTTTCAAACGACTTATTCGACAGCGAATAGTAAAGATTAAAGTGGTTACAAAAGGTTATTCTAGATTTCAGTTACAGTGAAAACTTCTTATCGGCCTGATCGATATGATTTTCAGGCTTTTTCGTTAGAGGAATTGGCAAATACTAAAGTGGATTACAAAACCTTATTCTAACTGATTTCGGTTGCAGTGAACTGATTTCAAGTAAGTCTCTTTTAAAAATTAAAAGTAGTATTTTTCATCCACTCGGAACTTTGCTATCCTTTATCAAAATGTTCTCAATTTTCTCCAGTATACCTGAAAAGCATACTCTGCTAAATTTAGTAGTCATTTTTGTTTGTCGTCATCATGAGAAAGCAGTTTAATATCATGTTGAAGAAGGCATGGTCGTAATAAGTAAATAACACACAACGCGTTTTATTTTGCGAATTATGCAATCTCATTCGCTAAGCAACTCGATGTCTCTTGATCGACCGACAGCGAGGGTACAATTATATAGAATACCCCGCATCTGTAGAGTAGTGGTCGTGGACTGTAGAGTAGTGGTTTCTACGCGGTGATACAGTAAACACGTAGACACGTAACCACGCAGCCTCAGGCCGAATGATGTTATTTGATTCTGGCGGGGTATTCTAAATATATAGTTATTCCTTTATGATTAGTATCATTCAAGAGAAATACGAATTAATACAAGTCGTTATCTAGGGTAAAACCCACGCCCTCCACAATAAATCTTTCCTGGGCTCTCAGCGATTAAGCATATTTAAAATGAACGTTATATAACCTTGTATCGAATTATAAGAACTAATTGAAAAGTGAACAATGCAGTCGCTTCGAATCGAATGAAAAAGCGAAACAAAACCTATCGAACAAGTTTGGATTGAATTAACTTTATATGACATCAAATCCGCCTTACCGGAATTGATTGACTCTTGCACTTTGTATTTGAGTTGGAAAGAGAGCATTGAGCTGTAAAGTAAGAAAAGAAAACAGTGACAGTTACTTATAACTATAGCCTCATATTCAGACAACCGGGATCCCTCTGGTATGAAAGGGGACGAGGCTCGGGCGAGAAGAGGGAAGTATTGGGGCAAGGGAAGAAAAAGGAGGACATAACTCCTCTTCCACTTCCTAAGCTTGTCCCTGTCTTTAATTTCGCTCTTTCCTTTCAAACGAGAGAGATCCTGGTTCTTTCTAGTCTTCTTCTTTACTCGAGCTCCCTTGGTAGAGAAGTTTTGAATCATAACAATAAGCAAGGATAAGAGTTGTTTCCAATACAGTTTAATTGAAGAGAATATCTAAGATTTATACTATATATTACATTAGGTTCGCAAGGGATTGTGTTGAACTGTATAGAGTAGCCATGTTTTCCCGTATGGTGGCGTATTATAACGTACAAAGTTAACAACCACCACATGCAGTCAGGATTCATACCGACCTAACAGGACTTACCCCATCTCGCTCTCTTTGAGCATTTCAGTTTATCAAAATCAAAGGTGAGGGTTTGGAATCATGAGCTCACTTCATTCGTTATTGAAGTGATACATCAGCACGTGATTGTTTCCTGTTCCGTTTTGATGGAAATATATTTAAAGACAGTCGTTGTGTAATATATATAACAACAATATTTGTAACAGTAATGCGAGAGCAGGACTAACATGGTTGATGACGGTAGACTGAAGAGGCCTGAAGATACTTGATCCTCGATATAACAGCCCGATGTCAAAGGCTTGGTTGGTTATCGTAAACACTGCCTCCACATCTTTACCTGCAAAACATAATGTTAATTGTAACATTATTTTTTTCCCAATTTGCTAAACTATCTTCCACCACGGTGAAAAAATAGTTCCCCCCTTGTCAGAACGTAATAGTGTGTATCCCATTTTTAGCCCGGGAAGATCTCACGAATGTGGTGACATTTATGGTTCAAATTTCACGCGGTCAAAACATGTAAATTAACCCGTGATGTAATACCTTTGAAATCGCTTTTGTTGTCAAATTCTAAACAAAAGCGACTGCACAATTATTTACGTCACAACTGAGTCCCAGTCCCCTTAAAATATGGCTGAAGCGTGTCACAGAAAACTATTTAGCCAGTTCAGTATTTTCTTCCATAAACATTTTGTGGAGTTATATAAATGTAATTAAATTTCTCGAAAATCAACACTTTAACAGCCCTAGAAACATAGACTTGATCAATACAAGTTGAACTTGTAGTAGAAGTTATTACAACGAACTGATTGATTTACATTTTATTTATTAAAGATTAAAAAAAAGAAATTTACGAAGATAGGCCAAAGCCAGTGGCTTAAATGGCTTTGAAGTCAACAGAGATTAATGAGAAATATATAGTAATTACATACATGATGAACAACAACAAGCAAGAACAGAACTAGCGTACATTACAATCAGTTGCTTAGGGTATAATAAGTTTTGAATAGAAGAAAGCTAGTTACAAATGTAACTAGAAAGGCTTAAATATATATATAATACAAAAAATATTAAATTGAAAATACATATTTATGCATAGATATAAATATAAAAGGAATCGAAAGGTAATGTTTTTTTACAGTACATTATATTACATATTTGTCCTTGGCCATAATATGGACATTATAATGAATAGGAAACCACCAAAAGGATGTTACTCTTTTAGTTAAATATGAATGTAATTGACTATCTGAGGTTCATTACCATTAGTTGATTGTGTTGTAGGGGCTGTAGCAAGTGATGTTGCAGATGCTGAAGGCATAACGAAGAGGAGAACCAAAGAAAGATGTTAGTCTTTTAAATATCAATTCTCTTTACATAGGAATGTAATTGACTATCTGATGTTTATTACCATTAATTGAAGGTATTGGAGTGGCTGTAATAGGTACTCTTGTAGATGCTGTTGGTATAACGAAAAGAAGAAACCCAAAAAGATGTTAGTATTTAAATTACCAATTTTCAACATTTCAAACAAGCGTAGAACATAGAGTATTCTCTGTAAACCAAAAAAGATTCATAGCTGTGAAAATTGCAAAAGGGGTTAGGGGCACTTTAAATAGTAACAATGTAACTGGTTATGTGTCTGATGTTATATACAACTATCACATCTCCGTTTATTTGGAAAGAAACAGGAGAACCGAGAGATATTAGTTAATTATTATCCGTTTCCTTTAAATTCGCGGAGCTCGATCACTCGCGAGTTTTCAAGCTAAACACTCGTAGATATAAATTCCGTATCTCCGCGCGGCCAAGTAATATCCTCTATATGTGATGTTCATTAACAATTAGACCCGCAGCCCGAATGGGCTACGAATCAATAGCCCATGAGGCGCAGCCGAATAGGCTATTTAACTCGTAGCCCATGAGGGCGACAGGTCTAATTGTTTTAGTATAAACTAACTAGTCGGACAGTAGAAATTAATAGAAAGAAACAAATTGAAGTTGAAAACATGTTATTATTTCGTGAAAATGCGTGCGATTTTTCTCTACCGTGGGCTATCACAAATATACCTATAGTAGGATAGCCAATCAGAATGCAGGATTCGTAATAGTCCACTAGTTGGTTTATACTAATTACCTTTAGTTAATGGTGTTGTAGATGCTGCAGGTGTTACATTTCCTTTTGCTCCAGTAAGGAACAGGAGCCCAACCGATATACCAGTTAGTACAATCTTGACTGCGTTCATTAGTGAAAGATTATATTTTGTTCTTTTGTCCCAGGACATCACGGGCAGAACTCTTTATAACACTGCAACAAGAAGGAAGATAGAAACCGTAAGAGGAAGAAGATGGAAGATAGAAACGGTAAGAGGACGAATACGCAAATGAATATGCAAATGTATTTACTGGGAAATTATTGATATCGGGACAACTTTTGAGCAACAAACAAGCTTCAGGCATCTAGCCCGAAAGCTACACAATAAATTAATCTAAAACACATCACACCTTGACATTTTGTTACCCAGTAATATTTTTTTCCTACCAAAGAGCTACTTACTGTAGGTTTTCTTCTAATACATTTCCTTAACTGAGCGGTAACATTCACTACCTATTAGGTATACCATAACGAGCTGCGCTCTCTTAGTAACCAAAAAGTAGCTACAATATCCCGCAGAGATCGCGGACTAAAAGTCCGCGATCTCTGCGGGGACCCCAGTAAGACCTAGCATTCCAGTCTAAACAAGTCTTGCTGGTGATCTACCGAATGTGTCGGGCTTCACGCCTATGTGTCATAATCCGTAAGTGTTGGGTGCGTTTTAACTAAGATTTCAATCGTCACTCCAGACGTCCTATTCTTAAAGGAATACGAAGATAGCTTTGTTCTAGCCTCCTCCGCAGGCATCTAATTTTTGTTTTCCTGCTTCTTTCCTCCTTTGCCACAGGTAACCCAATTTAGGATTTTTCTTCAATTTTCACGGTTTCTGATACTTAGAGATGCCTGCGGAGGAGGCTAGCTTTGTTCATAGAACTTCAGTTGAGCAGCCAAACTGGCTTGAGATTGACTGGGTGAGCAACGATGATTCTCTCCCTTCGGCCACGGTTTTAAACAACTCGTGATCATTGCAGTGCGGAAATATTCTAATTCGTAATATGTTTAGAATATTTGGTGCAAAACAAATAGACTTTGAGCTCCTTGCAACGCTGAAAAAAAAATCAATTCTGTTGTAAAATCTAACTCGGGATGTCAAGTCTTATTTTAGGTAGCCTGCCTCACTAGATATAAGGTCGTGTTCCCAGAAATGCTCAGGCATACGGTGATACCAGAACTCCAACCTTGGTGAACCAGTCGTAAGGATATAGAACACAGACCTAGTTTTTCATCGCACAATCAAAAAAATAACAGAAAGTTGTGTTCCATATCCCAAAAGCGCTCTATGGTGATGCCAGGACTCCAACCTGTGTGAACCAGGAAGGATATAGAACACATACCTAGTTTTTCATCGCACATTTCCCGCAAAGACGGCACTTTTTTAGTTGGAAAACGAAAATATAAAGCCGGAAGTTAATATTTTACATCCCGCGCCGGTCTTTTTGAGTTTTGTTTCACGACTCAAGACCACAAAATGAACACAGTCGTGGAAGGTTCTAATCCAAAGCTCAAATCACGTGCTCAAATCAACTTTATTTTGAAGAATCTATCCGTATCATTAGAACTAAATTTAATTTCAGAAGGCAACCGTGTGACACTGCTTTTTTGTTGATGAATAGAGACGGGATAAGTTACTCTAAAGACTGTCAAAGTCATTGAAGTCAGTTTTCATCGATAATTTCTCATCAACACTCGTCACCTGTTTTGCGAACCTTGAACAATAGCTATTTGTACCTGGCTATCACTGGGAAATATGTAAGTGGCATCCTGACATACTGACAATGTTTGCAGCCAGCAAAACTCTCTGGTTTTGCTGTTTTCTTCAGATGTACCGGGAAAGGTACTGCCGTGGGCAACGAGAGACGAGAGTTGGAGCTTTGTCAGTTTGTGTACAATATTTTTTCGCTTTGCAGCAAAAAATTAACATGACTTTTCGAAGCCCTTATTCCAAAGGATATTGACTGGCCTTGGGAAATTTTCATGAGAGAGGAATCTTTGGGTGCTATTTGAAAACAAGAAAGCCGGTGTCCCAGGCTTGTAAATTAAGTCGTATACTTCGCCGCTAACTTTAGGAATGTCCAATGAAGAACTTGGATAACAGGTGGTCGAAGTCAGATGGAGGAAAGGTTGCATCTGAATAGTGCGTTTTCCTTGTTTATCGACTCCAGGAACCGACAGAAGGTGTTTTATATGTCACCAGCTATTTTCTTCACGGTACTTTTCTGTTTATTTACGAACCTCTCGATTTCTTGCTGGCTGTTTCTTGCTGGCTGTTCGGAGCCTCCACCGCGTACCGGCCATTGCCGTCAGTTGCCGTTGGCGATGTTATTTTTGTTCACTAAAACGTTGCTTTCACTTTCGGAATATTCTTCCTTGCTCATTTTGCACTTTCTCTCCGTTTTTCTCTAAAATAATGAAAGTTCAGCTGTTTTTAATGCTATCAAAGTTTGTCGGGCATTAACATGCATATCTCATAATGCCCGTGGGCATTACTGGGAAATCTCGACCGCTTCAGATGCTTGGGGCTGGTCACGTGCTTCCGAAACAAAAATGTAATTATGGGAGGAGCTAGCTGGTAACATTCAGGAGTTTTGTCGCTTTTTCACGTCGGTTCACATGTAACGCCATGTTTTCGACCCTCAAGGGTCTGTGCTAGGCCCTTTGAGTTTCTTGATTTATATCAATTGCAATGATATCACTGAAAACCTCGAGTCTGATTGTCTTTTGTACGCAGACAATACCTCACTCTTTGACATTGTTGATATACTGGATGTGCCTTCAATAAAATTGAATAATGCGGATCTTGATAAAATCAAGAACTGGGCGCTTCGACGGTTTACTTAGTTACAATTAATCCTACTAAGACAGAATGTATTACTTTTTCAGTTAAGAGGTTAAAACCGTATCATCCTGATTTATTCTTTGAAGCTAAAAAAATGTAGAGGTATCTCAGCACACCCACCTTGTTGTAACACTATCGAGTAACCTCTCCTGGAGGCCCCACATTTTAAGAATATATGAGAAGGCTAGTAAAAGGTTACATTTGCTCAAAGGAATTAAATATAGAGTAAATAGGGACACTCTGAATAAGTTATATAAATCTCTTATTCGTCCCTTGATGGAATATGCAGACGTTTTGTGGGATGGTTGTACTGATAATGAAAGCGATCTTTTTGAATTTGTACAGTATGAAGCTGCAAAAATTGTTACGGGAGCCGCTATGAAGGGTAGTACCAGTAGGCGTCGCTTGTTGCAGGAAATTGGTTGGGAAGATATGAAGACTAGACGATCCATTCATAAGCTGATATTCTATTTTAAAATCGTTACCAATTTAGGCTTGCTGGCACCACAGAATACTGAGCTGTTAGTCTGCCAGCTGAACAAAAAAGCTTTTTAAATATGTTTAACTACAGCTAATATATCTGTTATAAAAACGGTCAGAATATTATAACGTTTTACCGTTGGTTGACTGCTGCAGTCAAAAACCAACCAGACCTATACACTTTTAAGAGGTGCTTGGGTCAACTAAATAAATTTAATGATTATATTAATTAGCGATTAGAACATTTTGATATCTTAGTTTTAGATTTTAGATTTTTACTCATTATTGTAAGTTTTTACCTTGATACACGGCTCCCTGGAAGAGCACGTAACATGAAGAGACTCCGTGATTAAATAAAGACTATGCGTGCATGTATGTGTGTGTATGTATGCGTGTATATATGTATGTACGATACGATAGTAGCTATTCGAGCATTAATTTGAGCAAAAAGGTGATTGAGATAAAAGCAATCGTTTAGCTACACACTTAACCGTCAACTGATGGACTTCTGCGTCGCTAACTCCAATCGATATCGTTACTTAGCGGAAATGCGAGTCATCTTAGCTAGATAAATATAATTTGTTTATAACGAGCAACGCGTTGTAGGTTAAAGGAATTATTATAAATCAGCCGGATGGAAAAAGGGAAAATGTTAATAAATACTTACCTCTTTTTCTGATGAAGTTTCTGAAAGAGGACGGCAAGTGTTCGGGTAAACTCTCACACGCCTTTTATCTCCGCAGAAAGTGGTTTAGTTCGGAACAAATTGTCGACTTAAAAGCCTTGAAAGTGTCCAATCTCCGTTCATTGGTTGCTAACGAGGTTGCTTAACAGATGATAGAGCGGTTTTCAGTTGAATGTAGTAAAACCAAACGCAAATTACCCACAGCCAGCCAATCATAGGAGCGAGTAATCACAAGTAACTCATAAATGGCTTCCCTGTGAGCCAATGACAAACTAAAGCAAAACCAAAACCAATTTGCGTTTGGTGTTACTTTGGAATCTGATTGGTTGGTTTACTTTCTCAGCCAATAGGAGAGTTAGTAGTAAACGCAAAACCAAAACACTTCCGACACTCAATTGAAATCCGCTCTATGCAAGGGCTGTTTAACTAGGGATGTGAAATAATATACTGACAACTAGGCTTGATTGCTTAAAAAGGCGGATAAATACCGGAAGTACATATCAATGAATAATCAGTGTCGATAATTTGAGCCTACTAACTATTCTGCTCTCTATTGTTGTAAGGCAAACGTAAATACTACACCTGTGTTTCAATATTTTTAATTATCCGCAAGAGCAATTTGTTTTCTGAAAATGCACCTGTTTCACACCATCCTAAATTAAAAGTATTTATATAATGATCTAGATGATATTACATAACGAGCTGCGCTCTCTTAGTAACCAAAAAGTAGCTACAATATCCCGCAGAGATCGCGGACTAAAAGTCCGCGATCTCTGCGGGGACCCCAGTAAGACCTAGCATTCCAGTCTAAACAAGTCTTGCTGGTGATCTACCGAATGTGTCGGGCTTCACGCCTATGTGTCATAATCCGTAAGTGTTGGGTGCGTTTTAACTTAGATTTCAATCGTCACTCCAGACGTCCTATTCTTAAAGGAATACGAAGATAGCTTTGTTCATAGAACTTCAGTTGAGCAGCCAAACTGGCTTGAGATTGACTGGGTGAGCAACGATGATTCTCTCCCTTCGGCCACGGTTTTAAACAACTCGTGATCATTGCAGTGCGGAAATATTCTAATTCGTAATATGTTTAGAATATTTGGTGCAAAAAAGTTAGACTTTGAGCTCCTTGCAACGCTGAAAAAAAATCAATTCTGTTGTAAAATCTAACTCGGGATGTCAAGTCTTATTTTAGGTAGCCTGCCTCACTAGGTATAAGGTCGTGTTCCCAGAAATGCTCAGGCATACGGTGATACCAGAACTCCAACCTTGGTGAACCAGTCGAAAGGATATAGAACACAGGGCCTAGTTTTTCATCGCACATTAAAAAAAAACACAGAAAGTTGTGTTCCATATCCCAGAAGCGCTCAGTCATACGGTGATGCCAGGACTTCAACCTGGGTGAACCAGAAAGGATATAGAACACATGCAGACCTAGTTTTTCATCGCACATTAAAAATAATAATAGAAAGTTGTGTTCTATATCCCAGAAGCGCTCAGGAATACGGTGATGCCAGTACTCCAACCTGGGTGAACCAGAAAGGATATAGAACACGATACAAGTTCTCAATCCCTTCTTAACAAACTTTACATTGATAAATAGACGGAAAAAGCAGAAAGCTGTACTAATGTTCAAAATATTAAATGAAATGTCTCCCAAATACCTAAAAGACCTATTTACATACAGACATAGTGTCTATGACCTAAGGAATTTGACAAAAAAGCTTAACCTACCCAAACCCAAAACTGATTTTCTAAAAAAAGTATATCGTATAGTGGTGCCAACTTCCAGATCATGTAAGAACATCTCAATCTATGCGAGCCTTTAAGAGAAAGCTCGTCCAAATGTGATTATCAGGTGTGCACGCTCAACCATGATATAACTTTTATATGTAAATAACTGATGATACTACCGTGTCTAAATAAAGTTTATGTATGTATGATGTGACATATTTAAGTTCGAAATCGTCTTTTCATTGTAACAGAATATCCAATTAATAACTTCTTATTAACCGAGAGCGAGGTATTTATATTACGAGAAAGTATCAGACCGAGGTCTTGACAGTACGGACCAAGCGATAGCTTACATAAAAGACCGAGGTTTGATATTTCCCGCAAAGACGGCACTTTTTTAGTTGGAAAACGAAAATATAAAGACGGAAGTTAATATTTTATATCCGGTTGGTCTTTTTGAGTTTTGTTTCACGACTCAAGGCCACAAAATGAACACAGTCGTGGAAGGTTCTAATCTAAAGCTCAAATCACGTGCTCAATTCAACTTTATTTTGAAGAATCTATCCGTATGATTAGAACTAAATTTAATTTCAGAAGGCAACCGTGTGACACTGCTTTTTTGTTGATGAATAGAGACGGGATAAGTTATTCTAAAGACTGTCAAAGTCATTGAAGTCAGTTTTCATCGATAATTTCTCATCAACACTCGTCACCTGTTTTGCGAACCTTGAACAATAGCTATTTGTACCTGGCTATCACTGGGAAATATGTAAGTGGCATCCTGAGATACTGACAATGTTTGCAGCCAGGACTACTGTCTGGTTTTGCTGTTTTCTTCAGATGTACCGGGAAAGGTACTGCCGTGGGCAACGAGAGACGAGAGTTGGAGCTTTGTCAGTTTGTGTACAATATGTTTTCGCTTTGCAGCAAAAAATTAACATGACTTTTCGAAGCCCTTATTCCAAAGGATATTGACTGGCCTTGGGAAATTTTCATCAGAGAGGAATCTTTGGCTGCTATTTGAAAACAAGAAAGCCGGTGTCCCAGGCTTGTAAATTAAGTCGTATACTTCGCCGCTAACTTTAGGAATGTCCAATGAAGAACTTGGATAACAGGTGGTCGAAGTCAGATGGAGGAAAGGTTGCATCTGAATAGTGCGTTTTCCTTGTTTATCGACTCCAGGAACCGACAGAAGGTGTTTTATATGTCACCAGCTATTTTCTTCACGGCACTTTTCTGTTTATTTACGAACCTCTCGATTTCTTGCTGGCTGTTTCTTGCTGGCTGTTCGGAGCCTCCACCGCGTACCGGCCATTGCCGTCAGTTGCCGTTGGCGATGTTATTTTTGTTCACTAAAACGTTGCTTTCACTTTCGGAATATTCTTCCTTGCTCATTTTGCACTTTCTCTCCGTTTTTCTCTAAAATAACGAAAGTTCAGCTGTTTTTAATGCTATCAAAGTTTGTCGGGCATTAACATGCATATCTCATAATGCCCGTGGGCATTACTGGGAAATATCGACCGCTTCAGATGCTTGGGGCTGGTCACGTGCTTCCGAAACAAAAATGTAATTATGGGAGGAGCTAGCTGGTAACATTCAGGAGTTTTGTCGCTTTTTCACGTCGGTTCACATGGAACGCCATGTTTCCGACCCTCAAGGGTCTGTGCTAGGCCCTTTGAGTTTCTTGATTTATATCAATTGCAATGATATCACTGAAAACCTCGAGTCTGATTGTCTTTTGTACGCAGACAATACCTCACTCTTTGACATTGTTGATATACTGGATGTGCCTTCAAAAAAAATGAATAATGCGGATCTTGATAAAATCAAGAACTGGGCGCTTCGACGGTTTACTTAGTTACAATTAATCCTACTAAGACAGAATGTATTACTTTTTCAGTTAAGAGGTTAAAACCATATCATCCTGATTTATTCTTTGAAGCTAAAAAAATGTAGAGGTATCTCAGCACACCCACCTTGGTGTGACACTATCGAGTAACCTCTCCTGGAGGCCCCACATTTTAAGAATATATGAGAAGGCTAGTAAAAGGTTACATTTGCTCAAAGGAATTAAATATAGAGTAAATAGGGACACTCTGAATAAGTTATATAAATCTCTTATTCGTCCCTTGATGGAATATGCAGACGTTTTGTGGGATGGTTGTACTGATAATGAAAGCGATCTTTTTGAATTTGTACAGTATGAAGCTGCAAAAATTGTTACGGGAGCCGCTATGAAGGGTAGTACCAGTAGGCGTCGCTTGTTGCAGGAAATTGGTTGGGAAGATATGAAGACTAGACGATCCATTCATAAGCTGATATTCTATTTTAAAATCGTTACCAATTTAGGCTTGCTGGCACCACAGAATACTGAGCTGTTAGTCTGCCAGCTGAACAAAAAAGCTTTTTAAATATGTTTAACTACAGCTAATATATCTGTTATAAAAACGGTCAGAATATTATAACGTTTTACCGTTGGTTGACTGCTGCAGTCAAAAACAAACCAGACCTATACACTTTTAAGAGGTGCTTGGGTCAACTAAATAAATTTAATGATTATATTAATTAGCGATTAGAACATTTTGATATCTTAGTTTTAGCTTTTATATTTTTACTCATTATTGTAATTTTTTACCTTTATACACGGCTCCCTGGGAGAGCACGTAACATGAAGGGACTCCGTGATTAAATAAAGACTATGCGTGTATGTGTGTGTATGTGTGCGTGTATATATGTATGTACTGTACGATAGTAGCTATTCGAGCATTAATTTGAGCAAAAAGGTGATTGAGATCAAAGCAATCGTTTAGCTACACACTTAACCGTCAACTGCATGATGGACTTCTGCGTCGCTAACTCCAATCGATATCGTTACTTAGCGGAAATGCGAGTCATCTTAACTAAATAAATATAATTTGTTTATAACGAGCAACGCGTTGTAGGTTAAAGGAATTATTATAAATCAGCCGGATGGAAAAAGGGAAAATGTTAATAAATACATACCTCTTTTTCTGATGAAGTTTCTGAAAGAGGACGGCAAGTGTTCGGGTAAACTCTCACACGCCTTTTATCTCCGCAGAAAGTGGTTTAGCTCGGAACAAATTGTCGACTTAATTAATTAAAGCCTTGAAAGTGTCCAATCTCCGTTCATTGGTTGCTAACGAGGTTGCTTAACAGATGATAGAGCGGTTTTCAGTTGAATGTAGTAAAACCAAACGCAAATTACCCACAGCCAGCCAATCATAGGAGCGAGTAATCACAAGTAACTCATAAATGACTTCCCTGTGAGCCAATGACAAACTAAAGCAAAACCAAAACCAATTTGCGTTTGGTTTTACTTTGGAATCTGATTGGTTGGTTTACTTTCTCAGCCAATAGGAGAGCTCAGTAATCGCAAAACCAAAACACTTTCGACACTCAATTGAAATCCGCTCTATGCAAGGGCTGTTTAACTAGGGATGTGAAATATTATACTGACAACTAGGCTTGATTGCTTAAAAAGGCGGATAAATACCGGAAGTACATATCAATGAATAATCAGTGTCGATAATTTGAGCCTACTAGCTATTCTGCTCTCTATTGTTGTAAGGCAAACGTAAATACTACACCTGTGTTTCAATATTTTTAATTATCCGCAAGAGCAATTTGTTTTCTGAAAATGCACCTGTTTCACACCATCCTAAATTAAAAGTATTTATATAATGATCTAGATGATATTACATAACGAGCTGCGCTCTCTTAGTAACCAAAAAGTAGCTACAATATCCCGCAGAGATCGCGGACTAAAAGTCTGCGGTCTCTGCGGGGACCCCAGTAAGACCTATCATTCCAGTCTAAACAAGTCTTGCTGGTGATCTACCGAATGTGTCGGGCTTCACGCCTATGTGTCATAATCCGTAAGTGTTGGGTGCGTTTTAACTTAGATTTCAATCGTCACTCCAGACGTCCTATTCTTAAAGGAATACGAAGATAGCTTTGTTCATATAACTTCAGTTGAGCAGCCAAACTGGCTTGAGATTGACTGGGTGAGCAACGATGATTCTCTCCCTTTGGCCACGGTTTTAAACAACTCGTGATCATTGCAGTGCGGAAATATTCTAATTCGTAATATGTTTAGAATATTTGGTGCAAAAAAGTTAGACTTTGAGCTCCTTGCAACGCTGAAAAAAAAACAATTCTGTTGAAAAATCTAACTCGGGATTTCAAGTCTTATTTTAGGTAGCCTGCCTCACGATCACTAGGTATAAGGTCGTGTTCCCAGAAATGCTCAGGCATACGGTGATACCAGAATTCCAACCTTGGTGAACCAGTCGAAAGGATATAGAACACAGACCTAGTTTTTCATCGCACATTAAAAAAAATAACAGAACGTTGTGTTCCATTTCCCAGAAGCGTTCTTTGGTGATGCCAGGACTCCAACCTTGGTGAACCAGTCGAAAGGATATAGAACACATACCTACAACCCTTGCCATTTAAGTCGGACCGCTTCAGCAATATCCGGCTATTTTTAACACAATCCCCTTCCCCCATTTCAATGTTGGTTTTCGAGCAGACTGAAATGTTCCCTTTCTATCCCAACACTGTGAAGGGGGAGGGGGGACAAGCGAAGTCATAAAAAATGCCCGCGATGTGTCAGAGGAGTTCATTCAGTGTTCTGAATAGCCTTATTTTGTCGGGCGGTCCGTACTTAAATGGCGAAGGTTGTCTGAGGCGAGATTTTAGGTAGCTCACATGGTATAATTGTTAATAACCTCCAGGGAATTTTACGAAAACAGCTCAAAACGAGAGGGGGCAGTAAGCACTTGGTGGGAATACGGATGCGCTTGTCAATGCAAATTTTATGAAAAAGCCCGATACCCCGGGTAAAATAATATCCGAGGGCGTATCCAAATATTTTACTTAATTGTTTTCGCACAATTAGGTTCAGTGATCACACTCAATGCTCAAAAAAGTGGATAAAGGGGATTCGTTTATGCTGTAGATGTATCCGTTTCTACTGTTTTCAGTATTAATTCCGGTGCAGCATTTGCGTTTCATCAAATGTTCAAATTGTTTCATCAGTCTAGAAGCATGCGTGTTTCACAAAGCCCTTCAATCTATATTTTGCTACTCAGTATAGAAACAGAATTCCACCGGATTCCGCCTCGCAGTGCTGATCTCAATCCGATAGAGAATTGTTTCAACATAATTAAGTCATATTTAGAGAAAGACGCTATCAAACAGAAAATTACGCGCGAGTCGTTCGAGCAATTCAAAGCTCGTGTATCCCGGCATCTGAATAATATCCCACTACAGTTCGTTGACAACGCTGTTGAAAGCATGCCAAAAAGATTGCAGACTGTTGTAGAACAGAAGGGACATAGGACCAGATACTAGAGATGGAAAAGGACATCAACGGTTGCATATCCTGAGAACTGTCACTGCCGATTTATTCGTGGTAACTGTAAGCGTTACGTTACCCACTGAGCGTAGTGTAAAACTGTTCTCGGACTCGGCCGATCAAGCCTGCTCTTACAAATTTATTCATAACCCACTCCTGTCTAATATATAACAAATAACACAGTTTATAAAATGTTAATCCGTTCCAGAACTATTGCTATGGCTTGTTGGCCTTTTTTCCCGTTCGGCCCTGCATTTCAGTCGTGTCACGGCAGCAGTCACACAACAGTATAAGCTGTTGTTTTCCATCGGCATTTCTCCTCTCCATTTCTCCATGCAAAGTCACTTATTTAGACGTATTTCCATGCACTTATACCGTTAAAACGTTTTCATAACATATATACTGTTTAAGTTGTGTCATATAAAGCGTTCTAGAAGTACATAGGATGCGCCGAAATGCTGGTTTGAACATTTCTCCGTTGTAACGGTTAATAAATTCAAATTTTAGATGGAGTTTTATTTACAATGAGGGGAGAAATGAGCAAACTCTATGTTGAAAGCCTGTATCACACAAAGTACTCAGTTCATCGTGTTCAGCGTCCAAAACTCATACTATAGAGCAAGTTTTCTTGGCTGAGGCTTGCAATTACAGGCAGAAATCATCGTTTTGTGTTGGAGAAATGAACGGAGAATTGTAGAGATGATCACTTCCGGCTACTGTCACGCGCGCTAAAAGTCCAGTGAGTCCGTTACAACTGTTGCTTTTGCATTTTATTATTTGTTTTCGACTACGATAGATATCTTTTTACATACAACCACCTTGATTTAGTCTTTAACATCAGAGCCATGTGATAGTGGTAGCGATTCGTTTCCAGATTTGGCACTTCAAGCTCTGCGTGAACCTCTAAAGAAACCAGCCATTGAATAACCTTGTTGTTATTTTGCTCCCATCCTTCGATAACGGCTTGGGAAAAGCTTTCTCTGTTGGGAAATTTCTCAGTGTCGGCCCTACTATAGGTCACTAGATATATTGTTCGCTGAATTCGGCCCTCGAGCTTCCGCCATTATTAACACAGCTGATATGAGTCGTGATTGAAAGTTCGTTAGCCGTTTCAATTTTTGTCCCATGCGCGGCTTCATTAAATGAATATTCACAAGTGATTATGACTTTGAAATTGTAAATGTGTATCGGTATTAATAAATTTAGTAAAAATGTGTTTAATTTTAAACTTTTATTTTTTAAAGCTGTAATTCTCTATTTTTTTCATATGCACACCACCCCTCCCCCCTACTTTTATGACGTCACATTGGCATGACGTCACTGTACGTATAATCATATTAAGAATTTCATTTGGTGTCCATTTCGAAACAAACGCGGCTCAAAAAAGCTGGCACAATCTACTGAAGCTAATTAAATGCCCTGGACGTGGGTGCCGTCCGCTCTGACAACCCTTGCCATTTAAGTCGGACCGCTTCAGCAATTTCCGGCTATTTTTAACACAACCCCCCTCCCCCATTTCAATGTTGGTTTTCGAGCAGACTGAAATGTTCCCTTTCTATCCCAACACTGTGAAGGGGGAGGGGGGGACAAGCGAAGTCATAAAAAATGCCCGCGATGTGTCAGAGGAGTTCGTTCAGTGTTCTGAATAGCCTTATTTTGTCGGGCGGTCCGTACTTAAATGGCGAAGGTTGTAGTTTTTCATCGCACATTTCAAAAAATAATAGAAAGTTCTGTTCTATATCCCAGAAGCGCTCAGGCATACGGTGATGCCAGGACTTCAACCTGGGTGAACCAGAAAGGATATAGAACACAGACCTAGTTTTTTATCACACATTCAATCAAGTTTGTCAACAAATCAAGTTTTAGATGGACTTCTAGAGTTGGCGTGTCTATCAGGCTGATGCAGCTACCCAAGCAACTACCCAAGCAACTGCAGCAGAAAGGTTGACTTGATAATCTTGAGGACCACTGTCTGGCAACGGCTTGATGTCTATTGCATTTCTCATTACTTTTCAAACAGCCTTATACTTGATTCTTGTTGAGAAGGATTGGGGTGTTTTACGGTGGCCCACAACTGTCACGGCAAAAATAAAAGACTCGCGGCAAAAATAAAAGACTCACGGCAAAAGGAAAAAACCTCACGGCAAAAATAAACGACTCGCGGCAAAAATAAAAGACTCACGGCAAAAATAAAAGACTCACGGCAAAAGGAAAAGACTCGTGGCGGCAGCAGAAAAAGGCCGTGGGGTTGGGTCGAGTTTCCTCGAAGTGCACCATGGGATAAGAAAATGCTGTAAAGGAATCAGCGGTTGATCCATGACACAGTCCGCCATCTTGAACCAGTCTTCTTGAAACCCGTTTTCTTGAAAGTGAAACACTACCATGTTTTGCTGCACATGCGGACAGCAACTGAGAGATGGCGACAAGTTTTGCTCAAACTGTGGAAAAGGTATAGGGGATTATAAATAAGCTGGCTTGGAATTTATGCCCGTTCGTAGGGACAAATTCTCACTTGTGGTGTTGGAAAAATTCACCTCGGCAAGCGGGCTGTATCTTTGCTTCTATAAGCTCCTTCTGGTAGGAAAAACCGTAAAAGAGTCTGTTAGTCCCGCGTTTATTCCCCGGGTAGGGGTGTGCCGCTGGGGCTCTGAAACTCTTACCCTGTTTAAGAAAAAAAAAACAGAAATTTCCATACCCTGTTCAAGACAAAGTGTTAAAATTTTATATCTCTATAAGACAAATTATCTATACTTGGATGTCAGTGTTTGTGATCTTGTATAATGAGTGTCATAACTAAAAAGTTTTCATCAAGCATTAGACTAAATAAAACACTAGATAAATACCATACCCTGTTCAAGATCTGTTGATGTGAAAATGGATCGGCCGCTTATAACTGCGGGGGCTTATAACCGGGATTTTACGTACAGTGGCCGGGGTTACACATTAGTAACGGTATGTAACAGTGACATGGAGCATTGACTTGACGTTGCCAAATACGGGAGATAATTAACAAAGACCCATCCCATACCACAAAAACCTACAGAGAAACCCTTTTTTTTGGCCATTCCATAAAGAGCATGATGCCTGATACCATTTTCATTCTCGAGTTGGCACAAAGCGCTGTTTTATTAAACACTAAATTTCTAATTAGCCTTTTCACTAGCGAACTATGTACAATGTACAGCGAAACTAAAGTTCGCCTGGAAAGAAATTGTCTGGAACAGTTACTGGTGTTTTTGAGACTTGGAAGTTTGGTAAAAATTGGTTTCTGCAAACAAACCGCTTATATTACGACTTACGTCAACATGAACAAAACCGTGTGACAGCTTTCACTTTTTCAGGATCGAATGCAAATAGTAGTAACATAGGGAGCCCATGCTCAAAACATGAAGCCCTCAAACCGCATTTCAGCGAGATATTTTTTTGGGGTTCACCTCTGACTCTCAAGAAACAACAGATGGACAACATTTGATGTGGAATGTAAACTTTAATGGCTGTTTATTGTCATTTTCCATCAGCCTGATATACATATACTAGCGATAATAAAGTTTCATACAAATCCTTATATATATCTTTTTTTATTGAGCTTGGACGCGTACTCCCTGTGGTAGTACTAGTCTCGTAAGCCTCCAAAGTCTGCTTTTTGTCAGTAATAAAGCTTGTTAAAATCCCCTAAATTTTCCACAGTTTGAGCAAAACTTGTCGCCATTTCTCCGTTTGCTGTCCGCAATTGCAGCAAAACATGGTAGTGTTTCAAGAAAACGGGTTTCAAGAAGACTGGTTTCAAGAAGACTGGTTTCAAGATGGCGGACTGCGGTAATGATCAACCGCTGACCCATTTACAGCATTTTCTAATCCCATGGTACACTTCGAAGAAACTCGACCCAACCCCCACGGACTTTCTTTTTTTGCCGCCACGAGTCTTTTCCTTTTGCCGCGAGTCTTTTCCTTTTGCCGCGAGTCTTTTCCTTTTGCCGCGAGTCTTTTCCTTTTGCCGCGAGTCTTTTCCTTTTGCCGCGAGTCTTTTCCTTTTGCCGTGAGTCTTTTATTTTTGCTGTGAGTCTTTCATTCTTACCGTGAGGTTTTTCCTTTTGCCGTGAGTCTTTTATTTTTGCCGTGAGTCTCTTATTTTTAGCGTGACAGTTGTCGGCCACCGTAGGTGTTAGTATTCCTCTAAATAAATAAATAAATAAATAAGTAAGTAAGTACGTAACTAAGTAAGTAAAAAAGCAAAAAAGCAAAAAAGTAAAAAAAGCAAAAAAGTAAAAAAGTAAAAAAGTAAAAAAGTAAAAAAGTAAAAAAGTAAAAAAGTAAAAAAGTAAAAAAGTAAAAAAGTAAAAAAGTAAAAAAGTAAAAAAGTAAAAAAGTAAAAAAGTAAAAAAGTAAAAAAGTAAAAAATTAAAGAAGTAAAAAAGTAAAAAGTCAAAAAGTCAAAAAGTCAAAAAGTCAAAAAGTCAAAAAGTCAAAGTCAAAGTCAAAGTCAAAGTCAAAGTGAAAAAGTGAAAAAGTGAAAAAGTGAAAAAGTGAAAAAGTGAAAAAGTGAAAAAGTGAAAAAGTGAAAAAGTGAAAAAGTGAAAAAGTGAAAAAGTGAAAAAGTGAAAAAGTGAAAAAGTGAAAAAGTGAAAAAGTGAAAAAGTGAAAAAGTGAAAAAGTGAAAAAGTGAAAAAGTGAAAAAGTGAAAAAGTGAAAAAGTGAAAAAGTGAAAAAGTGAAAAAGTGAAAAAGTGAAAAAGTGAAAAAGTGAAAAAGTGTGAAAGTGTGAAAGTGTGAAAGTGTGAAAGTGTGAAAGTGTGAAAGTGTGAAAGTGTGAAAGTGTGAAAGTGTGAAAGTGTGAAAGTGTGAAAGTGTGAAAATGTGAAAATGTTTGAACCGCCTTGAACCGGATTTTTCGCACATTTTCGAGTCAGATTCGCTTTACCATGTCACCCAGCGTTCATACTATATGCGAGGCTGGACCGCATTTCGAGCTCCAAGTTTTCTCATTTAGTATACGACCACGGAAAACATTTTTTTAAAAGAAATAAAAAATTGCAAAACTTGTATCACCAGAACCTCTCTAGGAACCACTTTCACCTTTTTCCTTCCTTCGCCATGTTTTCGTTCTTAGAGAGGTTTTTGCTTATTTACCGGGCCCGGCTTTCACTGTATTTGTTCTACTCAGCTTCTGACCACATTTGGTTCTCACACTGTTATCTTGTACTCTGGCCGCTGATTTTTCTACTACTACTGTATTGACATTATACTATGCTTACTATTAATTCTGCCACATCAACAGACGCGCTACGACTTGTGTGGTGCGGGGGAGCTTTTTGCCCCACACAAGCCGATCTACCACATGTAGTCCGCCGAGGTTCGAACACCAGACTTGTGATCGGCTCCCCCTTTTCGGTCACAAATCCAGCGCTTAACCGGTGGGGCTGCATGTGCTAGACAGTGACGTAGGCGTAAAATATCCTATTTATGTCTTAAACAGCCGGCCGGCAGAAATTTACATACGAACCAGACATACGAATTAATTAGTCTTCGCAAAGTTAAAATAAAATCCACGCTGGCTTCTTTCATAGGAAATATCAATTCTTATCCCACTAGACTGCCGAGTTTTGCTCGCAGTTCTTGCTTGAGTTCGGTTCGAATGTGTTCCCCGCTTTTTTCACCCGTTCGCCCCAAACCCGAACTGCCCGAAGTTTCGTGTTGAATTTCAACCCTCATAGTCTCACATTTATCCACTTCAGTGAGGATGAGATTGTATTCGGCGTCGGTTATCTTTTCATCACGTAGGGCCTTTGATACAAGATCGCGAATCGTATTAACTTTAGATCTCATCAACATAGCGGTTTTCTCATGCTTAGAAACTTTTCTTCCGAGCTGTTTAGCCCCAACAGTCGTAGAGGCTGAAATTACCCCACAGAGCCCGCCGATAACACCAAGGGGCAGGCCAATTATGACGCCATAGCCGGTTAGAGCAACCGCCAAGCCAGAGCTCGATAAAAACACACTCAGGCCACCTGTGGCCACAGCGATATTGTGAACGATTCCCCGCGCACGGCATATTTTTTACGCACACCCTCGTAGTGTTTTTCTTGGGTTTTGATATTCGAAAGTATATCACGGAGGATTGTTTGCTGCCGAAAGCTATCTCCAGACAAACCAGGGTCGGACGAGTGGAGCTGGGTATAGATCGGTGCTGTTGGAATTGTTTGGATCGAATCACTTGCCATTATATATACGTATACATATGATTTACTCAATCTTTAATTTGTATCATATAGGTCGACCACGGAAGTCTACAATATTTCCTATTTCATCGCAAATTGTCAGGCGAAGGCTGTTTCGCCTTGTCCCTAGGGCTCGAACGGCTTGGGGATTTGTTGGAGAGTAAGTATTTTTTGTAAACCTCACTCACCTCGGATCTCTAAGCTATCCAGTACGTTTGATAGCTTTCCATTGAAAAGTGAGAAGCTGGAGTCCACCACATCACAGTGGACATACACAGTGTGGAAATCTTGGACCCATATTTCGTAATTACCTTCTAGTAGTCTTACGCCCACCCCCCTTCATTTTCTTTAGCAAACAGCAGTGCATAGAGATTTCTGCTAAGTAGAATCGGAGTCTTGACTTCTAGATCCCAATACTTCCCATATAGAGATTTTATGAATTTTATGATACCAGCATCGATTGCAGGTTTTAAGTGTTGTTGAATGCTTGCCATATCATGGCGCCCCTTAGCAAAATCGTATGGGAACCCCACACCTTCGGTAGACCACCAGAATGACCCAGCCACTGGCATGTTCCACCAACTGTTTTCAAAAGTGACCTCGACTAGCGAAATACAATTAATACAAAGAGGTTCTTGAAAGTAGACCGTATGGTCAGCCGTAGGACAGGTGACATTTAAGATTACCATTTTGCCGTTGGAATTGTTTGAATCGAATCGCTTGCCATTATATATACGTATACGTATGATTTACTCAATCTTTAATATGTATCGTATAGATCGCCCACGAAAGTCTACAATATTTCCTTTTTCATCGCGAATTGCCAGGAGAATGTTGTTTCGCCTCGTACCTCGAGGTCGAATGGCTTGGGGATTCGTTATAGAGTAGGTGTTTTTTGCAAACCTCTCGCCTTGGATCTCTAAGCTAGCCAGTACGTTTGATAGCTTTCCATCGAGAAGTGAGAAATCGGAATCCACCACATCGCAGTGGACATACACTGTGTGGATATCTTGTAGCGTTATATCGTGACTACCCACTAGGATTGCCTGTTCGTTTGTACCATTTCCACGAAGGGCCAACAGTGTGCAGAGCCTTCCGCTAAGGATAAGCGGGGTCTTTACTACGACTAGAGTCCAAGCCATGTGCGGTAAAGTTTTCACGAATCGTACGGCTCCAGCATCGATTGCGGGCTTGAAGTAGATCTGGAGGCTCGCCATGTCATGGTGCCCTGCGGTAATACCATATGGTAACGCTATGCTTTCGGAGGTAGACCACGAGAACGACACATCCTCTTCTAGGTTCCACCAACTATTCTCAAAAGTGACCTCAATTAGTGAAATATTATTGATACAAAGAGGTTCTTGAAAGTGGACCGTATGGTCAGCCGTAGGACAGGTGACATTTAAGATTACCATTTTCACAATATTGAAGCCTGAAGCTTACTTCGATATTCTAATGTATATTATTAGTTTCAATATGGCAGACAGGGGTCTTTCCAAACACGATTGGTTAGTGAGAGAAGCTGTAAAAAAGCGAAGATCGAAGCATCGAAGGCCGCGCACGATTTGTTGGAGAGAGAAGCTAAGAAAATAGCGAAGATCGAAGCATTGAAGGCCGAGGAAAACGCGAAGACCGCAGCATTGAATGCCGATTTGTTGGAGAAGTTCAAGAAAAAATACCCACATGCAGATCTCCACCAGTTCTATGCATCCACGGACATAGATGGTCCAGGCAAATACTCAACAAACATCATATTTCGAGATGGAGATACTAGCTATAACGTTTACGGCGACGACGTCTACAAGCTACCTGCGGCCATTCAAAAACGTTTTGATGATGCACTGCATGCGCACGGGATAACGAAAAAACATGTGACAGTTGTGGTGGGTTTCCCACTCCCATTCAAAAGAACTGATTTCGAATATCCAGTTCCATCCACTTCCTGGGCACACGAAACTAAAGACATAGCCCCCCTCCTACAAACTCTAAAGATTTACGTAGCGAAGGACCAGTTCTTCACATTTGAACCGAGAGATATCTTTCAAGAGCTGGGGTTCGAGCCTTCCAAGGAAGTGGTACCACCACCAGATATACAACATTTCTCCGACAATATTAAGGCTACGTTTAAGGCTACGAAAGTGGTTCGAGACTAAACCAATGAAACTTTGGCAACACCAGCTATTTTTCGTCGTTTGGTGTGCAACGGCAGGCTGCGGAGTGTCGTTCAACGACCACCTTTCAGACGACGCACCAATCATTGACAATGTCAGGAGCTTCCACGTGTACTACACAATCAGGCGATTACTATTCGAATTAGGAGTCCCCCTCCCTAGAGAATCCATCTTTAATAAGTATAACAATGTTCCATGGAATGCTGCTTGATACAACAGGCTCAGGAGAGAGTTTGGAGCCACTAAAGTTGACTTTGCCCTACGTCGAAACGATATGAATGAGAAGTATTACAGCTGGGCCGTTCCGCAGCAGGGAAAGGGATTAACGAAGGCGGGGCTAGTTCGAATCAGCGCATCCGTAATGGTTTACGTGCATTGTGTCCTAGGACCACAGTTTACACATCGCTCCCCAATCGTTGGACGGGGGAGCAGTTCTCTCGCAGCCCAAAAAGATTGTGGTGAGACGTTGAGAAAGGTCGTCACAGAATCGGATGTCGATAGTCTAGTGCGATATCAAAAAGACCTCAATGACACAAAGGTTCGTCTTGACCTAGCAGTTGCCAAGGGGTGTCTGTTAATACCCAGCAGCATGATTATCAACACGGAGATTATACTGGGTTATAACAACGAACTGCAAGGAGCAACCACACCTGGCATCGGTTTCGGGATAAACGACCATATCAACCTCGATATGAAAGTCCCACCACCACCACCTGTGGAAGGCCCAGCACCAAAGGTGAAACCCGCAGCAGAGCTGCATGCGAAGCACCCACCAAAGACACCTAAAACGACACACGCGACCCCAGCATCGAAGGCGAAGGTGCCTAAAACGCCACACGCAGTCGATACGCATACCGCCACGCGGCCCCAAGGGTCGCCACAAACTAGCCATGAAATTAACCTAGCAATTGTTGCTGTTGCGGCCGCCGGAGCCTCTTGGATGATGTTTCGTTAACGCCGCGATTTATACCGCTCTATTACGAAGATGACTACGGCCACGATGAGTAGCCAGACATTATTTGCAATGACGGGGAGGACTTCACCCGCGATCTTAAATAGGAAACTCGCAATAGCACCTAGTATTCCAGGTAGTGCTGGAACCACTACATTTTTAAGTTTCTTCAACAAATCTTTAAGCTTCTTAGCCAGGTCAGCCGCAACTTGTGAGAGCTCAGAAAAGATAATACCAACCACAGCGCCTGCAGCAATCATCACTCCAAGCACTGTGACCCCATACTTCTTGAAGATGGCTTTTATACGGTCCCGCAACGACATACGATCTTTGAGGGCATCGATTTGTTGCTCGAGCTCCTGTTTCTGATCCTCTAGGGCTATTATTTCCTCCTGTGCTGCTTCGTATTCTGGTGTTCCCTTCTCTAACGAGCCTAGAGCTTTCGTTTTATCGGCTTTTTGTTGCTCGATTTTATCGGCCTCGTCCTCTTTTCATTAATCACCACTTCCACAGGAGGGCCCAGCTCGTTTCTAAGCGTTTTTGGGAAACCCTTGGTTTCGTAGGCAGACAGGAGGTAAGGTTTGGCATTTTCACGTTTAAGATTCACCACAACATTGTCATATTCATCCAAACTAGCAGTGAACTTAGCATTCTCTGGGTCTACCTTTGGGAACTTATCGCGGATGCGCCCCCAGGCTTCTGCGGTTTTTTCTTCCCTTTCTTTTTGTTTCTCCGCCGCAGCACCACCTCGATCAATCAATTCGATGTACTCATCCGGCTTATTTCCCCAGTTCTCACGATACTTCCATAATTTATCCTGTACCGATTTCGACGAATCTTTGCAATTTCGCTTAACTCTATCCCACCAAAATTCTTGCGACTCCTTACCCCTCGGTCTAAGTTTCACAAATTCTTCGTCAGAAAGCTCATTAATATCGGCTCGACCTTCTTCAGTCAGGGGAGCAAAGTCTATCGGTTCTTCCATATTGAACAGTGATGTACTATATTAGTATTGACTACATATATTCAATACCAGCTGTGAAACAAACATGATATCGTCAAAACTCCATCCGGACTATACTCCTAGAGAAGGTAGATCTCTCAAAGCCAGCCGTGTTTTCCATCGTGTAACTTTCACCCCTTCAACAGCCAATCCAGGGGAAACTTTGATTGTCAATGCTCCCACGATAGGCGAAAATAGGCTTCTAGTACCTGGTAGTCTAGCACTCAGTGCCAATATCGCTCTATCTGGCGGCCACGCCAACAACCGTGTGGTGTCCAATGTTGGACGTTGCCTTGTCTCAAAGCGAGTTGTAAGAATGGGCACTACTGTCTTAGAAGATTGTGGCATATAGCGATCTATACCTACCTGCCGTAGAACGGGAGAATCGCATAGAGCAGGGCATTCAATCCGCCAATGTTAACAAACTTCGCTCAGGGCCCGGCGATAAAGATACCACGATTGCGGCCGACACCGCGACGCTTGCTGCATATGGTAGCGTGTATATTGATCACGACATTATCACAAATCATGGGGTCTTTTATCCGCATGCGCTTCGAGATAAGCTGTCATTCCAGTCGACTCTGGCACCAGCCACAGACGTCATAGTCGGATCCGACGCCACAAAGGTAGGCACATACAAACATTCGAACATTAAGCTTGAATATGAAGTCATTGAAAGTCTTGATCTTGCGGTGGAGGCTAAAGGAGTCTACGACTGCGGCAAAGCCTTCCTGTACAACCACGCTGAGTACTTCAAGACCGTCTCAGTCAACCTAGTAACCGACACACTCATATCTGAAAGCGTGAACGTACTTCATCGATCTTTCACTGGCATCCTTCTTCTCTTCGTGGAACCACATACGGCAGGCACCCGAGACAGTGAGAAGTTCCTAAATCCAAACATCACCAAGGTCGAGGTACACGTCAATGGCACCCCTAACGCTCTCTTTTCCTTTGGGATGCTACCAAGGAATTTATGGAAGGCGGCAAAGAATTGGTTTGGAGCAGTGGCCTCTGGGTCACAAGCCACCACATCCATGACACATAAGACGTTCTTCGAGAACAAGTTTGCCATACCCATCGACTGCCGCACTTCTCAAAACAGTATAACTCATGGAGATGGTCTAGCCCAACTAGATACTGGAGCAAATATTCGCCTGCGGATTCATCGCACTGCGGCAGACGCGGGGACTGCAAACATGCACATCTTCGTGCTTTCAGATGCTCAGGCAACTATTGAACAGGGGATGCTGCAAAATGTTTATAATTGATGATTACAATCGATGATTACATCGACACTATGGACACGCTGGTAGAGCAAATTCCATTTAACGCATTGGTGATTGGTCCCACGAACTGTGGAAAAACTCAGTTTATAGTCGATCAGTTGCGGGGTCCATTCCGTTTTAAGTTCGAGTATATCGTGTTGATTTGCCCCACCTACGTTCACAATAAGACCTACCAAGGTTTCGGAAATGGAGATCCCCGCTTCATCCATATAGCACCTTCTCAGAACGATATCGATGCCACACTGCGCGAATGTGCTTGTTTATTCTAAGGAACAAATACGCTTATTATCCTCGATGATTGTGCTGCAAGCAAGGATGTAAAAGGAAGGACCGATAAGCTATCTGACTTGGCATTTTCTGCACGCCACATTGGCATTTCCATTTGGGCATCAGCACACACACAAAAGAGCATATGCAAGGATTTTCGTGAAAACTGTGCAATCGTTGTGGCATTTCGCATCGCAAGTGTATCGGGATTGAAGGATCTGTTTGATGACTACGGTGCCGGCATATCCTCAGATGACAAAAAGCTATTTGTCTCAGAGCTTGAGACCAAGTTTGCACATATTTGCTTCTGTTTGCGGCATCCATTTTCAACCATGACATACCACGATGACATACCACGATACATCAAAGTAAAATGGGCGAAGAATTTGGAGATATACTAGACTACCTACGAGATGATCCCTCTGAAAAAAGCAACCCGGATATGGCACATTTCCCCACTTCCGCGGCTTCGGAAGTACCCACAGAAACGTTGGCTGACCATCGGGAAGCACTTGCGATTTTAGCTGCGACTGGTACAACGAAGGAATACCTTGGGAAAGCGTACACTCTAGGAGATATCCATAGACTACCTGAGAAAGATATAGAACGACTATACAGAAGGTATCAGGCCATTGTGGCTCAGCAAGTAACAGGCTGTTTAGTCGATAGTGTGATGACCCTAGTCACGCGCACCGTTGCGTACCTATTGCCTATAGATTCCCAGCCAGCACTACTAAAGGACTTGAAAGAAGACCGTATAGTTCGCAATGAAATCTCTTCTTTGGCTGGCTTATTGTCTCTTATATCAGGCCGCTTCATGGCCTTAGCTAGTGCTGCGTTTCACGTAGCCAACCACATAGAAGTCGATTCCTCGCCGTACTCGGCAAGCTTTCCCTCTTCTGACTTAGCAATTGGAGTCACGCCAACTATCGACATACAGCAAGATGCTGGAGCACCCGAATGAAAACGTAGAAAAGTCCCACAAGTCTGAGTTATCGCGCGTGGTAGAAGAGTTGGACCGTCTAGACATAGCCAAGTTCATCTCTACCCTAGTTTGTGCGGGTGGGATGGGCCGTAGCAGCATCAAGTTTGTTCTATGAGTGGATACTCACCAGGAAAAGAAACAATTTAATAAATTACTTAAACGAACTAGAAGACACGCCACCTAGCCCAGTAGTTACTCCCTCTAGTAGCGATCCCATAATTGAAGCTACATCACTTGCCAACATACAGCAAGATGGAAGTGGACCCTCCGAATGTCCTTATCACAAAAGAACCAACAACACCTAAAAAAGAAAAAAATCCAAAGCGCATTGCTGCCGGTAAAGCCATAGCAGAAACAAGAAAACTAACTAAAGCCGCCCTCGCCAATGCCTCGTTGGAGGCGCCAGTAGATGAAAAAGAGGACGACAAGCCAGGCTGGATAGCCAACAACATATCAGCCAATACAACCCTCGCCGCAGTTGGAGTAAGCATAGCACTGGTAGGTCTGTACTATCAGTATATGCGTTATACGCAGCTGCAACGGGATAGGCTCAACAACTGTTGTTCGTTTAGGGCTGAAACGCCCGCTACCACAATCGAGGCCCCCGTTAAATGTAGCACCATTAAAACTAAGGGTATGATGTAGCATTTGAAGCCATATCCCATATCGGTGATGTGCGATGGGTGAGAACAAACTTATGAAAACATTATCAGATGCGGCAGTATTGATTGGACTCTCGTCTGGCATCGGTTGGATCGGAAAAAAGGTCATCAAAGAGCCTCTGACTGGTGATCCTTCATCGAACGTGTTGAACTACGCGAAGTGGGTAGCCGTGTTGGCTGGCAGCCTTGCTGCTAAGAAATACCTTGAGGATAACAAGTACATACCAACTGAGTAACATGGCAGCTGTTATAGGGGCAGCAATTGCTTTTGCTATAGCTGGCGTCGTCGCGAATTACGCAGCCAAATACGCAGAGAAAGCGGCTGCTGGCCCAGCCGGCCCCGACGTACTCGCTGTAGAGGCAGAAAGACACAATAGAGCTCAGGAGAAGTTCAATGCCGATATGGCTGCCTACGAAAAACAACGAGAAAAAATAGCTGACTGGACCAAAGAGCAAGTAAAAATAAAGTACTATAACGCTAAGGACCTAGCTAATATGGATCGAGCTCGCGAGTTGTACAATACAGTTCATGTGGGGCTACACCGCTTAGATTTGAGAGAGCCTCATTTCCGCGATTACTACAGGCCAACGAGTTCGAGGAAAACTGCCGAATTGGTTGCCCTAGGTGGTGGGGTGTTCGTGGCTGGATACGTTGCCACCCGATTTCTATAAAAATTACTAAAAATTACTAGATTACTAACCGAATTACTAGGTAATTACTAGATTACTACTCTACACAAAGTGCAACTGCTAGGTAATTACCTAGTATTTTTTTCTGGCTTGGCGTAAAGCTGGTTTTTACCGCCTCGTGATATCCATGCACAACAATTATGACCATGTAATGACGCAAAACGTGGTAAATAAGAGGACATACCACGGTAAACTATTGTGAATTAATTAAACGTTGGATCCCTAAGGGGACAATAATAATTTGAATTGATTATAATGGTTTTCTTGTTTTAAAATATACTAAATCTTTATCAAATTATTTCCTAAAATTCTGTCGAATTACTCAAACATGTTTATATGATAAAATTTCAGAAATTATGCTTAATTTGGTCGAACTTCTGCACAAAGGTTATTATATTGCACACTCAAGTTAACATAATTGAAATATAACGAAGTCTATAAAGGGTATTATATTTAATAACAAGAAAACAAAAGAAGTACCAATAATATTTGAGAAACTAAGCACAACTAATAAACTGTTAAAGGCGTAACAAACTACAATAAAAGAAAGCCAATAAATTATTGCAAGAAAGATTAATAACTCTCAATATATACAGAAATTGTGGTTGATGTCGGAATAATAGTCCGCCTTTGAGACAGATATAGGAAGACTAGTCTAGCCATCACTGACAAAATACAAACCTAATAAGGCCAAAACGCCGAATTTTGGACTCATTTATCTAAACTAAGGTAATTGTTAACCAGAATAACTTGTTGTTAAACGAGATGGGTAACATTGATCAGACACACGTCATCTCGTATTGCACTTTATTATATGGCAAGCTGGTCTCGCGGCAAATGGAGAAATATGATTGGTTCTTCAACGGTCCGGTATAAATCGCCGTACGACCGGTCGGTATGGTTTTGGACCGCTGCGAGCAAGAGTAGTTGATTGAGATTGTTTCCACACGAAACGTTTAGTGAAAAAGCGACGAAAAATACGTTTTTAACTCAAAGTATAACACAAAAAGTAATGTCAGAAGATAAGTAACATTGCAAAATCGTTTGCCAAAAAGCAATGTCTTATAAAACACAGAGAAAGGCATGACAAAGTCAAATAAAAGAAAGACAGTTGTATTTTGCGAATTTTCTGAAGACCAGCCAAAACACACCAAAGACAAGGCAAAGGACAACCCAAACTCACCTGAAAATGTTTTCTAGAATCAAAACAAGCTAATAAAACATACCTGAAATTTAGCTGAACCTCCTACTCTTTGTCGGTTCTTCAAAAATAATTTGAAGAGAAACGGCGAAGTTCGAGCCAAGCTATGTCACTGACTTTATTTCAGCGAAGCATTTACAGACATTTCACGAACCAAGGCTTCACAACAAATATCATGAAAGGAGGCGAATTCCAACTCGCTTTAGTCTTTAGAACTCCAAACCATGGGAACGGCAAGAAACGTCGGCTAAATTTGAAAACCGTCCGTTCAGCATTCAAGTCAACACAGGACCAAAACCATGTTTTGCAAAATGTTGAAGATATTCAGAAGAAATACGCCAGATTGTCCAGAGCGATGACGATGATGACAAGTAAACAATCCCCTTTTTGGTACACATTTCGCCGGATTTTTTTTCTTCGGATAAATCGAGGTAAACTCTAGCTCGTAACTGAATTTCACTTTCTTATACCAAATCTACGTAACATTAAACGGGTTTCAATCTCACCCTCAGCCAATGAGAAATGACCTCTCTTTGAGCTGACCAGTCAGACACAATGCTACTGAAGTTTGCGTAAGAAACCATTGCAGTGGTACATGCGGTATTGTTGGAAAAAAGGAACTGAAGCACAGCTATCTTCAGCAAAAGCCATATAAATCAATAATACATTTATTGACCAAGCTTGTTCGGTCCGGATGGTGGAATATTGGGCTCGTTCTTTTTTGTGTGTGTATGGACCGAGTTCCACGGACGTCGACAAGCCAGGCGCGTTGACAGAACTTCGAAGGGGACCAAAAAAGAATTGGGGCGAACTCGACCAATACTCACGCTTGGTCAATAACCTCTATTTATATAACACAATAATTTTTCCGTTTCAAGGATTCCATTTCATTCCATCTCAAACAAAACTTTACTTAGAAATGTATTGGTCGCAGTAACCAAAGTATCATTGCAATTTTTAAGGCTAGCCGCTAAATTTCTCAGGCTAACTGAAGCCTTTCAGGTTTTAAAGTATGTCAACTGTTGAGTGTATATATCAGGTACCATCAGATCCGAGCTGAAATCTTCAGATTTAAACAAACATTAATTGCACGCGGATAAGAAGCTGAGTGATGTCTAGCCCACCGATTCGATATCTGCAGACATCGATATCAGCGCCTTGTTTAGAATGAAAGAAAAAAATCGAGGAATGAGCTAGCAACGATGACGACAACAACATCAACAACGGTAGCAACAGCAATAAATACCAATAATTATAATTACTGCGTGCTTTTTTTTTGTTCTCAACACTTTCCGAAAAGCTAAATCATGGATTTAACTGAAAGCCACTGACCTTGCGTTGTACGTCTATCGGATAATGTTTATAATTTAAATTGATGTTAAACTTAAAATGTTACTGACCCACCTGTTAAGTAAACACATTGCGTGCCCGGCTCAACTAGTAAATAAAGTGGGCTCTTGATGACATAAATAAAAATGTTATTAACACCCATCTGACGTCTGGTAATTATCGGAGATATAGGACTATTCCTAGAAAAAAAGATGTTTGGTTTATATGTTTCAAAGTACACACATGCAAAGGCTTAGAGGCGGAGCTACCCTTAGCAAAATAGCGTCAAAAACCTTTAGAGTTGACAGCTAGCTATGGCTTGCACTTGACTGAGGGACGGACTATTTACAAATTGATCGGGGAGGGAAAAAAAGAAAAAAAACGAGCAAGCTGAATTTGCACAATCACCCAGGAAAAAGGTCCGATGCCAGAAAAAAACTATATTGCAGCAATAGGAGCCCTAAAATAAATTCGAGCGAAAAAACGGGTACCCCATCAGTTTTCAAATGGTCCGTCCCTTATAGGGTGATCTGAAAAATTTAACTGATCCATCTAGATATCTGTAAAGTAAACACATTGTGTGCTCGGCTCGACTAGTAAATAAAGTGAGGTCTTAGTGACACAAATAAATACGTTATTAACACCCACGCTATCTGACGTAATTATCAAACCATTTCCTGTTTTCATTTACGACACCTCGAGCGTAAATAAGTAACTATGTTCAATAAAAGAGGACACAAGGCGTCTCTCAGCTTGTTTATTGAATCTCAGATTTCTCTTCTTTCTATTCATATCCTATTTTCTCTTCTTTCACTAATTATTTGATGATAATTCATAAAAATCTTAGAGAAATAAACAAGACAAAGGGAACAACTCTATAAAAGACAAATGGTGAAATGATCAAAGAAAAAGTAAGGGAAGATAATAAATAGAAATATAACAAACAGGAAAATTGCACAAAAATAACAAAGCTATAAACTACAAGCAGGAACAATGATGTAACAGTATTACATATGGCAAGCATCTGTCCACAGGAATGGTGCAACCATTAAGTTTCAATTTTTCCTTTTATATACGTTTCTCTCAGAACCCTTTTGAAAAATGCAATATTTTGAGTCTCGCTATAGAAGGAATTCAGAATTAGCTGTAGGGTTTACCGAGCTAGAAAACCTGTTTCTACTAGTGTGTTATTTCAGATCAGGTACCCAAATGAGTCTAATACTCCTATTTTAATTACTTAATTTTCTCATTATACATATATCTATGTGAGAGTATAAATAACGTTGGTTAATTTGAAAACAGAGGGGTTAAATAAAATGTGGAGTATTTATCTTATGACAATTTTATCAGTGACTGATAAATTAGAGTTGATAGTACTCAACTGCATGTAGATTCTCTTCATTAATTAATTGCGCCAGTTTGGTGTCAGATACAGTATTCAATGTTGGTTTTCACTCTTACCTTTCTTTGTCGCATGCCTCGTGCAAACTGAGCCAACAGATTATAAAAACATCCCATTTATTCATCATGTTACAATAATTTACACAGCGCGTCGCGTGTCATTGTGGAATTAACAAAAAGTGGTTACTTGTTAACGTTAAATACAGTCACCAGTAGCTAGCCGATGGTGATATCAAGTTTTAATGTCAGTGTGTTTTCTAGACTTTATAGGAAAATCACATGCTTGTCGAGGTAATTCAATTAAGGCTCTCTTTTGGGACCAATGATATATCTGTTCTATACGTCTCCCCTTGGTGATATTGTGTATATGGGTGAATCTGATCACTCCAGGTCTCTTGTTGAGGTGTGCATTTGATCACTGGATGACGGCCAATAAATTGAAACTGAATAATGACAAGACTGAGTTGCTTGTGTTAAATGCTCGGCACCGCCCATCGCCTCCTATTGGTTCTATCACTGTCACATCTGAACAGATCATGCCATCTAAATCTGCCATAAACATCGAGTTTGGCACTGCTCTCTCTATAGAGGATTAAAGGCCCGGGTCTCTCGCCTATAGCATGCTTTGCGCGCCTCTTGAGTTTCGCGTAGTTGAAAACCCCCGAGTTTTGGGAGGGAGATATTCGTCTTCGTGGATCTTGTTCCATCCTTCGTTAGAGAGCATCTTGATTATTCCAAACTGCCTTTGAATTGAGTTTGACTATTCATCTCGATCTGCATTGGGTTATTTTTGTTTTTTTCGTAAGCCATTTTAGTTTATTTTAGCTTTGGTTAGAGGCAAAATGGCGGAGTCGCAGCAGTGTCGCGATGGAACGCTGCGTTTCCCTGGCTGTGTCAGATAGATAAGACTTCGCTCGTCCGTATTTGGTATAGCAGCCCCTGGGGTACGCAGAGAAAACCAACAGTCTTTTCACAGTTTCTACTCCATCAATTTCCCGGGAAGTCTTTCAGCAGTGCAGGGTAAGTTGAAGAGAAATTATTCGAAATTTTCTACAGAACCTCTGTATTACTTCGCAATCTTTTTTCATTTGCTTTAGTATATAGAGATAACCAAGCACAACTTCAAGATTCTACAGCAGTTGATGTGGGTTTTTGAAAAAAATATTAATAACCGCTTCCTAATAAATAACAAATATGGGTCCTTCCAAAAAATATACAGAGCAAAGTTGGATGATAGAGGAAAATATAAAATACCAAACTAGTCCAAAGCTGCTTAGACATTGCAGACCTTGGTCCAAACAGAAGTTTTGAAATCATTATATATTTTTATAGTCTTAGGGAATTCAGTAAACCTTTTTATAGCTTCTACTGAGAAACTTGAATGTATACAATAATAGTATTTTCTCTTTTCATCAAAAGGTACTCATACTTTATCATGAGAATCAGTGCGACCTTGCTGCAATAGACCATAACATGCACCTCTTCAGAACAGCAAAGATGAAATTTCTTGTAGGAGTGATAGAGATGCCTTTGACCCCAAGCAGATTTCACCTACTATTGGTATGACAGAGCCACCTCCCACACCAGAGCTGCGTAGTGCACTGGTCTTGCTTTGCCATGAAGAAAACAACTAGATCATCATCTACTGTTTTTAATAATAATGATGATATCACCTGGTTTATTTACCATTTTTATAGCAATCAAAGCTATTACAAAGGATTCAGCAGAATAGCAAAATGTTGAAAAAAATGTTGGGGAAAAAAACAATAGAACTCCTGATGAGTCATGCTGAATATTTAGATTGGATATTTCGAAAAGTTACATGTACCTGGTTTGAGAATTTATTAGAGGCATTCCAACATCACTGTGAAATAATATAACTGAAATCCAACTATTTAAATTATGTCAACAAATTTAGTGAAACTGAGTTTCCAACGGTTACAATAGGATTTTTTGTGTTACGATATAAATTATGACTAAAGTAACAATAGTCAAATAGTTAGATATTTCAGTTGTAGGAGCACCACTAATTCCTATACCAGATTCTTTGAATTTTATTATCCCTAGTTTAATATTCATTTCTATATATTGTTGTTCATGTGCTTGAACACAGTAGAGTGGTTTCACAAAACCTGTGAAACAATCTCTACCAGTTAATATCTACATGTACTAGTCAAATGGACACATTTTTTTATCCAATTAGCTTGAAATTTTGTGCTGTAATATATCTCATTTACAAAATGCTATGTTTTTTATTTTCCTGTTTTAAGGATTTGTGTCTTACATGTACGTGTCCACCATGCTAACAAAATTTTAACCAAGTAAATTAAATGAACCACAACTTTGCTGTACACAAACAAAGCCACTCTATTGTATACAAGTATTATAAAATGATAATGTCCAGTAAAGAATGGTGAAATAAGGAAAATCATTGCTGAAATTATAATATCAAAATGTATGGTCTTTTACATGTAATAGTCGGCAAAAAACTGGCTATAGCACCCTTAGCTTGACCTAAATCCCATATACCAATTATCTGGTGCTTCATATGCTGCCCTGATCATGCACACTACAGATGCAGGAAGCACTCGCCTATTCGGCCCTCTACCTAACTTCCACAGAACAAACTGTCGATAACCAGCCTTTCGGAAACTCCATGGAGAAATTAAATGCGTCTGCTCGAATGTTGCACCTAGCTTTAATGCACACTTCGGAATGTCTCAATTGAGGCAAATGTTGGAGAATGGCTGGTTATAAGGATATAATGTATCTGACATGCTTGCAACAAACTTTCTCTTCTTCAGTGGGCACTGTCTGCAGACTCCACACTTGCACCATGGCAATCTGGGATGGGTGGTCTTGAGGCTCATCTGGTTCATGTAAGGCTGTGCACATATTTTTTATGAAATCCAAGCTGCCTCTACCCATATTGTAGTCTCGCTTGCAGCCTTTCTTAGTGTCTGGATTCCTGTCCCCCCTCCTGGGTGTGACAATTTTTTTAGCTGAGAGCTCTGCACAAAATGTTTTTAAACTAATTTTTGTTTTTAGCTGAGAGCTCTGCACAAAAAAAATTAAACTAATTTTTGTTTTATATTTGCAAATTTATACATCTACCAGAGGCTTACCCAGGTTTTTAAAATCTGTAGGCCCACACGATTGTAGCCTGCAGAAAAAGTTGCCTCTGTTCAGGGTCCAAATGCATCTCTGTTGGGGGGCTCTCGTTTGACCCCGGAATTGTCTGCTCCCCTGGGAATCTTAGATTTCGCCATAAATGCCTTCACTTTCAGGTCATGTTTTAAATTGAAAATTTATATGTAATAAGACAATTTGGCTAAACAAATTCAACATACAATGACAGATTGAATAGCCTAATTTGAGATTTGTCCAGTAGCATTCCCTTGTTATTTATACTTTGAATTCAAAACATTCAATACCGGCTGCATCCATTGTTCTCTATAGCAACTCTGCCATCGAAGTCTGCAGTGTGTGTTTTAAAGTTTATTTCCACACTGCTAATGGCGATTACAATTGGAGGTTATGGTAAACATCAATAGGTACAATGAGGATAATTAAAGAAATATAATAAGTTATCCTTTGCAGTGGACAAAGTAGCTGAAGGCTTTTGAGTTGTCCACTGCTTATATGTAAATAACAGATAACTGAGTATAATTGGTATTACTTAACAGAATGTAGCCTGCGTAGCAAGCGTTTCCGTAGGTTTATTTGAAGCGTAGGAAGACTTTTTCGCTATTTGGCCGCTTATGGCCCCATTTTTCGCGCGGCGAAATAGCGAAAAAGTCTTCCTACGCTTCAAAAAAACCTACGGAAACACTTGCTACGCAGGCTAAACAGAATGGGGCAACACCTAATGTGAGTTTGGAGGTGAGGATGCTAGAGGCACCCAGTAAAAGTTGAAATTGTGCCTGGAAATGCTTCTAAATTATGCCAAGTAAGCGTTATGATAAATTTGTGATAAATTTACACTGCCTAAAATCCCCCCCTCTTTGGTGTTGCAATAATATATTGATTTTTTTTTCTGTGCATCAAATGGGGGGGGGGGGGGGGGAATATCCCCCACCCTTCCTCCTATTTTTTAATTATGCAGCTAAAATTGGTGTGATGGTTTAGGTAGTTTTTAGAATTCATATAACCAATTTTGACCTTTAAAAAGATAAACCTTTCACATGCTTGTATTAATATATATTTGTCTCAGTTCCCTTGCATGACTTTTTGGGGGCGTCTTGGTGCTTGCAGGAATTTGTTTCAGACTATTTTTCCTTGCTCAAATTTTTTGTCTGGGATTACCACCCCTCCCCGGATTTCCTTATGGTCCACGCCTAATAAGGTACGGTTTATCTGACAACAGTGCTGGATAAAGATTCACAAAAGAAGCAAAGTTCAACACACAATAGCAAGATAGAAAAGTATCAAACGGAGGACAGGAAATAGATCAACTGTATAATAAGGAGACCAAACCACTTTATTTGCGGAACATTCAGACAAAACAATATTAATTTTGGCAGTCCAACAAGCTGCAAGCAACTGTTTTTGTCACTTAAGACAGCAACCAGACTTGAAACATCGACTTTGCCTTTGGTAATAAATAACTAAAGCAAAACATGACCTGAACTGGTGATAAAAAACATGAATTTCACGTTCGGAGATTATTGTCAAGAGTTCGAACCGTGTCACCCCATCCGCAATTCGCTCGCTTTCATATTTGCCTTTACAAGAACATCTCGCCCTATCCGTCCTCGCTACTATATCCTCGACGATCTCCTGTAACGGTTAAGCCAAAGTTAAACCAGAGAACGGGGGAACAACCAACGCAATCGCAAAGCGTATTCAGACAAAATAACTAAATCACAAGACGAGTTTGTACAAACCTCCATCTCGTCCATCTCTTTTGTTCTTCCGCTATCAACCACCCATAGCGATTCCTTGGCTCATCATCTTCCACATCTAACATCGAATAGTTTGAATAACTGGATGATTCTGCCATATTCCAAGCCGGAATTCCAAGTCTCTCTGCTTTGTCACTGGAAAACAGCTGAGCTAGCGCGCCACGAGCGACTTCAATCTTAGCGCGCTTGTCACAAAACAATAGCAGCCTCGTTTTGAGGCAACCACAACAATAACAAAGCCGCAAAGCATGCTAGGCGAGAGACCTGGGCCTTTAAGTTAACGCCATGTGTAAAAGTGCTTTTTTCCATATCCGAAACATTGCTCGCATCAGGAAATGTATTTCGTTTGATACTTGTAGGATGTTAATCCATGCATTTATTACACTGTACCTCCAAATTGGATAACTGGAATTCCCTGTTATATGGAATTTCAAACAATATTATTCAAATAATTCAGTATGTACAGAACTCTGCGGCTAGGCTGCTCACCTATTCCAGAAAGCACGAACATATTACTCCTGTTCTGAAAGAACTTCACTAGCTGCCAGCCCAATATATAAGATTTTAGTACCGCCTCCCGGTTAGCTCAATGGTTAAGCTCCGGTCTGTCGAGCTGGAGCTGTAGGTCGCGGGTTCAAATCCCGGCCGGACCAACACTCAGGGAAATAACTGAGTAGAAGGTGTTGCCTTTGTGAAACAACTGCAAATGGTTAGACCTTCACGTCTTCTCGGATAAGGACGTAAAATCGTAGGTCTCCCGTCGGCCTCAAGTTTATCAGTCTCACCAGACTGTCACGAGTTACCGACGTTAAATAAAGTTGCTTTACTTTACTTTTACTTTAGCACTGACTTTTAAGTCTCTTTACGGCTCTGTTCCATATTATTTATCAGAACTTTTAGTACCTTATAGTCCTGCACGGCCGCTACGCTCGGCAAGTCAGCATTTACTTAAAATTTGAAATCATATGGACTCCGGGCTTTTTCGGTATCTGATCCTATTTTATGGAACTCGTTACCACTGCCCACTAGTAACGAGTCCAATGATATTAATGTGTTCGGACCACTTTAAATCGACCAATTTTAATTGCTATTCACCTCCGAGCGAAGCAGCGATCACCTCGCGCGAGTTTTTGTTCATTGGACAGAAATAAAATAACTATTTGGTGCTTGCTATTCACTTGTGTGGTGATACTAAAACAATTCTTCACCTCCACATCAGTGAATAATAGACCCTTCCACAGTTTCTTTGAAGTTAGTCAAAATCCCAAATTTGAGAGCTATACTGGCTTGAATAGGAGCAAAGTTATAGGCCAGCAAAGTCGGAACATTTCGGAAAATTTTACAGACGTTTGTATGGAAATTTTGATTGGGAGGCGACTTTGCGGGCCTATGACTTTGCTCCTATTCAAGATATAACTCTCAAATTCTGGATTTTGACTAACTTCGAGGTGCTCTTTTCAACAGTATCGACGGATTTGCTGTTAAATGTATATATCAAAAGTTAAAAGAAACCGTGGAATTAGGGTCTATTGATCACAATCCGAGCTCAAAGCTTCAGATTTAAACAAACATTGCACGCGGAGAAGAAGTAAAGTGATGTCCGCCTAACCCACTCACGTAAACATCGATATCTGCGCTTTGTTTACAATGAAAGAATAGAAAAACGGGAAACGAGCGCTAGCAACGATGACGACAACCACATCAACAACGGCAGCAGCAGCAATAATACCCACCGCACCGAAAAAGATGGCGGCTGAACATTTGACCACAATTCCTTGCGAACCTATAACACGATCAAAAAAATATGTAGAAATGATCTATTGCCTTCAATAACAGTGGATTGGCAACGGCATCTGTACTTGCTTATATTTAAGATTTTAAACCTCTCTACCGCGATTTTATAACGGATTTAATGTTTTTCCCGCGCAAAGGATTCTGGGTAAAAGTATAAGCCGCCATCTTTTTCTGGGTATATACTTCATGGTAGTGTTTCGTTCCATATAGTCTCCCTGCATAATCATTTCCTCTACTGTTTTACAGTATTATGCAGGGAGACTATATGGAACGAAACACTACCATGAAGTATATATCTCTTTTTCGGTGTGGTGGATTACTGCGTGCTTTTGTTTGTACTCAACACTCTTCCAAAAGCTAAATCATGGATTTAACTGAAACCACTGACCTTGCCATAGTATTTATAATTTAAATTGATGTTAAACTTAAAATGTTACTGAGCGACCCACCTATTAAAGTGCACCTAACGTTTATTTTGTTATCATAAATATCGATTCTACATCAAGTTTTGAGTACTTCCAGGAGCCCATTACCAGGAGCGTTCCTCTGTTATGGGTTGGGTCACCAGCACAGAGGTAGATGAGGCTATTTTTAGATTCGAAATTCCCGCGAAAAGAGGTCGCCGCCATGTTGGTGCCCTTAAACAATAGATCCCTCGTTAGCTTCTTTAGTTGGGGCACCAACATTTGAATCTCTGGGGATTGAGTGAAAACCAGCAATTCGAATTCCCGCGTTGAAAGTGAGATGAATGATAATGAGAAGTAACGTTAGCTATCTGATTGGCTAAGAATAGCCTACCTTTGTTCTTTTTCGCGCGAAACGCAATGCTAAAAATAGCCTCATCTACCTCTGTGCTGGGGTACAGACACAGTGGGGAAGATGGACGCTCCTGGTAATGGGCTCCTGGTACTTCTGTGAAGAAAGTTTTGGTTTACAGATAATACTTTATGTTCTACGTTTGTTTGAAATGGTGAAAATGTGACCTTTCCTGACCCATGACCGCATTAATGCATTATTCTCCATGGCATCTTTCTATCACAACAACATCGATTTACAGAGAATATACACTGTTTGCGAGTTGTTAATAAAGAAAAAAATCATTTTAGTCAACATGTTAAGTAGTTATTCAAATTATTGCAAAGTCGAATTAATTATATGACGTCTACCCAGAGATCTACCCAGGCTTTTACTTACGCGGTCGTAGGTCAGGAAAGGTCACATTTTCACGATTTCAAACAAGCGTAGAACATAGATTATTCTCTGTAAACCAAAACTTTCTTCACAGAAGTACTCAAAACTTGATGCAAAATCGATATTGATGATAACAACATAAACGTTAGGCGCACTTTAAGTAAACACATTGCGTGCTTGGCTGGCTAGTGAAATAAAGTGAGCTCTTAATGACACAAATAAATATGTTATTAATTAACACCTACGCTATCTGACGTCTGGTAATATCGAAGATATAGGACTGAGAATTCTAGCTAGAAAAAAAATGTTTAGTTTATTATGCTTTAAAGAACGCATGCAAAGGCTTAGAGGAGCTACCGTTGACTAAGGGTGATCTGAAAAAAATGACTGATCCATCTGTAAAGTAAACAGTGAGCTCTTAATGACATAAATAAATGTTATAAACACCCACGCTATCTGACGTCAGTTATCAAACGATTTGCGACTCTTCGAGCGTAAATAAGTAACTAATTTTAACATCAAACAGAAACAAAATAACCGTAGAATACATTAGGGAAATATGTTGTTGTTTAGTTGAACTAAATCTCAGAGGTTCGCCGTTTGTTTTCGTGGGATATTTAACAAGGACGGGATTTAACAAGTGATACATGTGCGGTCAGAATTGAAAAGGTGAAGCCGGAATGTTAGCAACCCGAGAGAGTTTAGTGAGTACAGACCGTTCCTCTCCAAGAGTTCTTATTTTAATGACATATGAGGTGGCAAAGAAGGAGATAATTATCGGAGACTATAGGAGTGAGATTTCTATGACGTCAGAGATAAACGTTCATCGTTGTTCAGTGGCGCACGTCATCAGTGCGTGCCAGAAGGTGACGGCGGTTTGTCAAAACAATTTGGTTTACCTTTTTTCTCGACAATATGGAATATAATACTTATGCTATGTACCAACAAATCACTTAATAACTGTCCCCTATAGACACCAGTGAGTTTTGTTTCCTTAAATCTCAATGTAATTGTCGACTTTCTCTCGGGAAACATCGAGCCGATTCTCAGGAAACAAAACTGACCATTTCCCTCGAGATCAGGCATTATTTATGTTGGCTAAAACGGCCAATCGTGTTTTATTTTCGTTTTTACAATGCACTCTCGAGCCAATCAGCAACGAGACTCTTTGTAAACAGCATCAGCGTGGGTTTTTTTTAGCTGTCGTATACCGTCAACTTTTGGTTTTTGATTCTACCCTAACGTTTTCCTCATCTTTAGAGCTCTTGCGTTACCGCTTGACTCAATTTAGTGCATCCAATAACAGCTTTTCACGTCCTCGAGCGGGTGAGAGACTCAGACTGGTATGCATTTACAAATACATGTACAGGCGCGTTGACCGAACGAAAAATAATTAATACTGCGTGAGACCAATCGAAGGCCGAATGCAGCAAATATGAAAACAAATTGTGTTCATCGTACAGTCAGCAAGTACCTGTATTTGTCTATAAAACACAAATATAAAGTGTATACTTTTAATATTCCAATTGAGCATAACACGTGCTGTGGTCACCAATAAACGATACACGATTTTCATAATGGCCGCCTCCTAATTTGCATATGCGATTTCCCGTTTCGGTAGTTTATGCCGACATGTATAGAAAATATGAACATTGCCACGTGAAAGAGCATGTCGACACTAGTGAACTTGTGCAAGTTGAGTGCTGTAGCTTATAAAGCAACGAAGTTACAGCCAGTTGAAATTAGAGAGATTTGTATGAGAAAAACAACGGAGGTCTTTATAGCCTCGGTTTCATGTTTTTTCTGCATTAGAAATGCTCATAGCTCAACAGCAATTTCCACTCAAAACAATTACTAGTTTTAATGTGATCTTTCATGTGGTAGCATTGGTTTCCCTCTACAGATTGATCTTCCAAATTATGCAAATTAGGAGGCGGCCATTATGAAAGTCGTGTATTGCCATTATCCAATCACCTGCTGGGATTGTGTACTGTGTATGAAGTTGGAATATTAATGTCAAACAGAACACGGATAACCATCTTCTTTTTACATTGGTAATTATGTCAATAGGCGTGGGACCAAGAAATGCCGTAATTATTTGTATTTTTGTTTTGTATGCGGTTCGATCAGAAACTACACTTTTAACGTGCAAGTAGCGCCATAAAACAACATTAACTCAACTAGAATAAAAGTTACCCGTATTGCAGGATTGATCCATCTTGTGATGTCACAATTGAAAGCTATGGGATTTTATCAGAAATTTCACAAAATCTGCAAGATTAATACCTTTTTGTGAGAAACAAACACAAACGTACAAACTATATTTTTTTTTGGGGGGGGGGGGGGATTCTTAAAGTGTGGGTACGGGAACTCCCGCGAGATCTGTTCTACCGATCCCCTTCTTACTGATTCTCTTAGCGTGACATGGTCTAAATGGCCTTGAGTGAACTTAAATAAGTAACGGAAATGATATATATCGCCTATTTGTTGAAAACTAAATATTTGTTATCACACTTCATCATATTTTCTTTTATATTAATGTTTTCTACTACCTTGTTATAATTCCACGCACATCAAAGCAACTGCCATAATTTATGTTTAATTTCTTCGCATCAAATAAAACTACACTCTGCAGGTATAAATTAGATCTGTGTTAAATAAATGGGGACATAAGGCGTGTGTCATGCAGCTCAGACGATTTTCTTGTTTCTTGAAAGAAGAAATAGCATCACAAAAGAAGGAAATATTGGACTCGACAGGAAACTACGGGTCGCTCAAGCTCAGCCGGACTTCTCTTCTTTCTATTCATGTCCTATTCTTACAGAACTAAACAAGACAAAGGGAACAACTCTACAAGAAAAATTGTAAAACGGTCAAAGAAAAACTAAAAGGAGATCATAAATAAAAATATAATAAACAGGAAAAATTGCACAAAAATAAAGCTGTTTACAAGCAGGAAACAATATTGCACTGAACGGTATTAGATATGGCATGTCCACAGGTTTCATCAACAAGTTAAATGAAAAGAATCCTTTTCTTGGCTCTGAGAATATTTTTGAAATATGCAATATTTTGAGTTTCGATATAATATAGAAGGATATAGGGTTTATCCAGTTAGGAATTAGTACTGTTTTTTTTTTGCTAGTGTGTTAACCTGAAAAGAGTAGATTAAATAAAATGTGAAGTATTTATTTTATGACAAAATATTATCAGTGACTGACAAATTAAGTTGATGGAGCAATTATCTACATGCAGTTTAGTACCAGTTTGGCAGTGACATTTAATATGCAGTTTTTGTTTAACTCTTACCTTTCTTGGTCGGATTCCTGAATAGTTTTAAACCAGTCAGAACTCGTACCAACTGAACCAACAGAGTAAATAAACACCCTGTATTCATGACAACAATTTAAACAGCGCATTGCGTGTTATTGTGGAATTTAGTTAGTTAAATATTGTCACATACCAATTATAGTTAGACGGCGGTGATATCAATTTTTAATGTTAGTGTTAACATATTGGTAATTCCACGTTAAATTGCACGAGAAAACCGATATCGCCCGAGTCGCGAAAAATAGCCTTGAATCGCATAGTTCGATGAATACCTGATGATTATTTTTACTTTTGTTGATATTTTGCTGAGATATAAAGAGTGCGCGTAGCCTAGCCTACAGTGGTAATCCTACTATGAATTACCACGCCGACTCTCACCCAATCAGCGTCACTAGTACGATTAATTAAGCTGTGACTATGTGATTCTGAATACAAACAGAATTGGAAACACGTAAAATGAACACAAATCAATGGTAAATTATCAGGAATAATATTTCAGAATGCTCTACTTCCGTGGCAAGATGTTCTCGAAATGTTTAAAACAGTAAACAAAATACCAATTTGGTTTGCACATAATCGTATTAGCCAGTTGAATATCTCGAGCATGTAAGATCTAATTTCGTCTCATTCAGTGATTAATCACTCAAATGACGTTGTGTAGAGTATACCAGTTCTGTTCTTCAAACTACATAAGTGGTATCGGTGGTATTTACCATTTACATCAAGCTATCAGGTTGAAATATTTAAAAATAAAAATAAAAATTAGACAATATGAAAGTCCGAAAAGAGCGGAAAAGTATATTACCTTAACCGGTAGCCTACGTTTTCCAAATCTTCCCGAACGAATTTACGAGTATCATTTTATTTTCCGAGCAGAATGTTTGTTTATTTGTTCGTGTATATGGGACGCATTCCTGGAACACTACTGGCACTTTTATCTAATCTTCTGTTTGTTAATGTCGTTAAATAGTCCATTTGAAATGTATTTCTCCATTGCATTCTCTAATCTTTAGAATCGCATAGTCACCAGCTGAATCGCACGAGCGCTTTTGCGAAAACAGACGCTGATCATGGCTGAGAGGAGTGGTGATTCAGAGTGGAATCACCAATGTAGACTACCCGCGCTATTTATAACTTAGCAAAATATCAGCAAAAGTACTAAATCTTCAAGTAGTTCATCGGACTGTGCGATTCAAGGATATTTTTCACTACTCGGGCGATATCAGTTTTCTCGTGCAATTTAACGTGGAATTACTTCACCAGGCATGTGATTTTCCTATTTTGGAGAATGTCCCATTTCGTTTTCTTTTGCTTTCTTACAAATGTATGGTTAACCTTTATAGTGCGATGCAATCTTTCATATTTTGTCGGTTCTGGAGATTTTCGAACTTGAGTTTGTCAGAAATCGGTTGGAAGTTTAAATGGAAAGCTTTTTTTCGATATTGCATTAACTGTTTTGGACACACAACACTCGACTCACGTGTTGATTTTGATGGAGGGGGGAAATCAAAGAACCCGGAGAAAAATCCTGAAATACATGTACAGATAAGGATTCAACTGCTTGAATTCATGCCGGTATCAACCAATGAAATTTGCGAGAAAGAGGAATAGAAAATTAATACGTTTTACATTCATTTGCTGTTCAGTGCTCCAGTTCCTACGCGAACCATTACTATATAACGTATTGTTGGGGTTGGGGCCGGGATAACAAGGCTCTTGCTGAAGTATGTAATGTTTTGCTAGCCTCCTCCGCAGACAACACCCAAGGGAATAGGACAATTGGAAAATTGAATCATCTGACTGGGCTTCCTCTGGTATTGTGGAAGGAAAGAGGCTGAGAAAAGAAACGGGGAGGTGAGGGGGAGACGAGGGAAATATATGCCACAGGAAACCCGGTCAGATGATGCAATTTTCCTATTACATTGGGATGGCTGATATTTTGCATGGGTGAGCATTTGGAAGATGTGTATTTCGTTTGGGGGAAGCGGGTAGGGGTTTCCCTTCTAAACTTCTGTTATACCTCCCCGTCATTCCCTTACATCCCTCCGGCCCAATTTGTGAATGGCATAAATTCATTGTTATATATCTTTTCTAATAGTATCTTCGTGACTTTTTATTTTTATTTTATTTTGTGACCCATTTTGATGTCATAATAATAATAACACTTTATTTATATAGCGTCAATTCCCTTTACAATTTCAATAACTTATATAAAATGAAATACTAAATATTAATTATTGAACTAAACCAGATTGTTATTTACAGTTACTGTGATCATCTATACTACTAAGGGACCGGACATTATTTTGCGTTTTTTTTTTGGGGGGGGGGGAGGGGGGGGGGGCTACTAGATTTGTAGGGGGGTCACGATTTTTTATGCTCCCATTTAGGGTGGTCGAATTTTTATATGCTCCTCTTTTATAGGTTATATATATATTTATAGGCTTATCCAAGGGGGGGTCATTATTTTGTGAGACCAGAGATCGAACTGCAGTGTCACAATTTTTTGGGCAAGCCACAATGCAGATCTAGTAGCTCCCCTCTTTTGAAGGCTATTTAGCAGAGGTTAAGAACCTTAAGTACAGATATGCCCTCGCTAGATTATGAATAAGCAATCATTCGCTAGGAATAGAAAAGGGCAGATGCTCAGGTGGTTATAAAAAAACCTGAAGAAAGAACTTGTTTTCAGTGACCCAATGAGACTGAAGATGAAAGGCACTTTCTTGTTAAATGCCCTTTATATAACAACTTGAGGAACGAATTATTAGCTCAATTTAGCTCCCTTAATATCAATCGAAAAAGAATATCATACGATCAGTTGTTCCTCCTAATGATAGATCCTCCACCTAAATTATTAAACTCAGTAGTATATCAAATGCCGGTTCTGGCGCACATTCCTGAAATTCCTAAAATTCCTACGACCAATTAGTAAAATTGTTGCATTTTTTTTTTCATCTAATGGACTATCCTCACTTCGTTCGGGGTCCATTAGATGAAAAAAAAATAAAAAATGCAAGAATTTTACTAATTGGTCGTAGGAATTTTAGGAATTTCAGGAATGTGCGCCAGAACACGGCATTTGAGATTCTACTATAGTTTATTTATTGTATTTATACATTATATTAATAGACCGGTTTCTACCGCTTTTTACGGATTGGAGCAGTTTTGTTGTACTATTTTTTTGTTGTATTTTTTACATTTAACGTCCTATTAGAGAAACATGTTTATAAGGTATTATTTACTACTATAGTTCATTTATTGTATTTATACACCATATTCTCAGTGTTATGTGACCTTTGAACTGTAATTTTAAGGAAAATTGGGAAAAGCCTCCTGGAGGTTGGTAAAAGTTGTTGATATAGTGGATATTTTGATGCAAGTGAATCAAGGTTAGTGCACACATTCCTGCTCCAATTTGAAAAGTTGGTTATTTTAAGGGGAAGGCAATTTAAGGCAATTGTGAAATTTGATATCCTCAAGTTTCCACCGAATTAACAAACATTCCAATGATAACCAACTTTTCAAATTGGAGCACCGAAGTGTGCCCTAACCTTGATTCATTGGCATGAAAATATCTACTATATCAACAACTTTTACCGACCTCCAGGAGGCTTTTCCCAATTTTCCTTAAAATTAAAGTTCAAAGGTCACATTACACGTTTCCATGGAAACTGTCACAAAAATGTGTTACGGTTGTGACTTTTTCAAATCTGTCAAAGTGTCAAGATTATATCTCACAAGCACAAAGAGATAGACCACCCCCTCTTGATTGGCGGCGGCCATATTGGAGACCCATGCCTTAATGCCCCTGAGTTAAAGGAGTGATTAGTTTACGGTATATCCATCCATGGTACTAACATACATTCTCTACTTCACGATATTAACGTATGCTGTTATCTTAGTACGTATTAATACCACACCGATTAGACAAGTGTGTATGATTGAAGAACCTCAACGTAAACGTTACAACTAAGATACCAATTAGACATATAGTATATATATAGGTATATTACACGATGATTGATAGTTGCACGATGATTGAGACAAGAACTTGTGATTGGTTGATGCGAGGAAAGACCACGAAATGTATAAGGAAGTGTTCAAAGATGTTAGAGTATTGCTCTCAACATAACTTCCAGATAGGAAGAGGATGTGCTATATTCGTTCCATGTTTGACGTGTGGTCGAGGCTGTCGTACTATTCACGAACTTTGTGCAAAATGTGGTGCAGCTCAACGCCGTACCATTCACAATAAGAAGAAACTCGATAAGAAAATAGCTAAGGAGGCTAGTGAGTTGGCGAACCTCATACGTCTAAAGGAATTAGAGAATCACGAGAAAGATCCAAATGTGGTGGACACTCACAATCTCGATAAAGCATTGGATGACCTCTCCATCAGTGAGAAAGATCTAAGTGTGGTAGAATCGGAGGATAAGTAAAAATCACGATATAAAAAAAAAATGAAGAGAAATTGTTATGCGACCTCTCTTCATTTTTTTTTTTTTTTTTTAACAAACAAACAAACAATTGGACAATTGACAGGCATATGGTATACAACTAGTATGGATGACCTTATTAGATTACATGGTTCAGAAATTTGTGCAAGCCTACATATCGAACCACGGTTACATATTAACACTGGTGAAACATGTTCCGAATGTCTATGCCCGATGGAAATGCAAGGAACGGAATTCGTGTGTTCCACCTGTGGTCTTGTTTCAGAGGCCGAATAATGCGAAGAAACAATCAATGTTACTACTCGGTTGCGTATAGTAGGTCCGGATAGCTTTCTGTATCAACATGATCTGGACCGTACGAGTCCAAAGCAAAGTGATAACAAAGAACTGCAACTACGAACGATCATGCGAGAACTACAGGCATACAACATTATTTATAAACAAAATTATGACCTCTCGTTTCCTACAAACGTATTAGTAATCGTAGCCGACGCATTCATCCAAGTAAAGAAGGTTTGTATCAAACGTAGCTATGCGAAACGAACTATTTTAGCTGCTTTACTTTACCAGGCATGTGTACAATGTGGGTTCATTCGATCTAAAGGTGAGGTTGCTCGTTTTATGCAACTAAACAATAAAAGCATCTGTAGCGGAAATGTCTTTATACGTTCTCTACATGATGACGATAAAATCGATATAGATTTAAATGCCGATCGAATAGTTCCTCACATTGCAACGACTTTTGCTAAACTTCAACCCAAAGGAGTTACCTAAGAATATCCAACAAATAGTCTATGAGATTGTTCATACAGCAATAGAAAGCAATATAGGTACCAACTCTATACTTCGAACTAAAGTCATTGGAGCAAGTTACGAGGTATTACGGCGTTCGGGATCTCATATAGCTCTTATCGACGTTATTAAACGATGTGGTACACATAAGGGTTCGATCACGCGTTTTATCAATGAGTTGATTGCTTACCATTCACGCTTTAAACCTATTTATGATAAACACGAACTAAATAGTAGTTGAACGATAACCGTCTAGTAAGAATTCTAGTCGAAAACGAAGGTCTGTTTCATATGCAAATTCCCGTTGTTTTGTCACGTACTATCGTTTCATCGACCAAGGGGGCTAAATGTATAAATTCCTAAGTTCCCCCTAAAATTCCTAAGCGCCCCAATTTACTTCGAACGAGTAGAATCGGGGCGCAAAGGCATGCAAATTTTTTTGGCGACCCGAATTCTAGACTGAATTTTGCGTACGACTTAGAAACTTTTATTTCGCCAAGTTGACAACTGCCCACGCGGTGTCTCGAAATTTGAATACGAACCAGACATACTAATTAAATGCAGCTGCTCTTATCAAAGTGGAAATATCGCCCATGCGAGGTTTTCTCATATGAGATATTGATTTTTATCCCAATTTTGCTCTCATTTCTTCTAACATTTTTTGCTTGACTTCGGAGCGAATTTGTTCTACGTTTTTTTCGCTTATTTGTCCTTGAGTCTCTCGGCGAATTTCAGACCTCATAATCTCGTATTTATCTGCTTCAGCGAGGATGAGACTGTATTCAGAGTCAGATATATTTTCATCACGTAAGGCTTTCGATACTAGATCACGAATCGTATTAATTTTCGCTTTAGCTAACATAGTTGTTTTCTCATGTTTAGATACTTTTATTCCTAATTTTTTAGCTCCAATGGTCGTAGATGCTGAAATTAATCCACATAAGCCACCAATAACGCCAAGTGGTAAACCAATCACTATTCCGAGGCCAGTTAAAGCTATTCCCAATCCAGACCCAGATAAAATCACAGATAGACCTCCTGTTACCACTGCGATACCATGAACTATTCCTTGAGAACGCGCATATGTCTTACGAACGCCTTCATAGTGTTTTTCTTGAATTTCGATATCAGAAAGCGTATCTCGGATTGTTTTCAGTCGAAAATTCTTTCCAGTGCCACTAGCAAGCGATGGATAGATATTTGGTGCTGATGGAAGAAGTGGTTGAATTGAATCGCCGTCCATTGTACATATACGTATGATTTACTCAAGCTTCAATACGAAACGTAGAGGCTGCTTGTTGAAGTCTATGAGATTGCCTTTCTCATAGCAAACTGTGAGGCGAATGTAGTTCCGTATCGTTCCTAGGGCTCGAATGGGTATGAGGGTTGGTGGAAAGTAAGTTGTTTCACCAAAAACGTGTGATGTCGTTTTTAAAGTATGTAGGATTTTAGATGGCTTCCCATCAAGAAGTGAGAAATCTGAATCCACCACATCACAGTAGATATATATGTGATTAATATCTTTTGGCACCAGGACGTATTTTCCTTTATTGATAGTCACATAATCTGTCACATCTTCATTTACTTCGATACCAAACAAATCGCAGACATTCTTAGTGAACTGGATTGGTTTCTTGACCTTCATAAGCCAATATTTCCTAAATGAGTAGTCTATGAATTCCAAGAAACCAGCCGTGACTGCGGGATCGAAGTAGGTTATCAAAGTTTCTATCTTATAATGCCCCGGCTTAATTTCGTATGGAAACACTACACTATTGTCATCCCACTTAAAGCTCCCTTTCTCTGCTAGGTTCCACCAATTGTGACTAAGAGTGACCTCAACTAGCGAAATATTATTGATAAGAATAGGGTTATCGAAGTAGACAGTATGGTCAGACGTAGGACATGTGACATTTAAGATAACCATTATATATTGAAGGTATAAACTGTACGTATGTATAGCTTTAATATGAGGAGGCACGGAGGTAATTTCAGCTACCATTATGAGGGGGGAGACGACGAGAGAGATGATGAGACCCCAACACGGAATGCTAATTTACGGTCAAAAGCTGAGATCCTAGCTAGGAGAGATAGAGAGAGAATAGCCGAGGAAAAAGCGAAGATTGAAGCATCGGAGGCCAAGGTCGCAACATTGAATGCCGATCTATTGGTGACGTTCAAGAAAATATATCCACATACGGATTTTCACCAGTTCTATGCATCCACGAGCATACATAATTCGGGCGAATACTCGACGAGTATTTGGTTTCGAGATGGGAATCACAGCTATGCGGTCTATGGTGATGATGTCTCCAAGCCACGTGCTACCATTCAAAAACGTATTGATAATGCATTGTGGGATGTGCATGATGGTTTTCCACATACGTTAACACTAGATAAAAGTGTGAAATATCCTATTACGGCGGTCCCACCTACTGAAAAAGCACAAGATATCGATTTAACTAATCTATGGATATATGTCACACCTACGAAAAAGTTCAACACATTCAAGGAGACCGTCATAAAGCATATGACAGCAAAGGAGTCCCACCATTGGTTATCAGGTCCAGATTTCAAATATTGGCCTCAACGATTGAATTTTGCAACGTGGTGTGCAACTTCTGGATGTGGAGTGTCATTGTTTGATCCTATTTTCAAAACGTATCCACCCGTCATTCAAGGGTTCCTACAATTTCACGTTTATTTCACAATACGAAGAATTCTATATGAACTTGGTGGACCTCTACCTGGTGACTCTTCTTTCAAGCAAGTTGATAACCTCTATAGCAAAGCAGCACTTGAGACTTTGTGCATCGAATTTGGTTTATCTCGAACACCAGACTTCAGATGGCGTGGAGGTCGTAATAAAGGATTAGGTGACATATTCGTTTACTTCCCCAGGTACGGCGATAAGAATGAGTATGAGTTAAGGTCGAGTGCCCCAGACATGTACACATGGACACAAAAGGACCCATTCTATATATTCAAAGATGAGGGCGGCAAGTTAGCTAATTCCAATATGATTCACTTTATTAGGGGTGACGAGACTAATGGCAAACAATACAATTGGTTTACGCCACCAATCGGTAAGGGATTAACGGATGCTGGATTAGGTAGATTGAATCGATCTGTCGAAGCTTTCGCGTATTGCATTCTAGGTGCTCAAGTTAATATGCTTACACCAATCATTGGTAGTTATGGCATCAAACTAGAGTTCAAAGTTTTGATTGAAGCCACGATTATTGAAAACGACTTAGTGAAAGGCGTAAAAAACTATCAGGTTGCAATAGATGGTACGAATAAGAAGTTAGATCTGGCAATAGCTATAGGAGTATGGCTATTACCAAGCAATCTATTGTTCGATACTCAAAAGATTAGTGGCTACAATAACGCATTCAAGATAGCTACGAAAGATATGATAATGGGATCAAACTCAATCAACGATGAGCAAACTAAACTCCCACCACCAGATATGGAAGGACAGATACGAAAGAAACAATTACCACATAGTACATATCAACAAGTTCCATATAGCGTAAAGAAACAAGTTCCACATAGCGTAAAGCAACGAGTTCCACAACATGAGATCAATCTAGCGATAGTATCTATTGCAGGAGCTGGAATTGCGTGGGCGTTATTACGTTAAAGACGTTTATATTGCTCTATTGTGATCACAACTATTGCTACGATGAATAACCAAACGTTCTCTGCTAATACTCCTAGAGCTTTACCAGCCATAGTAAATATGAAATTCGCAATTGATCCAATCATTCCAGGTAGTATCTGTCCAAGTTTCTTTCCCATTTCCTTTAATAAATCACCCATCGTTTTTAATCCCTTCTTTACTGTATCTCCAACTTTGTCGATACCATCTTTTACTGGTTTCGGTACGGATTTCGATAACTGGGAAACTATTACGCTAACGATAGCACCGATAGCAGTTACCACCGCAAGAACGGTCATTCCATACTTTCTGAAAATGTATTTGACCCTTTCACGTAGCGATATACGTTCTAGTGTGGCTTCTTCTTGACGTTCAAGTAATTCTCTTGCCTTATGGATAAATGTTAATTCTGTCTTAGCTTTTTCTTTCTGAGCGTCAGTCGATTCGGAGTCTTCAAGAATAGATTCATTATTTACTTCCCGATCAGCGAGTTGTCGTTCTGCAAATATTACTTCATTTAAGCAGCCTCTTCATTATTTGGACCTAAAGCATCTTTGAGAGCTTTCCTCATCTGCACACGTAATTTACTATCTTCCTCATCACCGACGAATAGACGTTTATAGGGTTCTTTGCTTCCAATTTAAGTTCGCGAACTTTGACTTGTTCGTCTATTAAGTAGATTTCGATATTATGTCGAACACCAGCATCCGGATATTGGCTTTTTACTCTGTTAACTAGCATTGCTTTTGTCGAATCTGATATGGTTTGTTCGAATGTGAATCCTCGAAGTGGGTCACCTTCTATAGCGTAGTCATGCAAATTATCCATGGTAATTGTCTCACTACCCTCAGCTTCATCTTGATTGCCACTCAATAAGTAAGCCACGTATCTTTCATTTGCTTCTCGTTCTCGTTGTCGGTCTTCTTCATCTCGTTCTCGTCGGTTTTCTTCATCTCGTTGTCGTTCTTCATATCTATCGGTATTATCCTCAGGTCTCACATCAACGTCGACCCTATCTTCCATATTGAACATAACTATATATCTTGGTATATTCAACATGATATCGACGAAGTTAATTCCTACAGAAGCACTAAGAGTGCCACTCGCACTCAAAGCTCAACGAACCTTATATAGAAAAACTTTCACTCCATCATCTGCCAATCCAGGTGAGACTCTATATGTGGAAGTACCAACACTAGGAGAAGATATCGTATTAGTACCTGGTAGTTTGGCATTATTGGGTGATATCGTATTGTCTGGAGCACATGCTAATAATCGAGTCGTTGCAAATGTTGGACGTTGCTTAGTTATACATCGAGTTTGTAAGATAGGAGCTGAAATAGTAGAAGACATTGCTCGATCGGATCTATTACAAACATATTCCGATATCTATCTATCTACACAAGAGAGAGAATCGAGAGTACAACAAGGTATCCAATCAGATAACACAAATAAGCTACGATCTAAGGCTGGTGATGCAGGTACTTCAGATGTTGGTGAGAATGCATTGTTAGCTGCATATGGTTCAAAATATAGAATTCCGTTAGACGTTGATATTCTTACACAACATGGAGTTCTATATCCACATGCATTAGAAGACACTATTTCATTCGAATTAACTCTAGCCCGCTCTATCGATATAATCGTTGGATCAGATTCGACAAAGATAGGTACGTACAAGCTTACCAACATCCAGTTAGAATACGAAGCAATCAAGAATGAAACGCTAGCTAGGAATGCATTTCACGCATATGAAAAAGGTACTGCATTCCTATACGATCACGCAGTTCACTTCAAGTTAGTACCTATCGTTAAGGCATCAGATACTTTGATATCTCAGAATATAAATGTTCCACGACGATCATTCGCTGGATTACTCTTTCTATTCGTAGATCCTCCCACCGCCGGTTCACGAGATAGTGAAGCATTCGTAAATCCTGATATTTCAAAGATAGAGATAGACGTAAATGGAGTTCCAAATAGATTCTTTCCAGGAGGTATGTTAACACCAGATTTTTGGGAGTCCGCAAAAGGATGGTTTGCCACATCCAATACTTCTATGACTCCTACCAAATTTTACAATAACAGATTTGCCATCCTAGTCGATTGTCGTACAGCAAAAGATTCCTCTGCTCATGGTGATGGAATGGCACAAACTGGTGGTGGAAAATATATCGATATTCGTATACATAGAACTGCGGGCAAAATCGTTAGCACTGTAAACATGCATATCTACGTCCTTGCAGATGCTCAGCTCAAGATATTGAACAGATCTTTAGATAGTATTACATACTGATGGATTCTCTCGTAGAACATATTCCATTCAACACACTTATAGTAGGTCCAACGAATTGTGGAAAGACTGCATTTCTCATAGAACAACTTCGTGGACCATTTCGTGGTAAGTTTGATTATATAGTATTAATTTGTGCTACGTATGCCCATTACAAAACATATAATGGATTTGCCAATCGAGATCCGCATTTTTATGTTATATCTCCACCTCAGAATGCTATCGATACCACATTAAATATTTGTGCAACCTTTTGGTCAGGTACCAATACATTATTGATTCTTGATGATTGTGCCGCATCAAAAGATGTAAAACGAAGAACTGACAAACTAGTAGATTTAGCATTCTCTGCTCGACATATAGGACTATCTATTTGGGTACTATCCCAACAATTAACGAGTATATGTAAACCTTTTCGTGAGAACGTAGCTATCGTAATTGCATTTCATACGGCATCAGTTATAGATGGTAAAAAGAGATATTTGAAGATTACGGAGGCTCACAAGAATGTAATGAATTACGAATGATACTTCGATCTCATAAGTTTGCTCGCATATGTTTTTGTTTGCGACATCCTTTTGCAGTAGTGTTAGAGCTACCCGCACCTACAACATATTATCATGGATGAATACACCAAAGAACTGGATGGATACGTCAGAGAACTGAAAGATGAGTGCGCTATTACTTGTCCTATAACCAAATTGGAATTTTCAACTGAATTGGAGGATATCGAAGAATGTCGGGAAGAACTTAAGACCTTAGCTGTATTGGGTAAAACGAAAGAATGTCTAGGACATAATTTCTCCCTAACAGATATAACTAAACTATCTGAGAAGGACGTAAAACGTTTATATAGTAGATACCAGGCCGTAGTAGCAAATCAAATAACAGTACACTTAGTAGATGGTGTACTACGTCAAGTTACTCGCGCAGTCTCATACGTAGCTACACTAGACGACCAACAAGCACTGTTTAAGGATCTACAAGAAGACCACCTAGTCCGCAATGAGATATCTGCTGTGGCTGGTCTATTATCGCTTAAAGCAGGTCGATTCGTAGCTCTAGCTAGTGTTTTGTTCAATATAGCTGATCACATAGTCACTCTTAGTACTCCTATTGAACCTTCGCAAGTAAATACTATATCGAATCAAGATGGAGGAACAGACGGATCAGATAACTGCGAATCCACCGAAAACAACTCCAACTAAAGTGAAAGATCCAAAGAGGGTTGCTGCTGGGAAAGCACTAACACTAAGTAATAAACTTGCTAGAGAGGCTCAAAAGAGAGAGATTTCGCGTAAAAGTGAATTATCTAAAGAAATAGACGTAGATGAAAGTTGGACTAAAAACATATCTACTAATACTACTATCGCAGTCATTGGTACGTGCGCTGCATTGGTTGGAGCGTACTATCAATACAGAAGATATAGAGATGACACTCTTAAGAACGTTAGTCCTATACGACCAGCAAGTCTGATAAAGACTACGGTACCAGATATGGAGTAACAGTTAAAGACTAGAGATATACGATATATATTAGGATGGATAAAGAATTGACGAAAATAGCGACCGATGCTGCTATGATAACGGGAATCGCTACTGGTATTGGTTGGATCGTAAAAAAGGTTACCAAGTAATCTATGCTTAGCGATCCTTCTACTTCTATTATAAATTACGTGAAGTGGACTGCAGTAATAGCTGGTAGCATATATGCAAAACAATATCTCGAGAAACAAAAGGCTAAACCATAATGGCTGCAGCTGGCGCAATGATGCTCTTCACAGCGATTGTAAACGCAGCGGCATTCACTGGTGGTGGAGTGCTTGCTAGAATGTTTGGTGGAAAAAATGAAACTGCTAATATAGAACGAGAGAGACATGATAGGGCAATGGAAAAATTCGATGCTGCTAGGGAGGCATATATCGAAGAACGTCAAAAATTGTCCGATTGGACGCGCAAACATGAAGTCGCCGAACGCGATGCTCATAATAATCAACTCGATATCAACCGAGCTTTTGTGCGCTCCCATAAGTTACGTCAGGCACTGAAACGACTCAAAGCAATGAAAGAACCTCTTTTATCCGACTACTATCAACCCTCAAACAATCAGAAGACTGGTGAGTTGATTTTCGTTGGTGGCGGAACGCTAGCTGCTGGATATGCTATTAGTCGATATGCTTTTTAAAAAACGAGAATTTTTACGATTGACGAGATACTAAGAAAAAAAGAATAAGAACTAGTTGGTTAGATGAGTTCTTATTCTTTTTTTCCTGCTTGTTGAAGGTTAGAATACATAGATATATAATGGATGCTAAACTTGCGAATATCTTCTATGGTCCTATGGGCTATTGGAAAGGTCATGCTGCAATTGGTAAGTTATCGGTGGCTGCAAAGGTATCGGAAGATGAAACTAAGAGTTGGTTAGAGAAACAAGCCATGTGGCAAATATATCTATCACCACCGCACTATATTCCACGACCACATTGGACTGTATCGAAACCTAATGAAGTTCATCAAGCTGATTTGATCTTTCTACCTCACGATCGACCTGGACGTGGAAGGAAACTATATAAGTATGCTTTAGTGGTAATCGATGTAGCTTCTAGATATAAAGAGGCTGAACCTTTAGCATCGAAAGATAGTGGTGAAGTTGCTTAACTGCATTTGAGCGAATCTACAAACGTAGTCCGCTAGAATGGCCAAAAACATTGCAAGTTGATCCTGGTAAAGAATTCATGGGACGTATGTCTGAAACATTAGAACTACATGGTACGAAAGTTCAACGAGGCGAAGCTGGTAATCATAGAGCACAAAGTTTTGTTGAACGAGCAAATAGAACGATAGCTGAAAGATTATTTGGATATCAATATGCAAAAGAGATGGTACTTACATCTGAAGGATCGGATGCGCTTAGTAGAGAATGGGTATTGAGGCTTCCTGATGTTATCAAGGCTATGAACAATGAAGTTACTCGACTAACAGGTAAGGAGCCTTCAAATTCTATAGAGGCACAACAAGTAAACATAAAGACTCCTACATATTCTCGAATTATTGGATTGAAAGAAAAACGACTACCATTCGATGTTTTAGTTCGATATCTATACTCACCGGGAGAATTGGAAGGTGGAGTAAAACGAGCAACTGATCCTGTATGGAGTTTACAGACATATTATATTTCTCGAAATGTGGTATCATCAAATCAACCAGTTCTATACTATTTAGGAAAAGATGCACCAAAGCGAGGGTTCGTTCGTGAAGAGTTACAGACAGTACCACTAGATACGAAACTACCACCAAGAGGTATTCTGTTCGTACCTAATCGATCTAAGATAGAAGCAACTCACAAATAAAGTCGTCCATGTCTCCATCCTCTGTAATGACGTTTTTACGATTGTAGGATAGTGTATCAACTACGTTTGATAGTATATTGCTAATAAAACCGTCTAATTCTTCATCGTCTGGAAAAACGTCTCCATGACCATAGGCTGTTGTATCTATTCCGTTTGCTGAAATCCATCTCTTACTATCGAATGGTGATAGAGATACTTTGTTCATATGTATACCATACATCTTATGACCTTCACTTCGAAGCATATTAATTCCATGTTTGAATACTTTCTTATCCATCAAGCACTCTTTATATTGATCATGACGAATACGATGTTTCACTACTGCCTCCTTGATACCTTTAGCTTTACGAATCTCATCACCACCTACTTTTAATATAGAATAGAGCTTAGATCGTAGTCCAACATATTCGACTATAGGAATACCTCCACATTCGTCTTTCATTTTACCAAGTACTTTCTTGTTGTTGATACTATACAGCGGATGGTCTTTGCTGTAGTTACTAGTATCATATAGATGTTTACAAATTGCCATGTCTGCATGGATGTCTTCAGTTTTAATGTGTAGTAGTAGGCTATCGGTATCGGTATAAAGTAGATTACAGCGTTGTCCATATTGCTTCTTGATCTCATTGTAGTAGAAGTCATACATCAGATGCTTTGATAGATCTAGAATTGACATTCCAACATATATGGGGCGGTTTAGCAATAGCCTACTTTTGTAGTTATGTACCGCGGCAAGATCATCATCGAAAATTGTGGATCGAGCATAACTAGGTTTATTCAATAGACGTTGTAGCTTGTTTCCTTCTGATGCGCGCACTAATTGGATATCTACACGTTTACGTAGATTCTCCATTGTTTTTCCAAATACACTATTGTTCATCAGTTTGTATAGATCCTGCTTGAAGATGCTCTTCGCTTGTTTTCGTAACTCTGTATTCATTTGTATATATGGTTCCATCCATGGTGATTGATCAAATCGTAATGCCCTGTGGATCTTTTTCAAACGCATACCAAGAGATAGATATAGTTGTAGGTTGCGGTAGTGTAGCACATATCGTTCTTTGTTATATAGGTTAGGTACGAGTTTTTCCACTTTCAAAGATCCATTACCTTTATATAGTTCCTCAAATAGATTGGTCTGATACTCTGAGAACAAATCTTTATTCACCTGAATTCTCTCGGGAGCTAGTGGATAGTCGTTGTGTGTATCATGAAGTTCTCGAGGATATTCAAGATGAACTTCAAGGATATAACCCTTATCTGAATCGATTGCATGAGTTGTTATTTGTTCTTCTGTTGGTGTATACCACTCAAATCCTCCTGTTGGTAGATCTTGACTCATGGCCCAACCATATAGATTATTGGCGTCAAGATAGAGTATGTGGCTATTTGGCTTATTGGGATCAAAATCGGGTATACTTTGGTTATTTGCTTTGGCATAACGCTGTGATACCATGGATATACCACCGCGTATACCTTTCTCAATGAATAAATACATGTCATAGTCAGTTAATAGTTCAAGTTCCACTCCTGTTTTCTTTAATAAAGCGTCCCATGAAAGTCCTGGACTCGTATAATAATGTGCAGGATCTAATCCATAGTTTTGCATACATGTTGTACGAAAATCCTCGAACACATCTGCTAGAAGAAGTACATCAGTTTGTAGATAAAGTTCATGATAATCACCTAATGTCTTGCAATCGAATACGTTCCAAACTTTTATTGCGCGTTCGTAATCTTCATCGGATATATACTCTAGAGTTAGTTTACTATAGAATGCATCTTTCGGTGGTAGAGAAGTCTCTGCAAATCTATCCCACGAATCGATGTACTCATATGGATATACTCCTTTACGAGTTAATATTGGCTTTCTCTTGATTGGCTTTCTCTTGATTAGATGTATATTTTACAATTTGTTGGAATGTGTCTGATGCTGATCCTTTTACCAACTTATCGAGAGAGAATGGTAAGAATTGAAAGCTATCAATGAATCGTAGGTTACCAAGTGAGAATGAAATATATTTCTCCATATTATTTGGAATACAAGAGATCTTACCCGATGTCTTGGATATGGATTGCATTAGTAGGTGAGAATCGTATCCACGAAGATTATGGAATACGATTGGGATGGTAGGAAAAGTACGTAATTTTAGATTACAGGTATTGTGTGCGGCACCTCGAAACTCGCCTGTGATGTGGCAATGATCACGTACTATATCTTTACCAACCAAGGGCTTCTGACAGATATGACAAATCGTTGCGTTATTGTAAGCCTCATAGTTTGTCCATGACATGCGTAGTGGTTTAGCCTTTTGGGCTTTGATCTTCACCTCTTCCTCTTGTATGCATTGTAGAAAACGTTCTATAGTATCCATGCCTCTATATAGTACTGGTGGTTCGCTATGACCATCGGAACGTACAACTATATAACAAAATCCACAGGGAATATGTTCTTCTGTTTTAAGCGTGTTGCTCTTCTTTGGGTCTTGGGCAGGTCCTTCGATCTTAGTGGTCAAAGCCTCAAGGTCTGCATAGATAATATAGGGTACTTTGAGCTGTTTGTGGATATTCTGAAATGAAACTTTGTTGTTCTTATTGGTAGGCATTTCAATGCGTATGGCCCTGTCATTGATACCATTACACTCTGGAATGTGTTTTGTAAGAAGAGCTTCATTGGAATATCCATGTAGACATCGTTCACATAAGTGCTGCTTATGATCATGTTTCGTTTGATCGAATAGGAGTTTGTTGAAGTCCTTTATCCAGAAATAGTGTTGTTTACCGCTCTTTGGGTCTTCTATTAGTAATAGATGTATGTACTTCGAAAAAGTCTTCTTTGAGATATGATATATGATTAAGCACTTTTCCTTTGGGTCCCATCCATATACATTAATAGAAATGTTGTTTTGCTTCTCTAGAAGTGGTATTTGTGAGATTGGTGTTGGTGAGTCCACCTCATTGGATTTCACCATATCTATTTGATACTTCGATGTCCTTTGAGGATCTTTTTTAACTGAAAACATTGCTGCGCATATCGACCAAAGTGCACAGTGATCGTCTTTGTTGTTTACATTGATCACAGCTTTTTTATTCGCTATTTCTTCAGGTAGTGGTAAATATGAACCTCCACGTAGTGGTTGATATTTAGCGACGTTTAACCATAGAATATTGATTCTATCTATGACCCAATTTGATCCACGACTGATCCACTTCTCAATTTGGTTGTATATCTGAGCATGTGCTTCTACTATTACCCCACGGATACCAGCATCATTGATCAAAACAGATTGTGTGCTATAAAAGGTAGCTGTCTCGTATACGTAACCATCAGGTTTATCAAGTACGAAAGTTATGTTTAAAGCTAATTGGGCCTTAAAGGTATTATGGTCTTGGAGCTCTTCCTTAAACTTTTCGGTAGTTTGTTTAAGTACACTGGCAAGTAAAACAGCTGGATCCGCTCCTAGAGGATTATCATCGGGAACATCCATCTTCCATCCTCGTAAATAATTCTTTAAAGGACGTACTCGGATAAATGTTAGTATATGCTCAGCCATGATATAATACCTTATAACAACACTCCTCTAATAGGTCGTTGAAATGTAATAAATTCACTATAAACCAAACGTTCACTTGTCTAATCTGTGTGGTATTAATACGTACTAAGATAACAGAATACGTTAATATTGTGAAGTAAAGAATATATGTTAGTACCATGGATGGATATACTGTAAACTAATCATTCCTTTAATATGGTGTATAAATACAATAAATGAACTATAGTAGTAAATAATACCTTATAAACATGTTTCTCTAATAGGGCGTTAAAATGTAAAAAATACAAAAAAAAAATAGTACAACAAAACTGCTCTAATCCGTACAAAGCGGTAGAAACCGGTCTATTAATATAATGTATAAATACAATAAATAAACTATAGTAGAATCTCAAATGCCGTGTTCTGGCGCACATTCCTGAAATTCCTAAAATTCCTACTACCAATTTGTAAAATTGTTGCATTTTTATTGTTTCTTTTCATCTAATGGACCCCGAACGAAGTGATTGTTTCATATTTTTTTTTTTCATCTAATGGACTATCCTCACTTCGTTCGGGGTCCATTAGATGAAAAGAAACAATAAAAATGCAACAATTTTACAAATTGGTAGTAGGAATTTTAGGAATTTCAGGAATGTGCGCCAGAACCGGCATTTGATATACTACTAACTCCAAAACATAGTAGCGAAATACATATTTAACTGTTTTTCTCTTAGAGATAAGGAAAAACAATCTTAGTCATACTGTATAAAATATTTGGATTCAAGTTGATGTACACGTTCGTACAAAGCTCCAAATAAAATACTGTCTGTCTGTCCCGGTGATTTAACTTAATTAAATTAAATTAACTAATATTTACAAATTATATTAACTAATATAAATTATAAGATATAAATTAATTAACGATATTTACAAATCGTATACTTATCTAAAATGGCAGGTGTGTAGTCGTTTTATTTTTCAATCAGCACATAATCATTTAATATGAGAAGGAAGAGAGTTCCACAAGTTTAGTCAGGTCAAATTGTCTAATGACACAATAGGATCTGCAGAGAAGATCTCAAAATACGGGCAGGAAGATAAAGTTGAGCTAAATATTGTAAATAAACAGGTGATTATGTAATGCTTTGAAAGTAAGAAGTAGTACTTTGAGTTAATACGTTGTTTTATAGGTAACCAATACAATTTAATAAAAATGAGTGTGATGTGATCGTACTTACGCGCTAAGTTGACAACTCTTGCAGTAGCATTATGAATATATTGCAATTTATGAACAGATGATTCAAGAAGTCCATATCATACAAAAATCTAACTTAGAGGTTACTAATGCATGAACTAACATTTCACAATACCTGAAACTAAGATGTTTACGAATTCTACTGATATTGTGAAGATGAAAAAAGGAAGATTCACATGTAGTAGTTATATATATGTTTAATTAGCAATAAAGTATCGTCAAAAGTATACATATACTACGTGCCGAGGATGGGTGAATCACTGATCTCCGATGTAAATATATATCCACCAGGGCCCGGTGGTTCGAAGCAAGGATAAGCGCTACCCCGGGGTTAAATCGCTAACTCGAGGGTAAACTGTACAGATTACAATTACAGATTTAGAGCTGTCCTAGGGATAAAGTTTACCCTGGCTTCGAACAACCGAGGGGGGGGGGGGGGGGGGGGGTACGAGGGCGATGTGAAGCTGACAGTACAAGTAGTTCGGTTTTATCACGATTCGGCTTCAGCTTATTATCAATCAATCAATCAATCAAGTTTATTTTGCTATATCACATTTTTTTACAGCGACATTTATATGTAGTTAGAAAATGATAAATGAATAATTAAATAAGTATTAAATACATTCAAGAGAGTATGAGGGTAAGATACCCTCATACTCTCTTGATATATTGTAATGGAATCTCAATGTTAAATAGAAAAATACAGATATTGATTCAAAAAAGATCGAGGGAACATGGTGGCTGACTAGCTAAAAGCCCCAAAGAGCTTGTAAGCGCCAGTCACGAGATAGTAGGCGAAAAAGGTATATATATATATATATACATTATATCTAATTGGCCGGGGGAGGGCAGTCCAGTACAATGTAGTTTCTTTTCCTAAAATATGTTTTTTTAGTTTACGCTGGAAAGTTTTGAGTGATTTGGAATTTATCCGATTTCTGAGTCTGAAAGCGAATTCCACAAGGATGTATCGCTGTGCTGCAGGGTAAGTAATCTGCTTCTGTGACATGAATTTTGCTTGCACTTCTGGTATACTGATTGTCATTGTGTATATCTTTGTTTAATTTAAAATAATCCTTAAAAGTTGTGGGTAAGGAATGTATTTGGTGAAGACATTTATAAACAAAGGAACCTTTCTGATATTTATTTACTTCATATACGGTTAGTAGCTTTAGCTTGACGAAGATAGGTTTAGTGTGATCTCTGTAACCTGCATTATCTATGATTACTTAGCATAATTATATATGCAATAAAAATGATAATGATAATATTTATTTACCCACGATAAATTTACAGCGTTGTTGATGTGGTCGTGCTTATAACTACGCTATTCTACCCTAACTAGAATAACAATACTCTAGCGATGCTAGTAGGAGTGGGGTTCGAGTTCCAGAAAATCTCTCAATTTTTTTACCTCACCATTTTATTGAGAAGTTTTTTCTTGAGACACCTAGCTCTAGGTTGGTACGATTTACTGACCGGATAGGGTTTTTATGGTTCAGGGTAGCTATAGGGTTTTAGATAGTTTATATTGTCACATATCAATAAAATAGCAAGCAAAAGTGTCGTTTTGAACTTCCCGCGGCCTCTTCCATATTAGGAAAATACCATATTCCATATTTGGAAGAGCTGCCACGACATTCAAAATGGCGGTTTCTAGGTCCCAGACCTCGTTGTTTGATATGTTTCATGCCATTAATTAAGTAAGCGATTCCTATCCTTAGGAGCTCGTGGGCGATGCTACTAGCTTCCTAGTGTAGAAACTTCTGAAGATCAGATTTTTCTCATTTATAACAAGAACTGGTGACCACCACATGTTCAAGAAAGACCAGACGTCCATAACCAGAACTTGTGGTTTCCTTTGTAAACTTTTATTTATCCGTTTCATTTGTATAAGACAAACGAAGTATATATACACAACGAAGCTAAGTTTTGCCTTTTCCTTCATAATATTATGTGTTGTTATTTGTAAATTTAGCACAAGTATAAGAACAAGTTTTTTTCGGACTTTATTTGATCTCGGATTTGACTCCCGCACCGCCATTTTTTTCCCCGCGAAATTTTAAATTAGCATTTCTAGAAATAGACTACACTGTAAACTGATGAGCCGGCGCCACACCGCGGCAAAACGTTTTGGTCCGCTGGTCGAGAGAACGAAGGCTCTGGAGTTCAACTACAAGTTTCCGAGGTCTTTAACGTTTTTAGTACATAATTTTATAACTTAATGAATTACAAATTAAGAAAACTTCAACTTGTTAAAGCCTAAGGCTTAGCTTTTAATTAGTTTTCTTGTTTTTCGCGAAACATTTCATGTAAATACGCTTTCGTACTTAAATTTAAAAACAGGGGTGATTGCCTCTGTTTTCTTTTAGTTTCGGCGGGAAATTGGAAAGACGCGCGCGCGACCGGCTCATCAAAAGCGCATGCGCGTGACGTGTGCCTCGGTTTGGGCTGGCGCTACCCTAGTAGAAATGAACACTTCTCCTTATGGACTTCTGGTATTATACAGATACAACTGGCAGATAGACTGCGAACAGTCTCTTTATTTTTCTTGGTCTCTGGTCACGAAAAACTCGAAAAACGATGTTTTGGCCGAGTCGCCCTCCTACCCTCCGGGGATTTCGTTCGCGCCCAATCCGCGCTAGGCCAAAACATCGTTTTTCGAATTTTTCGTGACCAGAGACCAAGAAAAATAAAGGGACTGTTCGCAGTCTAACTGGCAGATGCAACTCTAATTAAAATCTTATTGACGAAGGAATGTAAACTTCTAAATTGATTCCACTGAATGTTTACGTTATTTCGTTGTCAATCTGTCAACAAGCCGCGCCATTCTGATGTTCAATGTACGGTAATTTATCTGGAACCACGCCGTATAAGCGTCACTCAGTCATCCTGCGCTGATTTCACTTTGCTGAGAAAGTAGTCAAAAATATCTTAAGGTAAGGAAAGGAAATTGGTTTAGATGGCATTTCATTGATACGGTTTATTTTAGGGTACTTGTTGATAAGAAATTAATACGACAATAAAACCGAGCTGTTCAAAAGCTTTAAACTTCGCGCATAACTACCACAATTAATTGGACAAGCAACAGAAAACTGATCGCGAATTTTCGGCCGTGATTGCCATTCGTCTTCCTCTCCTCCCTCAATATTGGGACTCTAGGCTCAATTCTTCTACCCAACCATTTTGGGAGGCGAGAAAAGGCGAAAGTGTCTCAACACTGTCTCGGAATTGTAGGACCAGCCCAGAGGTCCAGCCTCTTCCCTTGTCAGTAAAGCGGTATATAACATAATTTTCTACAATAATGTCATTGTTTTATGGAACTAAAATGTTCACAGATTCATAACATAAATGAATATCAATGATGCTGTAAATGGTCGAAATAGTGATCCGCTAGCGATAGCTTAGCTCCCCTGTATGGTAAGATGCATGAGAACCACTTTTCTAAAGAACAAACATCCACTTTCATTGAGCTTCGACTTGTCGATTTTGATTTGGGATACAGCAGTACTGTAAGCGATTAAATCTCTCAACGATTTATTTAAGTAGCTATAAACACATTAAGAGTCTAACTTATTGCTACTAGACGCAGTTGCAATAAACCTTGGACTCAGCACAACATAGCTTGTTTCATAGCAACATACACAAACATGCTGTATATATAAAGTATTGACCCACCTCCCACGAACGAAACAGTTGAAATTAAGATATACATTTACCATTGAATCATCAGTTTCCTATCAACGTTCATATATGCAGAAGAGTACTGTGATGAATTATACTGAAAAAGATCATGCACTATAATCGAAAGAGTGAGTCAGTAAATGTGTATTTGTTCGTTTGCGTCTATATTTGACCCGTTAGAGCATCATTCCCTCAAAATGTTAACAGTTGGTAGTATCGTCATGTACCGTTTCACCAACTACGTCATAAACTTATCTTTGGTTTCGCTATGAATAATTTGAGAATTACAAGTTATTCACGAACATGCATCCGAAACGACACTTGGAAATTTTAGAAGGAAATGAACGATTTACCTTTTCATCGGTATATAAAAAGTACTGACTATACATGAACCGGCAGGGGCGTAGCCAGGATTTTAAAATTTGTAGGCCCAAACAACCGCTCCGTAAGAGCGGTCCGGGGTATACAAACTATTTGATTTGATTGAAGTATCGCAAGGCTTTACTAGTTGCTAGGCGGTGACTAGCCGTTCATTTTGTAGGCTATCCGGGCCAATCCACTCGCTGACAAACACACATTGGTAGAAAATAAGACAGTACTTGATGGTGCCAGGATAACTTGTTCAATTCCAATCTAGCTATCTATAAAAGTGTAAAAAAAGTAACGTAAAGGCACTTTATTTATAGAGGGTAACACGTTTACTGCTAACATGTAGCTCAGTAATCTTCCACATGGCCCTCTGTTGACTTATAATTAGTCCTACAGTTTTACGTCCTTATCCCAGAAGACGTGAAGGTCTACCCGTTTACTGTTGGATTACGTAAAGGAAGCACCTTCTACTCAGTTATTTTAAGACTCTGAGTGTTGGTCCGGCCGGGGTGCATAGCTTGCGCTTGTTAATCAAAGGGCATGCGTGACATGATGTTGTCTAAATACTTAACTTCGTATTTGTTTATTTGGCAAATAAACCATTTATGAATAATTTAGCACATCAGTTTAAATGCAGTTTGTTTAACTAAAAGCCCAGTTTAATTTACTCAGTCAGTAAACATGTCATAACCAGTGAAAGACCTGTATGAGAATCAGACTTTTTAAAGACTTAACTTGTGCATGCACAGCTAATAAATTTATGCCAGGGGATTTTTTAATTAATAATATTATTATATTACACATGTAACAATGATGTAAAGCTCTTCTCAAAGCTCTATTAGCTTCATGAATAAGTCATTGAGCATGAGGGCTCAGACAAAGACTTCCCAGTCTATAGTACCAGAAACTTCCAACCGATAGGATTAAAAAACCTACGAGACAGTTTGCCTGTGAACAGAACTTTATCACGCAGCGGACTTATTGCGTCCCAGGAGAACATAAAAAAAAACCTTTGTTCTTAATTGCACCTCTAAACTCGAAGTAGAGACGAGGCTAGAAGTGCTAAAGCTATTGTTTGTAGCCAAAATGGCGGCTGCGTGATAAAGGTTTATACCAACATTTCATTACACTTGATTTAGCTGTAAAGCACACCTAGGGGCTAGGGCCGTCCCAATGGACTTTGCGTGGCTGCCATAAGCGAGGCGCCAAAATGTAATTCTCCGAGTACTAGCCGCTGCGTGAATAAGGGGTTTTGGAAAGTGCCATAGGTACGGTGGCTAGTAAGTGCCATGTGTTTTTTCAACGTTTACTTAGTGAGTAACTGGCAATTGCCACTTAGTTAGTAAGTGGTAATTGCCACTTAGCCGGTAACTGGCAATTCGCCTTTTCGGCATCAGATTTCACCTGACTCAAAGTGTAAACATACCGCGAAGTTTCGAGGCCTATTTGTACGAGTAATTTACGCGCGAGCAGTGAAATGGTCAGAACTGACCCGGGGAACTGACAGAATAACAGACTCATTTCTGCACCTATTTGGACCCAATAAAAACGTTTGAACCTCTTCGTATGTGTTCTCATGATAGCCACTAGCGGGAAATTTTGCGGCCCTAAAGATAAATTTTATACACGAAAAATCACAACAGAGAAGGCATGTTCTCAAAATCCGATTCCTCGCAAAGACATAAGGCATGCAGGTTATTTTCTCAGATTATGTCATTTTGTATTACTCCCCCCAGTAAAGCTTATTATTTTAGCATTTTCCCTTCAATCTTTAAAAAAATACACACACCCCCTTCCAACAATAAATACAATAAACCGTGCATATACGCTGTTTGCAAAGCAGCGTTATCAGCAGCATAATTTTACTGTCATTTGGGGCAGTGAAACTCAGTTAAGTATACTATATAGTATATAGTATATAGTATACATATATGTAGAGAAACTAAGAATAAACCACTAAATTACTGTTATAATCACGAAGGGCATTCTCCTGCATTTTAATAGAGTGTATTGAGGTCTGACTCAATGTCCGAACTTTCGCGTTATGTTTACACTTTGAGTGACGTGAAACGCACGTGCAATCTGACGCCGAAAAGGCGAATTGCCAGTTACCGGCTAACTGGCAATATTGCCAGCTACCGGCTAAGTGGCAATTGCCAGTTACTGACTACGTAAATGTTACAAAAACACAAAACGCACTTACCAGCCACCGTAAATAGGGCTTTACTGATAAGATTTGATCTACGTGAAAAAAATGTCATTTAAGAAGGAAGAGCAGTTTGAATCGACGAGGGAAACGTTGAATCAAAAATCAAAAGGTGACGAGATCGAAATAAAAGCCATGCTGGTGTTGTTTACAAAAATGGATCTCGTTGCTGATTGGATGAAGTACGAAAACCATTTTAATGCTGAAGAAAATTTCGTTGCTGATTGGAGAGATTTTGATCATGCCATTTCTCATTTAAAAACGCGCCTTTATGAAAAAAATATGCCGGCGATTAGGACAGCCCTTAATTTTAGCCAACAAAACCGCGCGTTCTTAGGATGCTTGAGCATGTTAAGGCCTGATTCAGGGATCAAATTTCGGGTAAAAACGTGTCTTCCTTATTTCACCTCAGCAGACTTAGGTAAGTCAGCCAAATTTCGTACAGTATTGGATATCGCCTTAAGTGGATTGTGCGCAATAAAACGTGTCACGTGACCTAGACCACCAAACCAGTCAATAAAAAAATGCGGTTATTCAAGTAGCCAATAGAATGACTCATAAGCCATTATTTTTTGCTGTCTGCGGGGGTATGGCTAACGATTTCCCATGGCATAAGTACAATGAACCACAAGCCAAAGACTTTAAAGAAGTTTTTTAAGGAACTCGTCTATTCCGCACTCGTGTGCGTTCGTGATAACCACGATGTCGGAAATACCCCTACGAGAGGATTATAATTTCAAACCGATACAACATTGCCTTCATTTCACAATTAATACATACCTACAAAAGCGCATGCGCGTGATATTTTGCTGTCGCGGTGTGGGCCTTAACATGTTTGAATGCTCTCGTTATTTATATTATAAATTGCTTTATTTCTAGGGAAACATGTCTTGCGGTTGTTCAGTAATTGCCGTATTGTTTGTGGCCTTATGCATCAGCTATTGTGAAGGCCATTATGGCAAATATCCCCACAGAGTAGGTAAGTTACTAAATTAAAGTTGTCATTAAGCCTTAATCGTACTCGAGTTGTTTACGTCAATATTATCATTATTTAACCTTGGCCTGTGCAAATGAGCAAACGTGATTGTTTCGTGTGCGCGAGCGAGACATTTGTTGCGGAAGCAATTTGAGTAATACAGTACCGGTCGAAACCTGTATTCTGATTGCACCATTATACTGTAGCCAGGGGCGGATTTAGGGTGGGGCGAGGGGGACGCGGCTCCCTCTTTCGTTGGCACCCCCTAGCTAATCACGCCGCCTATACGGCACGAGGTTCGGGCTAGGCCGCACTTTTACGGCTCCCTCCGGCCCCCTCTTTCTGCATTTCCTGGAACCGCCCCTAGTAGCTCTATTGTTTTTGTACAACACGTTCTAAAGGTTAGGGTACAGGCCGGCTTAGCAATTTGCTCGCGAAGCCAACCTCGTTCCCTTGAGTCTTTACGCGCCTCGAGATGGCGTGGAAAGAACCCCTGGTACAGGCTGGTTACGTGACCCAAAAATATGTCCAATATATTGGAATATTTTGAAGAATATCCGCCATCTTGGATTCATCATCGCCAGGAGCCCATAATTAGGAGCGTCCATCCCACATACTAGGCATACATACTACCCATGTCACAGCGTTTTCACAAGTTAGGTTATTTTTAGAACGGTTTCCCACTATTCTTGGGTTGCAATCATTCCTAACTAAGGGAATATAATCACAAAAGCGTAGCAGCCATGTTGTTGTTATAACAAAAGTAGCTCATGAGAGAGTTTGTTCCGCCACTGGTGCAACCCACTTAATTGGCGGCAAAAATGATCTAAACATAGGCCAACTTGTGGAAACGCTGTGACAGCTATATAGGAGATATGGACGCTCCTGGCTATGGGCTCCTGTCATCGCTGAAGAACGGTTAGCGGTTGAAGTGTGATCCCAATGAATTCCAACCGTACATTGTTCTACTTGTACCCAGTTGCGAAGTGAGTATTAAAAAAGGCAAAAACGCTATAGTTCTGATGCATTTGTAGATGTTTTCAGCGAATTTTAAACGCGCAATGCGAAAGACGAAACTGTAATATGTACTGAACTAAATGATATATTCTCTATTTTTCACTGACATCATCCAAGAGAGGATGAGGTATCACCATGCCCCATGATAATTATTTGGAATCTATTTTTAGTTTCACAATGCGTGATGTAAGTTATTTTTTATTTCGTTTTGATAGGCTACCCTGTTAGTTACCCGGCATTGTTTATATCCGCTGAGTCCTCATGGCAGCGTTATAAACTATTCCTTATAACAAGAGCGATACATAACGTCAATCAGGTGTCTTTCTTAAAATAGCCAGTCTGTGTCCTGTTAATCTAAATATCGGTTTCAAATAATTATCATTGGAACAGTCCCATGATTGGGGGATTTGTTCTCTTACCTCATTCGCTCTTGTTCATTCTAATTAGTGTACCACCATGAAGGATGCTTCGCTGATACCCGCAACAGAGCGATGTCGGAATATCACGGCCACAGGTCCGTAGCCGATTGTGCAAAGATCGCATCCGACAAGGGTTACACGGCGTTTGGCATCCAAAATGGTGGCGAGTGCTGGTCGAGCAAACACGCTGAGATAGATTACGATAAGCACGGTGTCTCACAGGACTGTAAAAACGGCAGGGGAGGACCCTGGGCTAACGATGTGTACATTATTAAAGGTACAATGTTTTGAGATTATATATTCAGAAGAGTCGCGAAGTAATATGTATCGTCAAGCCACCATAGTGATGGTCGTATCTTGGTATGGTGTTTCGCCAGTTTTGCGATGGTATGGCGTAATGATGTATATAGGGACGGTGTTCACGCAGCGGTTTGCTGTGGTTTGGCTCCAATTTAGTTTAGATGTAGTCTTTAGATTTAAGTATCAAATATGCATTATCGGAACCACACAAACCATGCCTCAACCAAACCGGCTCAGCCTGATATTTCCCTGAATCATGCTCCTCGGTATGTCGACGGGAAAAGTAACCTCCGTCTGGCACCCGGGCTATGCTTCCATGCGTATACTATATAGTTATTAGACGGAAGGCCCTAGCTAAAGCTAATCACGGTTGGCACAAATATCCCTCAAATCGATCACTTTGTTAAAAATTATGTTTGCCCGAATTCTACAAAAATAGTGGATATCACTAATCTCAGCTTTCTGAGTAGATTTTGATTGTAAAATGTATATCACGTGACCAGCTACGTGATTACAAAATATGGAAATTTCTTCTCAAAATGAGCCGGTCATTTTTGAAATAACGGTTTCTTGCTTAGCTGATTTCACTTCTGGTTGTTTCTAAAGATCTGTTTGGAATGGTTGACCCTGATAGATGGTAAAGGCGAAAATAGAGAAAACAGATCACGTGACCTGTTCTTGGAACCAGTTTTCTCCAATTTTCTCACTTACAATGGCAGACAGAGCTTTAGAGACAACCAGAAGTGTATTAATCAGTTAAGCGAGAAATCGTTACTTTAAAAATGCACTGTGACCGGCCCATTTTAAGTTCTTTGTTTTATTAGCCTTTAGGTCACGTGACCACCAGAATACCTAACTTAAAATGTTAAGACGTACGATTGCTGCCTAATTACCGATTTCTATGGTATTTCATTGAAAAATGACAAAGATAGCGAATTTACAGAATTGCTGAATAAACCATGCTTGTGTATTTTCAAAAGTTTCCAACGTAGAAGATTTAATTTTTGTGGGATGATTAAGACGGATGACCAAAACAAAATCCGATGATTTGAACTACCGTAGACATCTTTATGACGTCACAGTTACCTGATGTATCCATTTATAATAGGTTTCTCGATGTTTTCAATTACCTTTAACATCAGTAAATTTTATATTTTCGATTTCCATCATGTTGACAACAAAATAACCGAAAACCCGAGTTCGACTTGTTAAGAGGGAGAAAAGTTATTAAATTTCGTTAATTCCACTCCTGATACAATACAGAACCATTTACAAAATAAGTTCTTCATTCATATTTTAGAGTTTAAAATATTTCTTCACGACAACCTAGCAATTAAAAGAGTAAATCGGTATACTCAAAATCTGTTGTTTTTAGAATTTTCAATTTTTTAGAGGAAATATTAAAAATTCACGGTAAAAAAGAGGAAACGTCATTATGACGTCATATATTTTTGAAAACGTCTTTTAAAAATAAATGTTTGAATATGTTTCGGGTTTTAAAGAGGAAATGTACTAATTGTACACTGAATAGCCGCAATATGGTCTTTTTATGTTTCTTCAATTTAGTCAGACCCATGACGTCAGAAAATGTGACGTCACAGGAAACTTCAGTTCTTAATAACTCAGCATATATTTATCGTAGAGACTTTAAAATTGAGGCAATCAAAAACACATATTTATGTTGTTGTGATAACATGCTTTATTTCAAACGAAAACGTAACGCAGAATTTGACCTAAAAGGAGTTGGTCATTATGACGTCACAATAACGTCAATATGCAAAGATGCTTGATCCTAAATACGTTATTTCATTTTAATATTAACATACGAAAATGTCGTTAAATTTGACAGCGAATTAAACAAAATGTGCTGGCTTATATATTTTTGACTCGCTTCGTAGTGATCGATTTTGAGGTAACTTATGCCATGCGTGAACTGCTTACATATATACGTGAAAATCAAAACCATCTTCAACACGAAAATCGTTTGTGAACTGTTAGTACAAAATATCCGGCGTATATAAGTATCCATTTATTCTCAGACCTCAGTAAACTAATAAAAGCATCACTACTGATCGTCTCATTCTACAGCGACCCCACAGAAGCCCGAGTGTCCCGACAGCCAGTTCACAGGTATGAACCCTTTGGGTCGTAATATAGGCCACGCCGATTGAATATATCAAAATTATGTTTTGTTTTTACGAAGCTAGTATCTAAAACTGTACTGTGTAACATCATGGGATGCCAGAAGGCGACGTCCTCGGTGAATAAATCACAAACCCCCCAAGTCGATCGAATGTCTTATTTTTCACAATTGTGAGGTTTTCTCATAGCACGCAATAACAAACTCTCTTTTCATAAATCATTAGGAAGCATTATTTGTCGGCATGGTACTAATTGTTGCATGAAATTACCTATCACGCGTGACAAGCGCAGGGGGAGGGGGAGGGGGAGCGCAGGGGGAGGGGAAATAGACGCAACAAAGCGGAGGGGAGGGGGAATGCGGAGGGAGGGAGGATGAGAAGCGACGAAGTGGAGAGGAGGGGGAATGCAGATGGAGGGGGAATGAGGAGCGACGAAGCGGAGGATTGCAATGGTTAATATTATTCCCCCGCAAAGAACAAAGCAACTGAGGAGTGCAATGTGAAAATATGAGATATGTTTCCCTAAAAGAACAAAGAAAACAGAGACATGTAAAAAATAATGTAGGACTTTTGTAAACACACGATATCGAAAATTTAAAAAAGGTCAACATTTAGGCACTGATATTAAGTCGTCACTTACAGTTTATCCCGATAAATTTCCCCAAAACACCTTCAAAACTTTACCCAATGAATTATTGTGATATGGACAGCTTTTTGTATTAGGCTGATACGAATGATTTTGTTCTTATGTACATCAGAAAATTGTCCATCTGTAACTATATAGAAACTATATTCTACTTACGCATATTAGCCATCTTACGTATTTTACACATAAGAAGGCACTCTAGAGTGGATTTTGTCTGAATGGGTCAAATTTATATATATACAGCCGCGTGCAAAAATTCTGACCACCCCATGAAAATTATATACTTATATACTTATATCGGTTGCATCATGGGTAATCCAAAAATGTGCTTTTCAGACATTTTACTAACAAAATATATATCAGGTAGGATCGAAAAATGTACGAGTTAAACATTTTTAGATCATATGGTCCCATCCGTTGAAGACAACAAGTTTTATTTTCAGTTTTAGTTGTACTAATTTATTCCATGCGTTTGCCATTGGGTCCGGTGGACCGAAACGCTGCTATGACTTCAAGGAACTCACTGTATTCTGAACTTTAATTTCTCCACGTCGCACTAGCTAGGTTTACTCTATTGCCCCGAATGAGGCTGAAGTATTCACTAAATTGATTTATAACCTTGGAGCCTAGGTTTAAGCGTATTATCAATGTGAAACACGTTCTATATTAAGGTAGTTCGATGATTGTGTGCGATTCTGCCATTCATTCAACCAAATTAATTAAACACAGCGTAGCTAAAAACATTTTTTATGAAGTCCGCAATGCGGTTGTAAAAATCACATTTAGTTATTGGAAAGGAAAGAATGATCAGAACCGAAGTTGTTTTAATCTGTTTAAATTATGGACCAGAATTAAACGGTTTTGGTCTTGTGTAAAAATAATTTCTCCTGCGTGTTACATAATTTTTACAATTGGTCGTCAGTTAAACTCACATTGAGACTTATTCATAAGTAAACCTATTATTTACTTTGGCCTCACTAGGTTGTAAATTTATTGGTATTCCCGACAATCATTCAAAGATAATTTTTAGTAATAAAATAAATCAACTGATACACAGTTTGATTAAATCTTAACCATTTTATATAACTTAAAATTTATCTCGCGTAGAGTTCTAAAGTCGTTAACTGCAAGATATGTCCGAATATAATTAAACATGCATCGCGAACATCAAAACGAAAACCGCCCGCATTCAATTCTGAATAAAATATAATATGTTTGATCAATACTTCATATGCGAAATAATTAGGTCGCCAAAAAAAAACGGCAAAAAAACTGATGTGTTCCCAGTGAAATTTTAGCTCTTTTGCAGACTTCATAACGGCAACAATATTTTAGCTGCGTTTGGCTTTGAAGTGTTGAATTTGGTTCAGTTTGTTTGGCAGAATTGCAAACGACTGGTGGAACTGCTATAAGATAAAATAGAACGTGTTTCAAATTGATAATAAACTTAAACTTAGGCTCCAAGGTTTGAATGCAATTTAGTGAATACTTCAGCCTCATTTAGGGAAATAGAATAAACCTAGCTAGTGCGACGTGGAGAAAGTAAAGTTCAGAATACAGAGAGTTCCTTGAAGTCATAGCAGCGTTTCGGTCGACCGGACCCAGTGGCAAACGCATGGAATAAATTAGTACAACTAAAACTGAAAATAGCACTTGTTTTCTTTAACTGATGGACCCATATGATCTAAAAATGTTTTACTCGTACAATTTTCAATCCTACCTGATATATTTTTTGTTAGAAAAATGTCTGAAAAGCACATTTTTGGATTACCCATGATGCAACCGATATAAGTATATAAGTATATAAATTTCATGGGGGGGGGGGGGGGGGGGGTCAGAATTTTGCATGCGGCTGTGTATATATATAGAGAGAGAGAGCATCTTCTGAACCCTTACCGTATTGTACAAGTTTCCTGTATCGTAATTCTGTAATTTGATTGGATCACAAAGATAAAAAGAATGGGAAACAATCTCAACGTCACGGCATGTCGTACAGTAGCCGTGACGTAGCGAGAAGTCTAATAGAGGTAATCGGCTAACGCTGTTGCCACCCAATTCAGATCATGTGATGTAAACAGATGCTACTCTGGGGAATTATTCCTTTTTCATTCTAATCATAATGCAGTCATGCGTATCTGAATATAATTAATTTTCAAAGAGTCAATTCTCCAGTGTAACGTGTGTTTACATCACATGATCTGAATTGGGTGGTAACAGAGTTAGCCGATGTTCTATCAACTTAGCGATCGAGAAAACTGAAAAAACTCGCTAAAAAGCATTTTTCTAAGTGATTTTTGTCTGCAGCGCGCACGGTCGACTATCGATTGATAGACGGCGCCTGGCTAGCCAATCAGATGGCGAGTTTGACAATATAGAAGGAGTCTGAGGTATGCTAAATTAAAATAGCTACCGAGGTAACTAACTAACAAACTACTTTTACTAATTATAGGTCTACGCCCCAAGAATGCGGTTCCTTCGTGCAAAGATCTACATGCAAAGGTCTCCAAGGCTCCATCCGGGATCTACTGGCTTAATCCAACTGGCAGAGACGGCGCTGGTTTCCAGGCCTACTGTGACATGGATACCGCAGGAGGGGGCTGGACACTAGTTTACAGTTACACTTTTACAAACTACAGAGGATTCAGGTGATTTTGAGTTTAACAGTTTGATCGAGACAATGTTTGTGGTAAGGGTATGTCTTTTCTTCTGTTCCAGGAGTGTTTCAAAATTTAAACCTAAAACGTTACGAGTGATCTACTAAAATATAGATTATGGATATAGATATTCGATTGAGTGTCGAAAACCAAAACCAGAGTAACTACAGAACCAATCACGAGCAAGTAAAAACGCAATGAGCCAATCACGAGCAAGTAAAAACGCAATGAGCCAATCACGAACTAAAGTAATTCGTGATTGGTTTTACTTGAGCCAAACATGAGGAAAAGTAAACGCAATTAATTGTCAATATTAAATAGGCCCTTTGCAGCTAACGAATCACGTGGTTGTACTGGAGAGCAAAAAATATCTGACTTCATTTATTTACAGGCCTTGTACGAGATCGGTGTTGTTATTAGCAAAACCTGTTTGTAAATGCTATTTTCCACCTCCAATCGATTGCCGATCTTTCTAAATCTGCGTTTTTGAAGATAGCTTGCTCTCCAGTATTCATAGCAACGACTTTCCCATGGGGATCACGAGCTCAATTCATTCGTTAATGAAGTATTATATCAGCACGTGACTGTTAGCTGCAAAGGGCCTATTAAACTCTCGCTGAAACCAATAATTGATTAAAACAATGTTTGGTTTTAAGTTCGCGCCCTACCCATTTGGACCTCTTACTTTCTTTTTCTTTGCCTGTCACTATCCGTTATGTCCAATAAAGCTGTAAAAAAATATATTAAAAAAATCCGCCCCAAAAAGTTTCTAGATTTAGTTTTAGATACACGACACGTCACAACTCACTGCTTCACTCACACTTATCGTGTTAAAATAAAAGGTTTTGCATTTCAGTACTGCCATTATTTCAGTTTCGAATTGGAAAGTCAATTCTTAATATTACAGGTCTGGATCAAACGCCGTCACTCCGCGACCTAACTGGCCTGCAACGGGAAATATCCCAATATCCACCACGGCCCCACTCAGCGAAACCCACTATGCTGCCATGGAATTTTACATCTGGAAGCTGATTGGTCGAGAGTTTATGATCAAGTCTAACATCAACCACTGGATCAAATGTCAAGATGGATCAGGAAGCTTGTTGCTCTGGCGAACTGGGACCGTTACCTGCCAGGTAATTCCCATCGGGGGGGGGGACACTTGTAGGATAAATGGATAGGTATGTGTGGAACTGGACCCGATTTTACGAGAATCTGAATAGATCCAAAAGTCGGATTTCCAAGTTATTGTGAAAACGAACCCAGATTTTCTCACTGTGTGATTATTAATTCTGAATCGTCTATAACCCGGAATTCCACATATTTTTGCGAAAAACCCGGACCCGGAAATCGAAATTAGGTTCAAACTTTCAAGGGTGCCCACCTCCCACCCGCAGTTAAGAGTGTCTGAATGGAGTCAACTGACAACTGATAAACGGCCTTAAAAATAACTGTTAACTGACAAATGAAGATTTTTTAAACTTTTACTGACGAATAAAACTTAAATGTTAACTTGCAAATTTGTTTTTTGAGTGTCAAACATTGTACATTTTCTCTAGTAATGATTAAATTAGGGCTAACTGACAATTGACCAAAATTTTATCTGACAACTGACATGTAAACCCCCCCCCCCCCTCCCCCCATTCAGACCCTCAGTTAACATCATTGTTCCTAATTTTACTTGCGTGAGGAACAACGATCTTATAAAGTTATTTCAAGTCCTCATTAATTATTCACGAGGTATTCAGCCAATCCAATGGTCTGATTTTAATCCCTTGAGGACACTGGATACCTGGTCTAGTCCTCCTAGCAGTAACTGGAAAAGTTTCTAGTTACTGGAACAAGTTGTTCCAGTAACTGGAAATTTTTCCAGTTACTACGACATCTTGTTTTCTCTATTATCACGCCATTCAGTAAAGATGTTCACTGCCCAGTTATTCTTGTATAATGTTGCTTTTGGGATAGCATTTTTCAATTTTAAATCTTGTTCCTTCGGCGCTAGAGGTTTTCTGAACCGCTTTAGTGGAGGCTCAAACTCGTCAGAGGAATCGGTTGCTCTTGACGCCATGCTGGATTTGCACTGAACTGAACCGGAAAACTGTAACTCGCAACGCAGGCTTGATTTAGCATATCCCGAGAGACTATGCCTTTAGAAAACATCATTACTTGAAAGCAATATGTACGAATGGCATGAATAGCACTGATTATTATTATGATTGCTCAATAAAGTTTTGTTCAATTAACACTGAACTAGCTTAATTGAAACCAGTAACTGTAACAGGTAATGCAGCTAACATATCCCGAGAGACTATGCTTTAAAAAATATTTGATTGCATTATGAACAAAAGGCAATTGAATAGCACTGATTGTTCAATTAACTTTGCTCTTCATAATAACAGTGATTAAAAGAATTTGTAGCCCTATTTTCTCGATATTTTTTAGTTTTCCTTGCAAAATACTAAACTACCAGCAACTTTTATTTGTCTTTGATTCCTCCCGAATAATTAATGAGGAGTTGAAGTCGTTCAAAGTCCTCCAATTTCGGACTGGACGGGATTTCAAGTCCTTGCAATTAGTTCCAGTCCTCGGCTGCGCCTCGGACTGGAACAAATTGCGCGGACTTGAAATCCCCGTCCAGTCCTCATTGTCGGACTTTAAACATTACTTAACTGCTTTATGCGGCAACCATGCGTATTGTTTGTTTCTTTAGGTTGTGAAAAACATTGCTGACAGGTGCCATGATTATGTGCCAGACCACATCAAGTTCATGTCGGCTGGTAATCGCGGACATAGCCTGGGACCCGATTTTATCAGAACCAGATCGTCATCCAGGCTCAAGCAGTATTACTACCTGGAGGCGAGCACTCAGACTGGGAACTGGCCTACTCACGACCCATGTGGGACGAACGGTGCGAACCACGTCAAGAACCTGCCCGACCCTCACGGTAACATCTACGTCCGCTAAAATGGGACAGAGCCATAAACAAGGACGAAGTCAGTTGTACTGAGTATAACGTTCTGTGATTAGATGTAGAAGCATTAGAAAGTATCAAAAGACACAACAGCGCATGCAAGCAGAATACTATGACATCCTAGTTATAATTATAAGCCCCTGGTTTTAGGCAAGGTTAAGATCACTCCCGGTTATAAGCCCCACGGATGTAAAACCCCTTCTCCCAACTCTGTTCTCATCTTTTTACATTCGGAATAAAAGAACAAAAAAGGTTGACTTGTATGTTGCATGCTTCAATACAAGTAAATTGAAAACTTATATATTATAAACACTAACAAATTTTGTTTGGATAGTCGAAAAGCGTTAAAGTAGTTTAATTTCTGGTAACGCATTTCCAAACATTTCTCTTCCTGGTTATGATTGCCTTATTTCATTATGACGTCAAATCAAAACAATCTATTGTTTAAACGCTAAGGATCACGGTCGTGGCAGGGGGACAAAACAGAAACAACACAAAGGAAATCGCTATCAAATGCATTTTGTAGAACGTAGAATAGCGGTAACAGCCACAACATACGGTAAATATTGTGGGATAAACATTGAAACAGCTGATATCTGGAAACCAGACAGTTCGAAGTTAAATTTTCCTCAGCAGAGCAGATTTAGTTCAAAATTCTATTGTTCATGTCGATTCTGCCCCCCTCATAAACAAGCCGTGATGTCATAATGATATAGGGCAATTAAACCACCTGGATATAGAAGCCCCTCCGGTTATAAGCGCCCCGGGCCCACCCAAATCCCTTACGAAGTCGTAGAAGCCCAGGGCTTATAAGAGGTATTTTACGGTATTCGAGCTTCCAAATCATGGAGTGGTAATCTGAGTAAAAAAAATTGGCAAACGTAATACTCTACTGGCTTTCAAGTTTTTAAACTATTTGTCAAGAGAAATGCACTTAACAATACTAACAGTATATCTGAAGGCTGCATACTTAATAAGTTCATTGTTTGATTGATTGACTGATCATTGATTGATTGATTGAAGAAATAAAGCTGACTCAGTCATAGGATCTCCGCCTATTGAAAACCATCAACGTATTTTTCATTCTTCTTGTTTGAATTCGCGCCAATTAGGTTGTTCAGTCATCTGTCAATGTTTGACAGCGTTTTGCCGCAACCCTACCATTTTCATCCAACAAAGTCGTATCGTGTTATCCAACAATGCTATGTTCAATAGCTTGACCAGGAGCCAGGAGCGTCCATCCTGTGAATCAGCGCATTCCCAGACCAGGTTATTGTTAGAACATCCGAGATGAATAAATCCCAGAGTGCGGAGGAACAGAACAGGGAACTGAGGGATAATTGGCAGAAAAAAATCAGGGAGGAGGGAGAAATGTCCAGAAAAACTAGGGAGGAGGGAGAATTTAGCATACATATAAGAAGCGGCACGCGGGAGCACGCAACCATTCTGCATACTGTGTGCTATGTCTAGCGATCGTGTGTTATCCCATTCGGCCGAAGCGTTTCATACGTTACAGCGGTGTTAAAAAAAATACCCATCCATTGCAGAATTGCCGCTCAACTATATATAGTACGTTACAGGACCTTACAGCGACGGGCGACTTGGGAAAGGGGAGTTACCCTAGGATTGATGGCGTTACCATTTTTATTAGCCGGCAGACTGGCTTCAATTACAGGATTCACTTTCGACCGCGTGAAACGCCGTAGTCGAAAATGTCGGATCAGCATCACGAACCAATGGAAATTGGGCTCTTTCTCGATATACGTAGGGCTATAACAAATCAGCCGCAGCGCACCGCCGCCATTGCCACATAGCTATTAAACTACGAAAGAGAAAGACGTGCGGTAGCTTTTTTTTGATGGAGACACGATGACTCTCGTGGACCCTCTATTAGTGTTCAAAAGCGTAGGAAGGCCGTTTCAATTGATGGAGCTGTTCAACCAGGATGACGTCTTGGAGATGGACTGGGAGCAGACGGTCGAATCAGGTATCACATCTCATTCAGCTTAAAAATCAGAGATAATGCTACAGTAGCTTCCGAATAAAGAAACAATGCATTGGTATTTTTGGAACAAAGCGAAAGCACAAAGCCATTGATAATCAAACATTTATTGACCAAGCTTGTTCGGTTCGGATGGGAGGATATTGGTTTCGTTCTTTGTGTGTGTGTATGGACCTCGCCCTTCGGGCCTCAGGCGCTTGGCCAATAACCTCTAGTACTATTAATAAACGTAGTTATCTAGCAATGTAAAAATCTAGTCCGTACAAATCAACCGTGAGTCAAGTGTAGTGTGTCCAAAACAGTTAATGTAGTGGGGAGTGTGTGAGGAGTAAAAGCAGCCCCCATCACTGAGCTTTAAAGTGCCACTACGACGAAAATTTACCATTTCGATTTGCCACTTTTTCAGTGTCAATAGGTCAATCAGTATTAGAAATATCCGAAATAGTAAAAAATATTCCCAAATGGGCATCTTAAACCACAAATTTTAGGAGAGTTTACCGGTAAAATCCTGTCCGCCATTGCTGGAAGCCGTGCCCTTTGTTCAGCTTTAAACAAAGGTTTATTCACCGGAAGTGATGTCATACACTTAACACGACAACCTCGTGGCGCGAAATAGCGTGCATAAAAAAGTAGCCAACCTCGCAAAGATAAATATAACTTTCTTTTTATGTACGTGAAGACGTTTTTAGTAGAAATATGCCTCCAGGCGTTGTGTTCTGCAGGCGAGCGTTAAGTGTATGACATCATTTCCGGTGAATAAACCTTTGTTTAAAGCTGAACAAAGGGCACGGCTTCCAGTAATGGCGGACGTGTAGATTCAATATTCGGAGCTAAAAAAATAAGACTTCCTGTCGTTGTATCGAAAAACAATTTGAACTGGTAATAATATATGAACTCTACTTTATGAATATGCAAAAACATTGATATGTCAAAATTTGATCGTAGGGGCACTTTAAGCTTCAGTAATACTCAGCCTGCTATAACAAATAAAATATTTGTTTTATGTGATCGTTCTGATCAAAAGCTCTGTTGACACGTGCGGAAGCTATTGAGCTATTTCTTCCTCAAACAAACAAAAAATGAAGAAGCAAGTAAAATATGTTCAGTTACTTATTATGTATTAATTTCTTACATGTAAGTAATTTTGATATGAAATATCATGAATAACTGTGCGTTGGACTCTATCAGGAGCCCCTCAAGAGCGCTTCCCGAAAACTTTCAATTGCGCGCGTTAAATTCAAGAAAACCCCTACAAAGTATATATTTTCTGAAAGCTTAATAAACATAGATTCTAGAAAACAGCTTAATTTTCCTCATTAGTAAATAATCTTTTATTTATTGTGATTTTAATCCAATTTGACAATACCTTATACCTGGAGCTCCTGTCCCTCGGGAATTTGACGGAAATCCGCGCTGAAACGACTTTCATAAAGTAGAGATATTGATCTAAAAAAGGGTGTCTCGGTTTTCTGATATCTTATTCCGTTGCGAAAATAATCAACTGCAAAGATGCGGAACACCTTTTTTACGGGTTGAAGAACGAAACATGAAAGTATCTCAAGAACAAAACAAGGCATAAAAAAACTGAGAAACCCTTTTTTTGTCATCATATTGATCTCGCCATATGCCAATTGTCAATCCGATCTGTTAAAATCTAGAGGGACAGGAGCTTCGAATACATGCTACAAAACCTGCATAAAAAATGGTTTGAAAGTTTCCTGGCATCACACTGAGGTTTGTTGACACAATTAACTTATCTGTCATTAAGAATGTCATTTTTCCAGTATTTGATGTAAAGGGAAACACGATACCATGTTGTTCAAGAAAGGCCGCATGCGATTTTGCGCGCTTCTGTGAAGGACTACGCAGACCACGATAAGTTAGCTCTTCGGTGCGATATCTTCGGTTTGAATATCGCAGTAGACAAGTTCAATTTTAGCGTTACCATTGTTATGGTATTTCACAGAAATCATGAGTGCACAGAGAAGGCAAAGAAGAAGAAAGCGTAGAGAAACAGCCAAACCAGTACAATAACTGTTACGGAAGATAGTGAAGATCGTGTTAGGTTTCTGTTGTTCTTCGTCTTCGACTATCAAAGGCGAAGTTACAGTTGAAACTTCGGGGCGAAGTTTATGAGCACTTGCACTCTTTCAACTTGGAATTGACTTTGCAGAATCTCCAACTTCTGCCCACTGATTATCTTGATTATAATATGAGCCAAGATCGCTTTCCATCAGCGTCGACTTTCGTTTCTTCACGGAAGAAAACGAACATAAGCCCTCCCTAGGCAGCTAGCTTCAAATTACGAATTGAGCTATATATATATTATAAAACTATATTTTAGATATGCTTTCTGTGTGAAACGTAAATCAATATTTGCAACTCAACGGCTTCAAGACGAGCTAGACGAGTGAGCGTGTTTCGTGTTTATTTATAATAGTTCACGTGTTTTTTCGCAATTTCCATGAGAACGCTTCACAAGTGCTAATAAGCCGTTGACAGCCTGCTTTCCCGTCCATATTTCTTTCCGCCGTAATTTCTCGTTGAAAATAAAATGTTTTGGAATTTTATTTTCACTAAACTGTAGAATTCACTTTGAACATTCTAATAAATCAATAATATTTTTTCACAAAAATAATCGCATAAAGGGCTCCTGTTTTAACAATATAGAAACAAGAAAAAATCATAGACGTCTTCTTTATTTTGGGAAATTTAGTAAAACATCGATTAAGCCTTCGTATGCTTTCATGCTGGCACCAAAAGTAAATACAATACCGAAACAGATCTGGAAGCAGGTCTAATCGTCACGAGAAACAATCAGCATATTAATAAGTCAATTTATTCAGGGAAACGTTAACCAGGCTTCTTGGCTATGATCATTTGTTATAAAAAATAATAATTATGTGCATTCAACATATATTTTTGAAGTATGTGTGTAAGTGGAAAATCGTAAAACAAATTGTCAATTCTGCATTCCGCAACATTTTTGTATATCTGGTATGATATCATCAACAAACAAAAAGTAAGGTAGATCATAGTTAATAGAGTGGAATGGTTATGAAACTCAGGGACCTTCTTTGTTATATGTCTTTGTTAGCTTTTTTCAACCACTACCGTGCACAAAACACAATAGAAATTCCAACATGTTAATCAATTAGCCAATAGAAACGTGTGAGTTCAGTCGTTCAGGGAACGCTAATGAACTATGTCGGTGCACAATCGTTTGTCTTACCCCCTTCCAACATAAATCGCAGCGCCTTTGTTAGCCCTTTTGAAGTTTGTCGAGTTTCCTAACCATTCCACTCTATTAACTATGGGTAGATGTACAACATGTTATTGAACATTAGTAAAATGAATTCCGTAGAGGAAGGCTGGAGGAATCAGTTAACTAACACGGTACGACAATATAAAGTTGAGCATTAGCAGTGTAGAAAATTAATGATACATCTGTAATTCAATATTTAACAAATTGGCTTTGAAAGTAATATTGAAAAAAGCTTATAAACGTTTGCATAATGACATATTCACACAAACAAATTACGTACTGACGTAGCACGTTTTGACTTAAAGGGATACCCGAGGGAAAAACACATTGGGGCTCAAAAGAATCTTCAACATGTTCTTTGTTCAGAAAATGTATTAAAATTTGATCAAAGGTTTTTAGTATTAAGAACGAGCACCTCAAAGTTGGCCCCACGAAGACATGGGCGCCGCCATCTTTGTTTGCATTTACGGAAGTGACGTCACTTCGTCCCACCAGCGTTCTCACTCATTAGGTGTTTTTAGGATGATAAACGCCTTAACTGTACCTCACATACATTGTAGTTCTTATACGCTATACTTATTCAGAAGTCACTCGAGTATTTTAAGCCATGTTGTTTTGCTGTTATTAAATGGCAGTTACGAGACCTTGTTGTTCGTCTGATAATTTCTCGCCTTCCCAATGCTTTTCTTCCTCCTCCCAGTCTTCTGAACTTTTCTCATAATGTCGTCTTCATCATAATTCCGGTTTCTGTAAGAATTGCTCTGCAATCTCGATGAAAATATATCCACTTTAATTCCGAGCGTGTGAAAATCATACAAAGACAAGTAGCCGCGATACGCTGGTGGGACGAAGTGACGTCACTTCCGTAAATGCAAACAAAGATGGCGGCGCCCATGTCTTCGCGGGGCCAACTTTGAGGTGCTCGTTCTTAATACTAAAATCGTTTGATCAAATTTTAATACATTTTCTGAACAAAGAACATGTTGAAGATTCTTTTGAACCCCAATGTGTTTTTCACTCGGGATACTTAACAGCATAGCACATAACACTTTATCGTTAGCTTCGAAGTAAATTGATTTGTTTTGTATAAACCATTCAGGAGTTCCACAAATTTCACTTTTCAATTCAATAAGTACCCACATAAATAAATATAACTCCAATACGGCAAGATTAATATACTATCACGAAACCTACATGATACCTACTTCACAATGTAAACTCAGTCAACAGTTGAATCTATGTTTACGTTTTCCCATTAGCATAGATCAAACTTCAAGCGACGTACATACAGAGTCCATACATCGAAAGAGATTGTCACATTTGATAATCTCCGAAGATTTGATAGTGATATGATAAATATATTTTATTTACAAAGAATGTATGGCTGTCAACAACTCTTGCCACTAATTTTACAGTTTTGAAAAGGCAATTTCTCCGTAAAGTCAGTTTGTTTGTAGCTTGAAGTTAATTTATGCTAATAACGCAAAAATGTCAACAATGACGTCAGGAAGGATTGGCCTAAAAGTGCCAATGAAATGAAATAAATGGATCCTATTTTTATTTTATTAAATTCTCTGTTTCTCTTAGTCATTTTGTGCAAATAAAAATCAATATGGAGAGCGCAAACATATTTTGTTGCCATTTCGAAGTCAGGCGAATTGCCAATTTTTATACCGTTAAAGATATGGTAATCACATGCGTGACGTCACAAGGTGTACTCATTTATATTCTTCCCCATAAATACTACAAAATAAGTGCATTTTTGGCTAGTTTTCAATTGAAATATTTAATACTTTGAGAAACCTTGAAGATGGCCATATTTTTTTATAGAATCCTTGCAGTCGGCTTTGTAAATATAAATGCACAAACCTAGTGACGTCACGCATGTGATTAGCATATCTTGAACGGCGTAAAAATTGTCGCCAGATTTTGGCAATTCCACCTGACTTCGATACGAAATAAAATTATGTTCGTGCTCTCCAAATTGATTTTTAATTGCACAAAATGGCTAAGGGAAGTCTATAATTTAATAAAATATAAACGGGATCGATTTTTTCATTTCATAGTGACTTTAAGTAATCAGGACGATGGCGGATGTGACAACGGAACATAAAAAAGTGTTTTCTTCCGAGATTTGGTGTTTACTATTTCCTTTATTTGCCTTTAGGTGTCTTTCACCAACAGATTTTCGAAAAATATGATCAGCTTAGACTCCGCCTCGTCTACGATCCGTCTTTCTCATTTTAATATCCTTCAGCTTCAGCACACTTAGACAAGTCCCGCGCCGTTCAAACTATCTAACCATCTAATGTAATCGCACTATGGCCACGTCAGCGTGTTGCATGTCCATCAACCGCAACAAAGCGTCAGTGCGTCCATTGCGCATGAGCCTCTCCATACAGTCAAGCAACTCGATACTTCACCACGGAGGAATCGGGTGTGCAATCCGCCTAGTGGCGTGATTCCACGTGGGCCGCGATGATGTCCACGGCCGTTTCCGACAAGACCCTGGTGGTACGGTGCCATAACTCTGCCATCACGTGCTCCGTGAAAGTGGTGAGAAAAAAACGCGTCCTGAAACGCGTTTTCGAACCTTCCGTGGGTTCGTGCGCATGAGCCTTACCAACGCACAGCCCACAGCTAGACGTTCGCGTCTTCGAACCACGTGGTCACACCGAGGGGGCCGAAACTGTCGTACCTTTCAGGAGGATGTACCAAACTGTACGTCAAATTAAAAGGGTGCGCGGCGTGTTGGTACACGTCCAACACGGAAACGCAACTGGCCATGGATTGGGAAAGAGGAAGAGTAAGAGTAAGTATAAACCTTTGACTGGGGCTCTTTTTTTTATACACGCCTCAGTCTAAGCACCGTTCTCTTTCGGTTCACTTCAGAGTAGCAAGTAGTACGAGGCCATTGCTTCTTTACCGTTCGCCCGCGCCCCCTCGATATTCCCTGCCATTACCAGGCGTGATCTATAAAACGCAATAAAAAAATACCTACATACCAAACGCAGTGTTTATATATTCTTTATTTATTCATTTAAAATACATCTCGTAGTTGCGTATCAGCGTGCGTTTAAGAGACGCGCTGTAGCATTCGCCCTTTTTTAAATTATGCACCTCAAACGCCTCTCTTACACAGAACAGTGTTCATAGATTTTTTTATCGTGTGGCGTGTATATTCGTGTTCCTGCGATGCCGCTAGCCACGAAACAAGAGCCTGCACCTCTAATCGGGCGCAACGTTTGCTGCTTTGCTGGCTGTGTCGGCTGCAATTGGGGAATGATTCAAGCTTCCCTAACCTGAATTGATCGTATTTTTGGCACCGGTAAACTTCTAAATTAACGGCGGGGATGCCCAAACCGTTCAATACGTCAGCCTCATAATGGACCCCTTTGCATGCATGTAGGCAAGAAACTCCTTGGCCGATTGGCGTTACCACACAGAGACTATGCTGCTCAAAGCTTACACGGGCCAATCCTTGCGGCACCGCCAGTCGTACGGTGCGTGAAAGATGGGCCGGCACACCCAGCCCATGGTGCGCTTGTCTTTGGGCCGTAAATCCTGTAACGGCGTCTTGAAGTAAATATGTCTCACGCGGCCTTGGCTGTCTCCCACGTTGATCCAGGCCAGCTCTTTACATAAAAACTTGCCTTCCACTTGAAAACCAACCATATCGACGATGCTGGTAATGTTGGCTAAAGACATCGTGTGTTGTTCTATTTTTTTTTCTTGTTCTTTCTATCTCTCTTCTTCGTGGTGTATAAATTATTTTGGAGGGAGCTCTGGCAATATTTGGGCACAATGTGTCTTTTATAATACCGTGGTGCCTGCACATGCCAGCAACCATTTAAGAGGGATACTGTAACGTTCTATTCCTCCATAACCGCTGAAACGGTGGCACTGAGATGGATGTAATCCATGGCCATCCATTCCCGTTTGCATGGTCAGCTGATGCACGGCGAACCTCACGGCGCACCGTACGGCGGTTCTCCGGCGCAAGGGACGTTGCTGGCTTCTGTCGATGCACCGCCCTAGAACAATTTACGATCCACGCGATGGTCTCTTCCACTCCGCGGCATCGCAGCCAGTGGTCCAAAGACGCTCTCGACACGACATACCGTGCTTATCTTGAAGTTCGCGTTTGCACTGTCCGATTCTGGCCCCACATCCAGTTGACGTTTGTAAAACCGTCTAGGGTTGCCTTCTTCGTTCAGGTACGTGTACCCCATGGGTATCACTGGTGCACACTCGGTCCCCCGCGCGAATTTTGTATCCCCCCAGAAGCCCTCCCTCCCCTAAGTATTACACCTACACAATTTTTTTGACAACTTCCTCGTTTTATTGGTCTCTTTTACAAACACCATAAAAGTGTATTTTTATCCTAGCTATAAAGGTACGTATTTTACGTGTTCGTGTAAGCCGTTTTGCATCATCCACACTTCATGCACGCTCCGGGAATGGGTGTTCATCCTTCACACAAAACAAAGAACGGCGCGTTGATGGTCCTCCTTTTACTCCTCACCGTCCGCTTGCTCGGGAACCACCACCTCGACCGTGACGTTACGATGGGGAGGTACTGGAAAGTCGCGTTTACCACAACCCATGGCCGTGTCTGTAGTAAACCCTGGGAAGCCCATTTCCTCGTCGTCGGTAGAGGAATCCTTCCTCCCTCACTGGAAAACTTCCCATTTTTCCATACTATGTCAATTGTATGTAAAGCACAATTTTCCATAGTATGGAAATAGATTTACAAACTGTTTCCATACTACGTAAATCAATTTCCAAACAATTTCCATACAATGGAAATTTAAAGAAGTATGTAAAATGTTTGGAAATTCAATTTACAAACATGTGTGTCTTTTGTGTACCTTGTAAATAGTTTGGAAAAATATGGACATCACATCTTTGTAAATTAACTGTAAATTGTATGTAAATACGGAGTGTACAAACCTTGTAAATAGTTTGTAAATGCAATTTAGGAGGCCCGTGGAACTTTGTAAATTGTTTGTAAATTGTTTGTAAATGCAATTTAGGAGGCCCGTGGTACTTTGTAAATTGTTTGTAAATAGTTTGTAAATGCAATTTAGGGGGCCCGTGGAACTTTGTAAATTGTTTGTAAATGCAATTTAGGAGGCCCGTGGAACCTTGTAAATTGTTTGTAAATTGTTTGTAAATGCAATTTAGGAGGCCCGTGGAACCTTGTAAATTGTTTGTAAATAGTTTGTAGATGCCATTTAGGAGGCCCGTGGAACTTTGTAAACTGTTTGTAAATTGTTTGTAAATGCAATTTAGGAGGCCCGTGGAACCTTGTAAATTGTTTGTAAATTGTTTGTAAATGCAATTTAGGAGGCCCGTGGTACTTTGTAAATTGTTTGTAAATTGTTTGTAAATGCAATTTAGGAGGCCCGTGGTACTTTGTAAATTGTTTGTAAATTGTTTGTAAATGCAATTTAGGAGGCCCGTGGTACTTTGTAAATAGTTTGTAAATAGTTTGTAAATGCAATTTAGGAGGCCCGTGGAACTTTGTAAATAGTTTGTAAATGCAATTAAGGACCCATGTAAAAATAGAGGTATGACAGAAGGTGGGATTAGTTGAACCCATGTAATTTAACGAGATCCCAGCTATCCCTACCTGGGTTGATAACAAAATCCCACCTGGGATCCCATGGCTAAAACCGGGATAGCTGTTTGGACAGATGGGATCCCTGGTATGACAACAATATCCCACCTGGGATCCCAGCTATATATATATACATTATTCTTTATTTCACACTCTCAGCTTTACATTTGGGTAATTTACACTGACATACACTAATAGATATTAGGGAAAAAATAGGAAAATAGATAATACCAAAGGTTGAAGGTAAGTTGAAGGCACTAAAAGTTTCCTAAGCCAACTCCCCATTAAGTGAGTTAAATGTGTGCGTGAGTTTAATATATGAGCTACTCAATGAGTAACATATCAGATATTATAATTACAGTCGAACCTCCGCTAACGTACACCTCCATTAAGCGGACACAATTCCGCGGTCCAGCCCATCTCTAATAAAACACTCAGTACATAACGTGTCCTGTAAGCGGACACCTCTCGTAAGTGGACGTGGACACCTAACTCTAGGTC